>FXXK01001117.1:13251-147353 GCA_900184695.1 Betula pendula
TGGATATAGGCGGTTAGCAGTTGTGGAACAGTGTTTGTACAGCCCTAACAAAACCTAAGTACATCGCTACGCATAAACAACCAGAACACCTCTAAAAATACAACCTTACAAATAAAACAATATGAATAAACTTAGCCATCTCTAATAAGACTTCTCGCTCGTCCTCAAGCCTAACGAAAAGCTCCTAATCTGCAAACTCTGTTATTACATGCTAAATTTGCAGAATAAGTAAATGTCTTACAAGTGAAAAGAAAACAACAACAGAGAGTATCTACGATTTTGTAAGTAAGAAATTTTTTTAGGACAAATAATCTCGACTAAAAACGTGGGTTGGTAGTCCAAAATTGGAGTTCCATTCCCTTTTTTTTTTTTGGGTACAGTCAGGGGCGGAGGGAGGGGGGGTCGAGAGGGGGCATGTGCCCCCTCTCAACCCCCAAAATTTTTTCATACCCTCAGAGGAATCTTTTTTGATACCTAGTTGCCCACCCTCATTTATTCATCAAGGGCAACATTATTACTGGTGGGGGCAAGCGGCAGACGATGTCATACTTCATAGTTTCAGAGTTTAGATTTACTGTAAGTTTCAGAGATTTATCGACGAAGAAGATGATATAAACGGTGCGTTTAAACATTACTCCTGATTTGCTGTTTTTTTAACTCACAGTTTTATTAAAGCTTGACTAAGTTAAACGCATCGTTTCATTAATCTTCAGCGTGAGAGAAATGTGAGGTAAGACATGATTTTGTCTTTTTCCAAAGGTAAAAAGTAAACTTTTTTTTTTTTTGAAGAAAAAAAGGTTAAAAGGTATTGTAAGGCGTGAGAGTACTTGGGGCTTGAGACTTGAGGCGTGAGGCTTGATGAGCACCGACATATCACATACATAAAAAGTTAAAAACCTATAATCAATTGAGATTTCAAAATTTTTTTTTGAACAAATAAAAATTCTGAAAGTTTGACACATGTTCAAAAATATATTAGTGCACGGCCATTTAGGGTATGTTTGAAATTGCGATTTTGTTTAAAATCGCAAAAATTTGATTGTTAGAAACTGCGTTTTAAAAAAATTGTGATTTGAAAACGCAGAAAAATCACAAGTAATGAGGTATTTTTTTGAAAACGCAGAATTTTAAAGGCCAAACGCCTAACTGCTTTTTCAAAAATCACGTTTTGAATCACATTTTTTAAAATCGCTATTTTTAAAATCTCACTTTTTGAAATTGCAATCACAAACGGATCCTTAGTCTTCAAGCTTGTGAATTTGAGGATTTTAGTCGGTCAAATATTTCTCCTCAAGCCGTTTAATAATTCAAATCAACCGTTAAAATTTTTTTTTTAGAGGTTTACAGTGAAAAAATTGCAAAAAGCCAGGTATGTAATTGAATTTTTATGCTAATATTTTTTAATTTATTATTAAATAATATAAATGTCTATGTAAACTTTTATTGCGTTATTTATATTCCTTAATTATTTTTTGTTCAATTTTTCTTTTCATTCATTTATTAAAAAAAAAAAAAACTGACCCCTCTGAACAAATATCTTGTCTCCGCCACTGGGTACAGTACAGCTTCATTCCTAAACCCAAACTATGGGTTGGTTGTCCTAAAACTATTAGGCCATGGGTTACATTCCGCCATAAACTCTAGTACCTTTTGAATCACAAACATAGAAATGCACTTTGTGGCCTACACAGCTACTTCACGTTGATTCCTTCTTTTTGTCCTTTCTTTTTTTTTGACGAGAAGTGAATTGTTCAACTTATTCGGCATATATTTTATTATTGTTAATTCACCACCACGTCACATATTAGTCTTGATAGTGCCCTAACCGATCAAAGAGGTGGGCAAGCCCCATCCATAGTAATGCTATAAGTCTTTTGTTCCTTTTATCCTTTTAAGGGTAATGTAATTTTTTAAATTATTATTGAATTTCAATTTAATAGTGATTATCTTAAATTTAATGATGATATTAAAAGACTGTCACCTTATCGGCTCAGATTCACTCAAACAATATTTCCTTTAAAAAAGATAAAAGGACAACATTAAAAGTAAAAAAAACAAACGTCCATCAAACAAACACCAATCAAATAGACTGTTCTTTGAGCATTCTAGCATTATTTTTTTCTTTCAAAAATTTAAAAAAAAAAAAAAAAAAAAAAAAAAACCTTCTAAATTGATATAATTAATACAAAAAACCAAAACTAACCTGTCAGGGGAGTCTTGAACGACTGCATTTTTGCTTGTTTTCACATTGATTTTTCGGATTCAGAAAAAAAATCTCAATCCTGAAAGCAGATTTGGAACTTTGGGCGTAGATTCAAACGACTACATTTTTCCCTTTTTTTTTTTTTTTTTTTTTTGAGGTAATATTGCTTGAGTGCATTTGGCTTCTATGCGGCAACCAAAGTTCCGAATCTGCTTTCAAGATTGAGATTTTTTTTTTCTTTTTGAATCTGCAAAATCAATGTGAAAACAAGCAAAAATGCAGTCGTCCAAAACTCAACTCACCTGACAGGTTAGTTTTTGTTGTGTATTGATTATATCATTTTAGAAGTTTTTTTTTTTTCTTGAAAAGAAAAAAAAAAAGAAAAAAAGGGTGCTGGAATGCCCAGAGAAAAGTCTATTTTTCTTGTGTTTGTATGACGGACGTTTGTTTTTTTTTTTTTTTATTGTTAGTGTTGCCCTTTTATCTTTTTTTAAGGAAATATTGCTAGAGTGAATCTAGGCCAATAGTGAAAACTATCGCAGATACCGCATAGAAGTGAAATCCAAATCCTACTTACAGTATTAGCAGCAGCTTCTCTTAAATTTTATTATCTTCTTTAATATAAAAAAAAACTGTTAAAAATACAAAAAAAAAATCCATGCAGCAACTTCCTTGAGTGTTCTCCAAACTATAAAAATACCAAGAGAACTACTTTTGGTTCCCTTCATCTAAGGAACCAAAAGTGATTTCATAAACATTATTTTAATATAAAAAATTTTTTCTCTTCTCTCTCTCTCCTCTACCATTGGTTAAAACAATATTTAAATCATTTATCCTTCTTCTCTTTTTTTTTTAATATTTAATTTAAATAATATTTAATTCATATAAAAAAAATCAAAAGAAACTGCTATGAAGTGAATTTAAATAGAAAATTAAAAAATAGTTTTGTTTCCTATATTAACGAAAAATTTAAGAAAAATTGTTGTTAATGCTCTTATAGCCTTAGTTAGCCCCATCACATGGAACCATTTCCATTGGAATGCAAGCAAATGTCATTTCTCTCCATCTTCGTGACAAAAAAATCACGAAAATCCTTTTTATTTATAATTAAACCAATCCAAAAAAACTGTCGAAATAATTCTCAAAGCTTTGTCAAATGTTCACATTCGGGCTATACAACAATTCCCCTAGAGTATAATAAATGTTTCACTTAACGTGGGTACGCTCTTTGTATATATCTGCATCTGCTGCCAAACGCCCACAACACTTGAACATGTAAAGAGGAAGAAAACATATCCAAAACATCATGGCATTCACTTCATTATAAAATATACCATAAACATCATGGCCGGCTGCTAGTTTTCTTTTTGTACATGATATAAAGGAGAAATTACATAGATTGTGAAACCAATGATGAAAGACTGGACAAGAGGGGATGAGCATGCAGGGCCAGCTGGTATATACCACAATGCTAAGTGGATTTATCAGGCAGTACCCATTCATGAACTCATTACCTGGATCTGTAAACAAAGAGAAGCAAGAATGAAGACTTTTTCCTTTCGGTTTCTTTTTTTTTTTTAAAAAAAAAAAAAAGATTTGGCTGAAAAGATACCTTATTCACAAGTAAGTTTACTTGCTCCCTATACATCTCCTTCAAATCTACAATATCTGCACGAAGTTCTTCCAGCTACACATGCAACCACATATAAATGTCAGGATTTGAGAGAAAATAGTACCTTGTTTCATTTAAAAACTACTAAATAAAATTAAAATGCGGATGTAGAAGAAAACAACAGTCGAAATATATGACGGAAATCCTGAAATTTAGTGCAGCCACAAACCCAAAGCACTATTTTCAGTTTTTGCTTGTGTGGTGGGGGGCAATTTTCTAAGTACAACTTATGATTTTCTCCAACTATTACGTCCCCTATGTTCATCTATCAAAATGAAATGCTGACGTTTTTAACCTTGGCATCTCAATTCTATGCTTCCAACGATCAATTTTTAGACTTTATTTTCTTTTGATTGGTAAGTAACTTATGGGTTTTAAACACATAAGGAGGGAGATGCCATTTGAGCTGAAGCTTATTGACTCCATATTGAGGCAGTTAAATCATTAAATGCAAATGTTAAAAAGAAGGGGTAATATAACTTTTATTTTTGATGAGCAGGGAGGTAAGAAGGTGAATATAACTAATATCTATTCTTTTTTCTTTTTCACTGGTAAGTTGGGCGAACATGACTAATCCAGATGGGGGAAACTAGATCCAGGGCATAGTTCAGGAACTATAACTGCTATTGTGTTCGTAAAACAATAAGAACAACGTTCAGCTGTTCAAAAAGACGAAAGTCACTTATCTTTTAAGTTTTTTTGAAGTGCACCTTCCAGGGACTAGGAAAGTAAGCACATTACCATGATTAAATATGGTACAAAGAGGCAGGTGACATGGTCAATGGTTGAAAATGATGCAAAGAACTCAATAACAAAACAAAACTAACATCACATCCATATTATACATGCCTCTCCACAACATCCAAAGCTGAAAATTAATTTACCACTATAAGCAAAGAGCCAAACTAAAGATATGTGTACCTCCTCATCACGTTCACCCATTAGTTCCAATGCAGCAGAGTGCCTCCTCCTTAATGCATCTAGCTCTGCTCGTATGCCAGGCAACACGGAAGCCTCTGCCCGTAACTTTTCACACTGCAACCGACGAAAGCAATTCTCAAGTATATTATCATAAAGGACATTTAAAAGAAGAAGAATGAGAAGATTAAAACTCACTTGTGCTGTCATTTTGACCAACTCCTCAGCAAGAGAATCACGAATAGATTCCAATGATGCCTTAAAAAAATGAAAAAAGAAAAACAAGAAATTGTCTTGAAAACTGTATATAAAAGAAATAGCACAATAAAACTGTATAGCACTTAAAAACTTCAGAATCGGTAAATGTGAACAAACACAGCTCTGCGGAGCTCAAATCTGGAATATGCATGCAATAAAGCACTCAGCACAATTAACATTTGATGAAAAATAATATTCAAGTAGGAGCTTAGAATAAAGTCCATACCAAACGAGACATGTAAGATGCCAGCTCACCCTCCTTCTGACGAAGAGCAGCTTCAAAAGCACTAGGTGTCATGCTCTTCATATAGTATGGACTCATGATTGCCTCTCCAGCATTTCTTCTCTCTGATAAACTGTCAGATGAGTCCAACGATGCTTGCAGAAAATAGCTTTCCTCCATGCTGCCCAGGCTGCTGGCACTTGAAAGCTTTCGGGTCAAGTTTCCTGCAGAAAGTTCCAAAATACATAAGCAAAGATCACGGATCATCAACAGATGCAAAATAAGCAAAAGCATCATACCATTCTCAAAAGCGGAAGTGTGCAGTGTTGAGAGAGTTTGATCAGATGCAGCAACAGAATGGACACGAGCTGTCCTTTCCAGATCCAACCGAGCAACTTTCTCCTTTTCTATCTCCTGTCAAAGACCAAGAGCTCAATTTAGGAGAGTTGAATGCATCTAAGATAATAAATAAAATTAAGGCATTCTAATTTGAATTTGTTTCACAAAAGCTATGCATAAAAAGTCTCACTTAACTTCTAAAAACTACAATGAGTCAGACTAACATCCGTTAATACTATGAACGTGGTGCTAGATATGCAGTTCCTCTTCTTAATATCAATACAACCTTAAATTATCTAAGCCAGAAGCACCACCTGCTGTAGTAGTTCCCTGTGCACCAGTGCATCTTGTAACTCTTGCTTGTATTTCCGCCAGAGTTCCTTAATTTCTTCTTCAAGCTGGTTTGCACGACCTTCTTGAGTGTCAGCTTCTTCCTTGGCTGCAAGGTACTCTTGCCTATTTTCAGCTGCTCTCTGCCTTTCCTTCTCAAGTGATCTACTTAACTGTGTCTGTTCTGCTCTAAGACATGAAATCTGAAATGTACCACAGGTGTGAGCTAATATCTATGAAAAAGATCTGGTACTTAAACAACCAAAGCGACAAAAAACAGAACCTGAGCCTCAAGAACATTAATACGAGATAAGGTTTGAGATAAGCGTTCATTCACAGATCGTTCCCTTTCCTCAGCAGCTGCAGCTTTGGCCTCTGCTTCCTGTAGTCCAACATGAACAATAAAATAAGGTCACAATACAAGTTTCAAATATAACTAGAAAAAAACATTCTACACACCTGGAGCCGAGAATTAAGGGATCTCTCAACAGCAGCCCAAGCTTCTGCCCTTCTAGCAGTTGTTTCCTGTTACCAATAAAAGATTCAAACGCAAGAACCAAGAAACTGACAAAGCATCCAAGGTCCATAAAGATTGACATCAGAACTCTAAAACCACATTTAAGTACATATTCACCTGCATAGCTTCAATCTGTCTTAAAAGAGGCCTTGTAGATTCCGGAACTTGCGTGATCAACTCCTCGCATCGGCGCTCACTTGCCTAGACAAAGAAAAAGCCATATTAATAATCTGCAAGATGATGGCAACAAATGAAAACAAATAAAGCATAACAGTCTAATCACAAAGGGCAAGTTTGACACACTTGATAACGTTTTTGAAGATCCTCAATGTCCCTGCGAACCATGTCTTCTCTAAACACTGCCTGCAAAATTGATAATATAGTAAGTTTATCATGACCAGTGGCATGTCAGCTGGACAAAACCAACAATGCAACCGATATAACAAAAACCTGCTGCTCCTTTCTACTTAGAGTTTGCCTTAATTCTTCAAGTGCCTGAACTAGCATAGATTCACGTTCCTCAGCCTCTCTCAAACGACTCTCTAGTTCAGTTCTGGCTTCATTATTGACACGTGCCTCCGCTAATGCCTCAGCCTCCTTTGAAGCATTCAAAGCATTTGTATAGTACTCTTTCTGTGATGTAAGTTCTATTTGGTGTTTTTCTATTGTTTCTTGCAGCAACTTCTCTGTAGCTGCCTTGTCCTTCTTGATACTCTCTACTTTATTCTCTTCTACCTGGAAGTAGACAAAAGAAATTACATACCATTCATAAATCATTTATAAACCATACATTTTTTTTTTTTTTTTTTTTTTGATAAGTAAGTAGAAATTTTATAAAAAGCGCAAAGCGCAGCCCTGGTACACAGGAAGTATACAAGGGTCAAGACTCATTACAATAAGAGAAAAGAACAAGGAAGTCAGAAAAGCTTATCGCTAAAGGAGCAAGACTCATACGATATTCTTTGCAATGGTATCTCCATTTTTTTAACAAAGAAATTGGGGAAAAAGAGGGTTCCTTCTGTTAAGATCCCAATATTTGCTTTGGNGTATTACGTAACAGAATTCTTCAAGTAAATGGCATCAGAAAAGTATCGACCAATTTCTTACAAACAAATAAAAATCTGATCAAGTTCAAACTCCAGTCCTCATAGGACATAAAGATTACAGTAGACCTTCACATTCTGTGGAGTTAAATCCGCTATCTAACATGGGAAAGTTTCAGCAAGCAAGCTTGAAACAAAAGACAAGTGCTGAATATCTAGCAACACAAAGGAAGTATTTGTTCCAATTGATTATCCAGAAAATAACACTTTTAGGGATTGCTTCGAGAGTTTGATTACCTGAAGTTTAGTGTTCAGCCCCTTCTTCTCTTCTTCAAGCTCTCTAATCTAGCTTTCAGAAAAAAAAGGAGGAGAAAAGACAAGGCAATGGATTTGTTACATTAGAATATCTAGTAGCAAGAGGATTTAAGTTTGAAAAGTTAGATCATCAGTAAACATGCAAGCAATACCTGAGCCCTTAATTTCCTAATCTGAGATTCTTGAGCAGCCTGCTTTTTTGAGAGCTCTTCACCTGCGATGATATACAAATATCTTCAAATATGAACAATATTTTTGTATAATATATAGAATGAGAATAAATAAAAAAGAATGCATCTCAAACTTTAAAGTGAAATTAGTTCATAAAGTGACTGCAGCACCAACATCACCTCAACTTGACATGTCCAACACCCCTCTCTCTCTCTCTCTCTCTCTCTAAGCCACAAATTGGTATTGGTGAATAAATTGCAATGTGGCACCTCAAACCATGCTTGTCACCAAAACATAGATGATAATAGTTCTTAATGAAGCTACATCACCATCCTAAGATTTGTAGATCTCTAGTCTTATTGAAACTTGGCATTTGGAACATTTGAAAATATGGCACTTCCTCTCAGCCATGTGTATGCTTGTCCAAAATGCTTACACTAAAATTGTCGTTATGTAACCGAAAAAGAGCAAATATATGAGAGTGCCAACCTTTCTCGTACATAGAAATCTGATGAACAAAGAAACAAACAATAGCCAAGAAATAGGTGCCCTAAAACTTTGTTATGTACAACAAGGATACATAAATTTCTCCAATCCTCACTCAACTCTTTTGTACACAGTTTTTTCCTCCCTCCCCCCCCCCCCCCCCCCCCTTCCTCTTTTCTTTTTCCTTTTTCCAGGCATTAGAAGATCCTCATTAGCCTCAGCAAACTTACGAGCCAAAATAGCTAAAAAAAATCATTTTTTCTCTATTTTAGCTATCCACTTTTTCAAAGCACCTACATCAAGCTCAGCATTTTAGATATCTGCCCATTATAGTATGCTTATTTCTAGTTTTGCAAACTTTTTGGATCTTTGTATTTCTTTTTCGTCTAATTAAGGGTTCTCTTTATATACTCTCTGTATACTAGGGTTGCACCCCTTCGTGCTTGTTTAATAATAATGAAATTACTTATAAAAAAAAAAAGAATTTCATACACCGTTCTTCAAAAGAACAAAGGGAGTCTCAAACTTTACCCTTCTCTGATGTCATGAGCCCATTGTATAGCTTTAAGAACACCCACTTTGCCAATCACACCAGAGCAAATAAAAGAATTTTCATTTCCATCAACCCGTTCGCCTACACCCTTGATTCCAAAGCCTCAGTTCCTAACCCATCATTGGCGGACAAGCCCGAAACAGGACCCAATACCGATGCCCCAACATCCCTTTGGCTAACGCCTTTAGCTCCCAACATCTAATCCTCCACCAGCACTTTCTGCAGAAAGCCCAGGATTTTCGTAATCTACTACCCTCATAGGTTGAGCAGTTGAAATAATCTCTTGTGACAGAATTTCATCAACAAAGTCTAACTTAAACCCAAAATAATCTACGTTGCTCCTCTTCTGGTGTTTGTGGAAGGAACGAAATGACAAAAACTTTGAGAATAGGGAAAAGTCGATGGAGGATATTTTATCGTTATTCTATGAGACTTTGTTCCTATGGACAGAGGCGTTTGTTTTCCCGCTATCTCTAAATTTCAGTGATTTTCTTGTTTATTTTGCACCCACTAGTTAGGAGTTCCTTTTGTATACTTCTTGTATACTTATGAGCGCCTTTCGCCTGTTTTTAAAAAAAAATTGACTCTTACTCATCAAAAAATAATAATAATAATCTACCTTGCTAGCAAGAGGTCGCTTCGAAGCTGCCAGAGGATCATCTGACTTCCCCCAAGAGTGCCTCAAATCCAAACTCTTACTCATACCCACTATAGAACCTGACACCCTCCTTCATTTTCTACTTACTGGCAATTTTGGGTATAAACCTTCGTTTATAGACACCACAATTCTCAGATCCAACCTATTCTTTTGAGACTTGTAAGATTGGGCCTCCCCATCTAAATTTAAGATCTTTGGAAGTTTGTGGGTCTTTGTGATCTGATTTCCCCCTAAAGCACTAGGCTTTGTCCCCATAGGCCCTCTATTTTGATAAGAACCCAAGCCCACCTCTCTAGTTGTTTTAGTACTAACTCCATCTGACTCATTGGACCCAAATCTACAAGCCCAAACTAATATTACCCATTCCTACATTCGCATCTGCCGAATTGTATATTAGCAAATTAATTATAGGCCCTGTCCCCATCCCAGGGCAGCGCTCAGTAGCAACCTCTCTTTGCAACCTATACCTCTAAAGTAGGGTTCTTGCCTTTCCGAGCTAGTTGGAAGCTATGCATCGTGAATTGCAGCGTTCATTGAACCCATTCTTGCTATCCTTGCTACCTATGAAACGAGTCCCTCTTTCATTCACTAAAGAAGACGCAGGTGATAGATGGATGAATATCCATTTGCTGGCCAGTTCTATGAATAAAAATCTCGAGTTGGAGGCATCGCTAGGCAAAAAGCCAATTGATTCGGTTTTCTCGAAATAAACGAGTGGACTTGAAATCATAGATCCATTTTGTGATCCACACGACTCAAAGAAGAATCAACTTTCTTTTGAAATGAAGGGCGATACCTAGCTGATTTAGCAACCACCGTTGCCTTTAAAGAGAAGCGCGGTATTATTATGGCTTCGGTCGATCAGCCGTTTTCTTGCTTTGTCAAGGGTAAGACTTCTTTAAAAACTTGCCATTGCTTATTCGGTGTTCCAAGAGCTCTCTATTGCACATCGAGACAATCGGCCTACCCAGGAGTTTTACAAAATAATTACCCTTTTGAAAGGGTAGTAGGGAGACATCTTCTGATCATAAGCATGTGCCTTTTGACGAAGGCCTACGTGAGAGTGGATCGAAAAGGGCCTTGCATCAAAACCCAACGACTTGTCTTGGTCGGGATATTAACAAGGCCAATTTGGCGACTGGGCTCACATTCTGTTTGCTACTCAGCCTTTTCAACTGTCCCAACTCTAATCTTTCCAAGCAACAATCCACTTCCTTCTTAAGAGAGACCAACAAATTCCTCACAAACCATAAATAAAAAACTTCCCCCAATCAACCAAAAATATTTTAAGCTATCATCTCCCTTTTTATTACCATGAATTCAGGGTAACACCTTTGGCTCCTTCCATTTCCGTCTCACTCTTCAAAATTTGCACCTCCGAATTTGCCTGGATACTCGAATTCCTTAGATTGCCCCTTCCCAACCACAGCTACAACTTACGATCTCTTTCCTTGATACACCCTCGAGGGTCCTCCACCGACACTGGCGAAATAGTACACCTGCCAGGAGACCATACCCCTGCTCCCAACATCTACAACTGAATCAAACAACACTACCATCTTTCTCAACTAGGCAACAAATATGTTCCACCCTCTACCTTCTCAGCCCTCCGAAAAAACGATGAATCCATGCTGCCCTCCATATTCTGGCAATGCCATGTACCACCCATGGCTATTCATGCGCCTCTGCACAATGTATGACCTGCTTCCAACCTTTACAGTCCTATAAAACTCCCATAACTTCTCCCCCCCCCCCCCCCACTTATCACCTTCACCATAGCCGACAACCATACCATCAATCTACTCTTGCCCAAAACCACCACTCGGGTAACCCCTCTACCTCTCACGATAGTACGTAACCCCAACGACCCCAATCTATCGACAACTCGAAAGTTTCAACTTCATTTTTTTTCCTCAAATTGGCACAGTTTTTTGAGAGAAAGAGGGGGGGGGGGGGTAGGTATTAGAGCCCAAAAACACCACCACTCAGGGTAACCCCTCTATCTCTCTCGATAGTACGTAACCCCAACGACCCCAATTCTATCGACAACTCAAAAGTTTCAACTCCTATTTTTTTCCTTAGATTGGCACAGTTTTTCTTAAGGGAGGGGGGGTTAGAGCGGGACATGGCCCCCCATTTCCACCTTTGCATATGTGGTTCTTATGCATATGTATGATATGAAGAGACAAGTTTGAAGTGACGTCGTCGTTTTATCATGTGTTACCCATATTTATGGGTTCCTCGTTTCCTTGGAAGAGTATTTAGAGAGTTTAGGTTCTTTCGAGAGTAGCTTTCTTTGTGTGGACTGTGGCATTAAGAAAAATATGTTGGATAACCTGAGGAAGTGGAACATCATTGTGATGGATTGGTGTAGAATGTGCAAGAAGAGTAAGGAGTCTATCTATCACCTTCTTCTTCATTGTGTAGTAGCATGAGATTTATGGAGCTCGTTATGTAATTTGTTTGATGTTGATTGGGTTATGCCTAGAGGGGTGAGAGTTAATAAGTGAGGTCAGGTGGGGCGTCGTAACATTCTGGAAGTTTGGAGGTTGGCTCATTTATGTTTAATGTGGTGTATCTGAAGAGAGTGGAATGCGCAGAACTTTGAAGATAAAGAGACTTCGGTAGTGGAGCTAAAAAAGATTATATTCAACTCTTTTTACACATGGATAGCAGCTTATAATAGTTTGCTTCTTTTTTTTTCTAGTTTTTCTAACTTTTTGAACCTTTGTTCTTTTTTTATTGAATAGGGGATTCTCTTCTATACTTCATGTGTACTAAGGTTGCATCACTCTACGCTTTTCAACGAAATTAAATTACTTATCAAAAAAAGTTTTGACAGTTGTTAAACATGACGTTAGTTTCATCAATTCATAGCTACCATCTCTAAGGTGATATTAGGTATGTGACTTAGAATCTCATGTAAAGGCTATGGGAGGAGGTCACAGGCCTTTAACTCATTGAGAGTTGTGCCCGCCCCACTAGCTTCACAAACAGGAGGGTTCTTCAAAATCCTGCACACAACAACCATTTTTTAACTACAGCCCCTAATGGCTCAGTGCTACATCTGCAGCAATGCCCAAACTTCCTTGAGCTGCAAATCAACGATATAACTGTCTTATATGCATCTTACATCAAATCATTGGGTCCATGGTTTGATCCTAACAACCGATAGATTCGCACTCTGAAACAAGAAGTTCCGGTCCCGGGGGGATAATATCAACCACTTGACGTCCATCCAATGCATCCACTATGTTTATTTCGTATTCTCCTTTTTCTTTTCGTATAATTTTGCTTACTATACCTGTTACTCTTGCTACCGTCGGGATAAATCTGACTCCTATCAATTGGTACTAGTTGAATAAATGGTAATTCCCATATTTCTTTGATGATAAGTGTGAAACTAATAAATAAATAAAATAGGAGGGTATCCTCATGGGAATGAAATTATGCTATTTTTTTTGTTCTCCATTTCACAGCAAATGCAGAGATGAATTGATTTTTTTTTAGTGGATTTGGATCTGTCAGGACTGATAGGGCTCAACCAAGTGGCTCTCTCAAGTCACTCTGTTACACTACTCTATTCAGCATGGCTTGCCTTAGCCTTATATAGGGCTATAATCGAGTCGAGCGAGTCAAGCTTTAAGATTTTCAGCTCGGCTCGTTTAAATATTTTCAATATTTAAACGAGCCGAGCTCGAACTCGAGCCGGGCTTAGAAACCCCAGCTCAAGCTCGGCTCGTTAGACAATACCCGAGCTCGAGCTCAAGCTCGCGAGTTCTCGAGCTCCATTAAAAAGCTTTGACGAGTCGAGCCCGAGCTTGATAAAAAGGCTTTTCGAGTCTTAAATGGGCCAACTATGCTTATTTAAAGACTTACCGAGCCTTAAATGGACAGCTCGGCTCATTTAAGGCTTTTCGAGCCTTTTATAAAATTGACTTTTACTTATCAAAAAAAAAAAAGGCTTTTCGAGCCTTAAATGGGTAGCTCAGCTCATTTATTAAGTTATAACCTACTTATAACCTATGTTAATTAATTGATTTATTAACTTAATGGTATTAGTTTAGTATATGTTAATAATATACATTGTTCATTATAATATTAATCATTTAATTTGAGACTATATTAATAGCATTGCTAAGTATAAAATGATAATGAATCAATGATATAAATTATAATGATTAAACCTAACAAAGTTTTATCTTATTCCTATTATTATTTGATTTAGTGTTTATATAATTATATGGCATAAGTATAATGTTAGATAACTTAGATCATATGATAATGATAATGATAAGTATATAATGATAATGAATCAATGATATAAATTATAATGACTAAACCTAACAAATTTTTATCATTTTCCTATTATCATTTGATCTAGTGTTTATATAATTATATGACATAAGTGATAAGTATAATGTTAGATAACTTAAATCATATGATAATGATAATAGTAAGTCAGTCTATTCGAGCCTTAAACGAGCCGGTCTATTTGAGCCTTAACGAGTCAGGCTCGCGAGCCCCTATCAAGCTTAGTCGGGCGAATCGGGTATGTATCACTAACTAATCGAGCGGGCTTTTACAGTAACGAGTGAGTTTGTACTTTACCGAGCTCGAGCTCGGGTCGAGTTTAACCAAGCGGGTATCGAGCGCGCTCGCGAACAGGCGGGCTCATTTACAGCCCTAGCCTTATTTTTTCCTAGTTCATTAGATAGAAAAAAGTTGATGACGATGAGGTAGCAAGCTGACTGGAACAACTATCAGAAAACAGCCAAAACTACAAGATCCTTACCAAATTCCTAGTGCAGATCATCATCCATGCCCATATATATCATAAGGCCATAAGTTTACTTTTCTTTTTTTTCTTTTTTTTCTTTTGCTTGGTAATTAACTCATGCCCACATCATGGGATCAAAACCTGCAACCTCTCACTAAACACCCATTTTTAGGGAGGTGGAAGTGCCATTTGGAGCGCCTTCCATTGGCCATAAATTTCCATTTTGTACAATCTATAACTGTAACAGATATATCCCTCTATAAAATGTCAATGTATCTAAGACAAGCCTCAAGCCTCTCAATAACTCAAGCCGAAAAGGAACAAGCTAATGCATCCAAAAAGAAACAGCAAATATGGGGTACTAAGAGTTGCACATATGTACCTTCAGCCATAACCTGACTAATAATTTCATCTTTTTCTTTCAGAAGAATAGCTGCATCACTTTTTTTACTCTGCTCTCTCCTAAGTGTATCCCTTTCCTTAGTAAGAGCATAAACCTGTAACCATACATGCCAGAAAATTTAAATGATAATATTAGTGACCAATTAAACAGTATCATCAACTGACAAAAACATATTCCCCTGTCCCTCAAATCATTTAGAAAAAATATATTCTCCTTTGACAATAGTTTATAAATATATGCACCCTTCTACTACACTTGGAATTTCAAAAAGCACTCTATTTTGTTATTTCATTAACATGTAGCTGCGTATAATAGAAGCTTGAGAACTTCTTCACGAACAGCCAAAGAAAAAGAAAATATGGGAAGTCTCTTTGAACGATTTGGGAGTAGTCATCAACATCTTCCAAGATTACCCATACAATTACAGTACAATTCATATCTACAAGAATATGGGCCACCCAAAAGTATCACAATTTTATTGTGTCTTACACTGTACAATACATCAAATACATATTGAAGCAAACTTCAATACATTTTGGTAGTTCCACAGAAGAATCCATTTTAAACCTTTTTTTCCTAAAAGAGATTGTTTTGTTGCTTGTAAAGTGTTTAGCTAATAACTATATCTTTATAAATTCAAAGAGACTTTTCTGTCAAATTTAAACAAAATAGAGATTTTGCCATTAAAGACAAAACAATGAGACACTGAAATCTGCAAGTGGAAACTTGTAACTAAGATATATACTAAGGGCGCATGAGTTGTATTGATCTATCAAAAAGAAGAAAAAAAAATGTCGATGACTTTCTCATCATTTTTGTTTTTCATAATCAAGTAGCTTGTTGGGAAATGCGATCCTCTATTATAGTATGTTAAGCAGGTATCTTGTTGTAGGCGCGTCCCGATGTTCTTCATGTGTCTGTTGGTTTTTCCAGCAATGGCGTCAGCCTAGATTTTTCCTTTTGGTATTTTGCAATGGCATATTCGAGTTCGTTCTATGTTGAAGCTAAGTCATTCGAGTTTTCAACAGAAGAAGGGTTTTCAGTTTTACGAATTTTTGAAAGGAGCAGGGGGGTTTCTTGAACAGTATACTTGGGTAAGGTTAGTTTGGCAGTGGCTGTTAGCTACTGTGGAAGCTCTGACTCAAGGGGAGGGGTTGAAGGAGTTTGTGAAATCCACCAGGTTGATAATAAAGTATTCATCGCCCAAAGATGTTAAAACAGTCATGGCTGTTTTTTGGCTCTTGCAGAATATGGAGGCAGTGGTCGAAAAGGCTTCATTGTCACACTAGAAGGAAAAGAAGGGAAGGGTTGGAGAAGTTGTGCCCTGGAGTTGCGAAAGGTTTCAGCTTTTTTTCAGTCATCCTTCGGCGCTGGGTTCAGAGAATTGCCTACCTGAAAGCCTCACAGCGGTCTTCATTCAATCGGAATGATTGGTAGTAAATCAGCATTAGCGAAAAAGGCTCTGGCTGAGGCTGTTGGTAAAAGGTCATATGCGGAGGCTCTGGTTGGGTTGGGGCAGACTCCAGCAATCGCCACATCGCTTAGGGCCAATGTTGGTATTTTCGATGTTATAGAACTGGGACGAGCTGTCAGCAGTAGGGGAGTGCCTGGGGTAATTTTAGGGTATTTCAGAATTCAAGCCGGCATAGCCAGTTCAAAGGATCCTAGGGGAGATTTGGGTGTAAACCTAGATTTTGGCACACTTAGGAACATGTTGGTCCTTCTAAAAGAGGAAGTGGAATGTTGCATTGACAGGTTAGAGGTGGGTCGGGGCCTTCTTAGGCGTGAGAGTAGTGCAGGCCATGTGAAGGATGTAGTTATTGAGTCAAAGTCCAAACTAAATGAGAGGGTCCCTTCTACTTTGTGGCTCGAGAGTGCAAACTTCAGAACCGTCTGTGGTGGCCTAGCCCAATAGGGTGCGAGCTAAGGCTCATGTCTGTTTTGTGTTAATGAGCTCAGTGTTTTAAGTCAGATTTGGCCCAGAAGATCAGGCATGGGGGCTTCATCTTTGGGCTCGGGTGCAGGAGCAGACTCAAGTCTCCCTTCTACTCAACCAGCTAGTTCTCCAGAGCCAAAGCCCAATCTAAATGGAAGGGACCCTTCTAATTCGTCTACTAGGTCGGGTGCGCGAGCTCAGACCCCTCTTTGGTCCAATCCAACAGGGTGCAAGCTAAAGGTCTAGGCCTACTTTGTTTTAATGAGTCCCATGTTTTAAGTCAGCTTCGGCCCAGGCCCAAATCCACTTGTGGAGTGTAAGATCGGCAAGGGCTTCACCTTCAGGCTCAAGTTATGGAGTGGATTTGAGCCTCCCTTCTGCTCAGACTGCTAGATCTCTGATAGCATCACCGCTACCTCTCGTGATCGATGCCACTCATCCTGATGGAGATCGGAAAGGTAGTCAAGGTGTAGTTACAGAGAGCCTTGCTGGATCCGCAACGACCTAGGTGCCAAAGACTCAGATTTATGTTTGGGTTTTGATGGGCCCTTGGAATTGAGGGCACCTTCAAGAAAAACCATCGTCAATGATGTGGTCGTCATTCCTCATTTCGGCGTTGCAGAGATCCTAAGGTCTCAGAGTAGGTGATAGACCTTAGAAATGGGAAGAAGATTTATGTTCCGGGATTAAATCTTGGGGCCTTTTTGTCTCCTCTTGAGAAGGGAATGGGGGAAGGCAATAGTGTGGGACAAGAGCATGAGAATGTGCAGGCAACCCTGTTGGCAGGAAGTGATGCTGGGACAAGCCTGATCAGCTGTTGTGGGACGAGGTGCCTTCTTTTTTGGATATGGTTCTATATTCTAGGGAAGAGCCTAGGGACAATGAGCCATTGAATGTCCCTTGCCGTAATTGAAGAGCCAGTTTTGTTTGCCTACATCATATTCTTTAGAATGGGTGGTTCAAGAAGTCAAGAGTTTCGTCACTTTGTGCAGGCGTCCAGTAAGGGGTTTGAGGAGGAGTTAATGGCTTTGTTCACTGCCATAAAACCAAGCCGAAACCAGAATGGCCAGACTAGTTCCCCTGGTTCTCTTTCTAAGTTAGTGAATAGAGGGCACTATGAATTAAAGAGGTTAGCTTGTTCTATCAATTATGACCTTAAAGAACAAGGGGAGAGGTCCAGGTTGTTCTTTATGAAGCCTTAAATATTGTCTTGGAACATGAGAGGGTTGAACGAGAGGGATAAACGGTTGAGGGTCAGGAATTTTTAGAGAATGGAAGGGTGACATTGTTTGTTTCCAAAAAAAAAAAAGAAAAAAGAAGCTTGTGTCTTAAGCTGTTGTGTGCACTTAATGGGGCAGTCAACATGTGATTGGTGTTATTTGGGTTCGAGATGAGCTTTTCAAGGGATCTTGTTAATGCGGGATAGGAGGGTGGTGGAAAACATTGAGGAGTGTGTGGGGGCATTTTATGTTGCTTGCTCCTTTAGAAATGTTGATGACAACCTTGAGTGGGCTTTTACAAATGTTTATGATCCTAATCTCTACAATGACTAAAGAGTGCTTTGGGATGAATTGGTTGGATTGATTAGTTGGTGGAATTTAACATGGTGTATTGGGAGTGATTTCAATATCATCCGCCACCCGGGTGAGAGATCAAGCAACACCCATTCTTTTCCAACTATGTTGGAGTTTTCCGAATTCATTTTTTATCAAGGTCGTATGGATATCCCTCTTGTAAGCAGAAACTTCACATGGTCTAATAACCGTGATCCTTTATCGGGGTCCATAATTGACATGTTTCTTCTCTCTCCTAATTGGGAAGCCCAATTTTCATATGTTTATCTGATAAGGCTCCCTAAATTTTTATCGGATCACTTTCCTTTATTGTTCGATTGTGGTGATGTTATTAGGAGCAGACAATATTTCAGTTTTGAGAATTTGTTGTAAAATTAGAGGGCTTTGTGAAAGGTGAAACAGTGGTGGACATCTTACAACTTTCAAGGCTCCCCTAGTTTTATCCTAGCATGTAAACTGAAAGCTTTAAAAATCGACTCCAAAAAATGGAATAAGGAGGTGTTTAGCAATGTTGAGAAGAAGGGGGAAAAAAAAAAAGAAGGGCTTCTTCTGGACAAACTCTGAGATCATGATGTTATTGTAGAAGAAAAATCCTTTTCTGATGTTGAAAAGTTCATAAAAGCTAGGAATACTAGTGACTTGGAAAGGGCTACTCTATCAGAAGAAGTGAGTTTGAGACAGAAATCAAGGGCACTTTGGTTGAAAGAGAGAGACAAGAATACAAAAATTTTCACCGTGTGGCTAATTCAAACAGAAGAAACAACACCATTGAATCCTTAGTTGTTAATGCATTTCTTTCTTCATATACTACAAAAATAAGAGAGTATATTCTGCAGCTTTACATTCGTATTTATTGAGAAAAATTCAGTTGGAGGCCTAAATTGGATGGTCTTCTTTTTAATTCTATTGGTGATGAGGAAGCTGTGGATAGAAAAAGCTTTTGAGGAGAGTGAGGTCTTTGAGGTGATGAATGCTCTGAACATTGATAAGGCTATGATCCTTGACGGTTTTATTTTGGCCTTCTTTCAGACTTGTTAGGAGGTTCTTAAAAAAGATATCGAGAATGTTTTTCATGAGTTTCATGCTCAAGGTAAGTTTGAAAAGAGCCTTAATGCTTCTTTTATTGCCTTTATTTCCAAGAAAGTCGGGGCTAAGGAAATTAAGGATTTTTGTCCTACTGACTCTATTATCTCTAAAGTCCTAGCTAACAGGGTGAAAACAGCGATTATTTCCATATCTAAGAATTCTTTCATTAAGGGGAGACAGATTTTAGACTCAATCCTTGCTAATAGAATTAGATCAGGGGATCCAGGTGTGCTCTGTAAATTGGATCTAAAAAAAGGCTTATGATCATGTTAATTGAGATTTCCTATTGTATCTGTTGAGGAGATGTTGCTCTAGGGAGAAATGGTGCAAATGGATAGCACATTGAATCTTGACGGTGTGTTTCTTGTTTTGTTTAACGAAATTCCCTCCACCTTCTTTAATAGTTGGAAGCGACTTTATATGTTTGAGGGTAGTTGAATCACTTTGATTAAAAGCACTCTTTCTGATTTACCTACTTATTATTTGTCCCCTTCCCCCACCCCTATTGGCAGTTGGTGTTGCTAACCAAATTGAGAAACTTCAGTGACATTTCTTGTTGGGCGGAATCGGTGATGAGTTTAAATTCCATCTAGTCAGTTGATTTAAGATTTGTAATCCAATTTCCTTGGGCAGTTTGGGGGTTAGAAACTTGCTTCTGTTTAACCAAGCTCTCTTGGGGAAGTGGTTATAGTGTTTTGTCACGGAAAGGGAGGCTTTGTGGAGATTGGTGGTGGAAGCCAAATATGATAACATGTGGGGAGGGTGGTGTTCCAATGCGGATTTTGCGTCCTTTAGGGTTGGGGTGTGGAAAAACACTAGGAGGGAGTGAAGAGGATTTCTCTAGATTTGTTAGATTTGAGGTGAATGATGAGTCTAAGATCAAGTTTGCTTTAGCTCTAGCTCCCGCACTTCGCTCGGTTCCACCTAGCTTAATGTGTAGTGTGGGGATCAGAACTTCAAGGCAACTTTCCCAGAGTTCTTGAGTATTGCTCGTTGTGAGGAAGCTTCGGTGGCAAATCATTTGCAGTTTTGTAACGACACTTTATAGTGGAATATCACTTTATTAAATCAATGCATGACTGGGAGGTAGAGTTGGTCACTTCGGTCTTTAATCTTTTACTCTCTCAGGTTGAGATGATGTGGCGAGGATAAAATTTGTTGGATCCCTTCCAAAAGGCGAACATTCGAGGTCATAACTTTTTATCATGAGCTTAGTCCCCCCACTAGTTCTCCATTTTCTTGGAAGAGCATTTGGAGAAATAAGGCTCCTTTGAGAATGGCATTTTTTATGGACAACACTGTTAGGGAAGATTTTAACTTTGGATAATCTGAGAAAGAGACACATGATAGTGATGGAATAGTGTTGCATGTGCAAGAAGAGTAGGGAAACCATTGATCATCTTCTACTCCACTCCGAAGTGGCTACAGATTTGTCGGTATCGATTTTCTGTCTTTTTAGGATAGAGTGGGTCATGCCCCAATGGGTGGTGGAGATGTTGGCAAGCTGGAGAGGTCAGTTTGGAAGCCACTGAAATATAAAAGTCTATGGTTCCTTTGTGTTCTATATGGTGTATTTGGAGAGAATGCAATGTTGGAAACTCTGAAATATTTGAGAGAACAGTGATAAAATTAAAGCTATTATGTTTAAATCTCTTTATGTTTGATGGTTGTTTATAAAAGTTCTCGCTTTATATCAAACTTTGGTGGATCCCTTCCCGCAAGGTAAAGTTCAATATTAGATCCTTTTACAAGGTCCTTGCGTGTAATGATGTTCATCTCTTTCCTTGGAAGAGCATTTGGAAGACCAAGGCTCCTTTGAAAGTAGCTTTCTTTGCTTGGTCAACGACTCTTGGAAAGATTCTTACTTTGGATAATCTTAGAAAGAGACATGCCATCGTGATTAACAGATGTATGTGTAAAAGGCATGAGGCGTCTATGAATCATCTTCTCTTTCATTGTGAGACTGTCTGTGCTTTATGGAACACCATCTTCAGCTGCTTTGGGTTATTTTGGATTATGCCTCTTCAAGTGATTGATTTGTTTGCCTGCTGGTGGACTGGTGGTCGCTCCCGGAGTGCTATTGTATGAAAGATGGTGCCTTCTTGTCTCATGTGGTACTTGTAGAGGGAACAGATGATCGTAATTTCGAAGACCAAGAAAGATCATTTCAGGAGCTCAAGTCTTCCTTTTTTCACTCTTTTTTCTTGGACAATTGCTTATTCAGCTCCTTTAGTGTTAAGCTTTAATGATTTTCTTGTATATTTCTCTTCTCCTTCTTAAATGAGCCTTCGTATACTTCATGTGTGTCAAGGCTGCGTTTTTGCGCTTTTAATATAATTTCTCTTACTTATCAAAAAAAAGAATTACAAAGGTAAACATGGGTAAAGGATTCTCTTCGTTGACCACTAAACAGGGTTCCTATATCACTTAGATGGCACTCAATAGTGAGAATGAATATTTGAAGCCAACCACATATTGGAATTAAGGCTTTGGTGAGTTTAAATGAGTCAAAGTGAAAGACCATAAAACTCTTAGCGTTAGATATATTAAGGTAAAATGGCTACACCTTATTAGTCCAAGCATTGCAAAATAAAGTTGAATCTTGAAGTTACCAATTAAGGCATGTTACATGACACTTAATTTGTCAGGTGTAAGAAAATTACTTGTCCGAAAGTTCAATACCTTTTCTTGCTTTCATATTTATTTCTTTCAAAGAAATTTCATAAAGTATGATGCAGGATAGTTTATATGATTATGATACTTCATAAAAACCAACTACAGATATCATTATTTGCATGATAGACAACGTAACACCTATGTCTCTAAATACTTCAGGGGCATATACATAGTTACCATACAGCCAAGACAACACCAGAGTTAGCAGTGTATTAGAAACTAGACAAGTACAAACCCAGTCTTAAGAAAACTTAAAGAGCATACATAGCACCGCAAGATGAGAAAAGTCTGCTACAAGAGGAAATATGAGCATGATTCAATAATTTTGAAGAAATGAAGGGCACATTAAGACTCAAATTTCAAAATCGATTTTTTTTTTTTGATAAGTAAGAATTCATTAAAAAGCGAACAAAATGGATTTTCAGCCAAGAATCCTAAATTTTCACAAGGTTAATACCTAGCTGAACAAAATCATAAACATAAACAAAAAAAAATTAAAGGGAAAACACACCTTCCTCTCAATAGTTGCAACCCTCTGGTGGTATTCCTCCCGCAGAGACTCAATTTCAGCATCATTGGATTTTCTCTGTTCCATAACTTTTAGCAATTAGTGTGGATGTTTGAAATGAGAGGAAGTATCTTTTTAACATGGAGTTTATGATCCCTAACATGTTCATTTGAAAGATGCCTACACTCAAGCAGCAAATTGATGGAAAAAGAAATGATAGATATATAACAGTCAACCATGAGGCGGGCATATGAACCACCACGGTTTTCAAGAAAACCTGAACAAGCTTGTCCAGACTAGAAACATACAACAAGGGCAAAAACAAGCAATTATAATTTCATAACATCATGCTAACAATATAAACATAATTATTATAAAAAAATCCCAAATTAAGAGTGCTGTGCTTTTAGAAGCATACAATCAACAAATAAAGGTAGGTGTTTTAGGTAAAGGTATTTAGAAGCAAATCGACTATAAATCATTTAATCATGCAAAAAAAAAAACCAAAAGTGTTACCAATTCTTTTTAAGACAAAAGAAAAGATAAGTACATCAAAGAGATATGAAAATAAGCATTGTAATCCAATGCATTAATCAGTTAACTGTGGATTTATAACATATCTTCAACATGCATATATATATATATATATATATCATGATAAAATCATACCAACTCCAACCAAGTATATTTGAGGAACATAAGGTATAATTGTACATACCTTCAAATCCTCAATCACAGCTTTTAGGTGTTCATTTTCATTCATCAACTTTGCAATGTCATCGGCTTTTGCCTAAAAACAAAATATCAAATTAATCAGCATCACAAACGAAGTAGATATGCCATGAAAGAAACAAGGATGAAGTCAAATAAATGCCTTCACAGGATGCACAGAGGACATAAACCAGTGGGGAATCCAAAGGATGCATGTGTTCAGTAAAACTGAGACTAATCCCTAAGATGAGCCGGGCTGAGAAATGATTATGAATGTCTTAGTGACCTATTGTAAATCCAAAACATTTATGAGACCTGTAATTTTAAAAGGCATTCTTTCCTTCTCTTTCTCTTTGAATAATCAAACAATAATATAACATCCTTTTATTCCTTTAGAGTGAATTCTGAATAACTTTTAGAGGAAGCATGATATTTTATTGACCACTAGTTGATGCAACTTCCAACACAAGAGAGACCAAGCTTCAAGTCTGAGGATCAGATGCAAGTCTTACCCTACAAGAATATTTGGGCCTCATGAAATACCTGAGCTTGTCTAGCAGCACCTTGCAATGCAGTTTCCATCATTTTCATCTCTCTCTTCACCTTCTCCAATTCAAGCATAGAATCTGAAGAGCCGGAGACGTTTAATCTTGAGCTCAACTGTTGCTCTTTAATGTCAGTTTCATAATCATTCACTTGCTGATCCACTTCCACTGCTTTAACAAGTGCATGATTTTCAGGAGAAACCAAGTCAGAAACCATTGCTGAAGCTTCATCCGAAGGAAGTGCAGTGGGCAAGGGATAGTTAGAAGATTCACCAGTGCTCTCAGTCTCCTCAGTACTAGCAGAATGTAAACCAGAGGGCTCAGTCCCACCTCCAGCATGACTATCACTTGATGCCTCAACTTGAACTGGACCAATTGTCTCTGAAAGCTCTACTGCTTGTGACTTCTGTTTATCAGTGTTCTCTACTTGTGTCTTCTGTTCATTCATGCTCTCACTCCTATCAACGACATTATGCGACTTGTGTGGCACAATCATACTACTCTCAACTTCATCTACTTCAATGACACCTGATTTTGCTTGCACTGACTCTGAATTTTCAGAGCGTCCCACTTCTGAAATCTCTTTCTCTTGTAGTTTGCCAACAGATTCCAATGTCTCAACATCCTGACCAGTGGGTTCGGGTCGTATAACAGGCATAAGTGTTAATTCAGATTCAGCTTTGTCAGGGTACAAAATCAAATTATTTGTTTCCCCTGCTGTCTCTGGATGCTCAGCATCTTTGTCTACCTTGCGGGCTGCTTCATTTTCATCTTCTGCAGTAGCTTGTTCAGCTGCAGAATGGAGAGATCTGTCAGTTTCTGGTTCAGTTCGTTCTTCTTCCTCTACTTTAGATTTATGCTGCGGAGATCCAGGGTCTCCCAACGATTTCTCAACTGTAGGTGGATGCTGGGAAGATTCCTGCATTCCTGATGATTCGCCAGTACCTTCCTCACTTTTATGCCCCATAAGGGCCATGACAGGATCAAATAGGGCTTTCCTGTCAGTGGCAGAAGCCCATAAACCTGATGCTGGCAAGCATAGAAGAGGACATCATAGCTATAATCAGTCTAAAACCTGAATTATGAACTTTCATACAAAATAATGGACACACTTTTAAATTCTAAGAACTTTGTACTGAACCAGCCATAGAAAATATACTAAAACAATAGCATAACTTCAACATGTCCGCCTAGATAAACTGACAATAAAGCACATTTATCTTCCAATTATTTCCATATTTGATACATTTTTACTAAGAAATAGTAGCATACATGTTGTTCAGGTATGAACCAAATTCCATTCCAACTTAATTTTCAGTTATATTAATCAATACAAGTGACAAACTACTCATGCCTGAAAGGTTCATGTAACAGTACAACAAAAGCACTTCCGCTTAAAGAAAAATACTAGAGCTACCATTCACAAATGTTATTTGCAAAGGATGGCCCCAAAAAGTGACAAAACTAATTGCGCCATCACCTGGCACAACTGACATTCAAATACTGAGTTCCGCAATATGAGCATCCCAAAATGTTCGAATTTAAACTTTTGGCACCATTTTAGCCAATCTACACTACTAATATCGAGTTCTGCAGCATGAGCATCCCAAAATGTTGGAATTTAAATTTTTGACGCCATTTCAGCCAGAGTCCACAGTAAGGCATCTTAAAGTTTATTTAGTTTGCTCCGTGGGGTTGGGATAAGAATGTTTATCCTTTTTTTTTTACCAGCTCAATAGTTCTATGTCAGCTTGGTGATAGGTCATACCACCACCATTGACTCTCTCGCATGTGGACAGTATTACTTTCTTTACGAAGGGTTACTTAGGTACTGGCTAATATGCATAAAAGGGTATTGGGAAAGTTAGTTTCAGAGTCAACAATGCTTTCGTTGACAGGAGACATATATTGAATTCAGTCCTTATTGCTAATGAATGTTCCCATCGCAAAATTAGAAGTCAAACTCCTAGTATCATTTGTAAGTTGGATATTGAGAAGCCTTAAGATCATGTAAATTGGGATTGTTTGATTTATGTGCTATGAGTACGCCTTCGGCAATAGATGGAAAAAAGTTGAATTTCTCTTGTAGTCTTACTGAATGATTTTCAGTTTTGGTTAATGGCTGTCTTTCTGGCTTCTTCAATGGTTTCAGAGGTACCCTAAAAAGTTAGTTCCACATTGGAAAGATGAATTGCCCACATGAAGTTGCTGAATTATAAAAAGATCTCATGGATGCTAAATCTCATATTGGTTCCATGCTAGGTGAGGTTAAGCTTTAAGTGATTCTAGAGAGCTTCAATTGCAACTTGAATAATCTTATTGGAGTGATAGTGCAGATGCGACTAGCGCTTTATCTGAATTGTTACAAATGGTATCAAAACAACTTAGTAACACCATGTGGCACTGAGGCATTGCATGTCATGGGCCTTGACGAAGATATTAGGAATTTGAGTAGGAGAGATTATGACACCCCAGAAAGTTAATCCCACATTGGAAAGATGAATTGCCTATATAGAGTGATTGCTTTGTGTCCATGTTTCTTCTCTTTTAGATTTCTTTTTGAGCAGTCGTAGTTTGCTTGTACATAATCAATGTACTGGAGAACTCTCCTTTTTAATAAAATTCTTATACTTTAGTTATCAAAAAAAAAAAAAAAAGGGCAATCTACTGAAGACAAAAGCATCTTTAGTATAAAGAAAAGGACTGAAGAGATTGAAGAAAACTGAGGGTGGGAACAATAGTCCTCTATTAGTATGGGGATTCTAGAAGGCAAGAATAAAGGTCCTTTTTGAGGTAGATTTAATCTATAATCATATAGTAAGACTCATCCTTCCATTTACCACTGGACGGTTGCCCTGGATTGCTTTCATTTTTTTTTAGATTTCATTTTCTTGATCTTTTTCTTCTTCTCTTGTATACTTCCACTTTTAATGATATTCAATTACTTATCTAAAAGAATATAGTGAGACTCCTCCTCGTGCAATTTTTGACATTTAATAAACCACATAA
This sequence comes from Betula pendula, assembly GCA_900184695.1. Classification (NCBI taxonomy): domain Eukaryota; kingdom Viridiplantae; phylum Streptophyta; class Magnoliopsida; order Fagales; family Betulaceae; genus Betula; species Betula pendula. Next base: position 40,166 of record FXXK01001117.1, read on the forward strand.
CTCACAAGCCTAACGATTCCACTTCGCAATTCCACATCTTTCTTTATTTCTTGCATAAGAACCTTGATTAGTCAGAGTACTTTCATTACAAAAAGAAACAAGAATTAAAGCTGTGTGCTCTAGCTGCAGCATTCAACGACCCTCACTACATGGCAAAACATTCAACCAATTCACTAACATGCCTATGCCTAATTCAACATAACCTGAAGCTTATACTGGGTGATTAGCAAATCAAAATTCTAATCCAACTATAAAGATTACAGAGTGATAAAGGTACCTTCATCGCTGGATTCGGACTTCTCCAACTTCTCTTCCAAACCGAGAGCGGAGTCGAAATTCTTCTCGATGTTCTTCACGCTCTCCTGAAGCTTATTCACCGCTCCGGCGAGATCGGGAAAGTTCCCCAATGAAACTCTCCCACTAAACCACGCCATCTTCTGATTACGAACCGAGAAAATGAAACTCGATCCGAATCTCTCTAACGAGACAATTCGAACGCATCAAGAACCCTGCATTCCCATCCCAATCCAATCCCACAACAACAAAATATAAATAAGAATAGACAATTAAACCCAAAGAATTCGGAATTAATGGAATTTAGTTTTGAAATCACGCAAAAGGTCATCAAAGCTTCACATCGATGACATACATAAACACAAGCATATTTGACAAAGATGCGAGATCAGATTCGTAATGAAATGGGTAAATCTAAGAAGGAGATCAACGGTGGGGAGTTGAATCGAGAATGAACCTTTTGGAGGGTCCGATTGGGGGGGCCGGAATGCAGTGAGTGCTCACGGGATTCGAGAATCAAATCATGGCTATTCTACTTCGTCGAGCTGCTAAAAACGATTTTGGTATGAGATTGGCGTTTTGGTTCCAAAATATGAGAGAGAGAGAGAGAGAGAGAGAGGAGAGAGAGATCTTAGAAGTTTGCTGGAAGAGAGTGTGGTTCGGTGGATGGGGACGCGGGTCGATCTGACGGCTCCGTGAAATTTTAAAATATGAGCATGTTTGACAACCAATTCCCAATCCAACTCCAATTTCACTTCAATTTTAAAAAAAAATATTCGCATTTTTTATATCACATCAACTATTTTTTAACAATTTTTTTACTTTTTATATCACATCAAATATTTTTTTTATTATCATTCAAATAAAATACTCACTAAAAAATAAAAAATTTCACTTTTTCATACAAAACATTCATTCTCAACAATCACCTCATGCTACAATAGAATCACCAAAAAGGGAATTAGGATCACTTTCCAAACAGGCTTCCGACGCTAATTTCTAGGGTTAATTATAATATGTCCCTCAATTAAGTGACAATTAACCGCTGATTTTGATTTAACCCCTAAAATGATAGTTTATACACTTAGATACATCAAGGGAAAAATATAAAAAAGCCACCCATACTGACAGCCTAATTTGAATGAGCCCTCTGAAATGATAAGTGGGCTATTCCGACCCAACAAACTATCAAAATGGTATAAAAAAACCCATTCTCAAAACTTTTTTCCTAAAATACCCTTAGTTTTCAATAAAATAATAATAAACTTTTAACTTTTTTTTTTCCTCAATAATAATTCTCAAACCCCGTATTAGAATGGAACCCACCGACTACTGTCACTGCCGGTCACCCTCCTCCAACCGTTTCCTCGGCGTCTTCTCCTTCTCACCACCCTCCTCATCCGCAAATGCATCCACTATGGCTAGAGGAGACGAGCTCAACGAAGCCGAGTTCTTCTGGACCACTGATTTCGCCGAACCCAGCCACTACAATGACCACCGCCACCACCATCGACGGTTGGAATTCCAGTAGGAAACGGCCTCTGGTATTCTCGCCGCACTTTCCGAGGCCGATGGCAACCGGCCATTTTTGTACTAAAAACCTTTGATATCATTCACATCATCGTCGTCGAAAGCGATCCCGATGTTCCCGAGACCACCAGAGAGGGAGTGCCCACAGCCTGTACAATGCCGGAACCAGTCAGCACCGATGAAGGTGCCAGTGCTTTCAGAGGCCATGGCGAAAAGGAGGAACAGGATGCTCGCTGACGTGTATGACGACGACGACGGAGGTGACAAACAGATGTTGCCGCCTCACGAGCTCGTCGCCAGAGGCTCCGGTGTGTCACCCAAAAAAAAAAAGTTAAAAGTTTACTATTATTTTATTGAAAATTAAGGGTATTTTAGGAAAAAGTTTTGAATATGGGCTTTTTTATACCATTTTGGTAGTTTGTTGGGTCGGAATAGCCCACTTGTCATTTCAGGGGGCTCATTTAAATTAGGATGTCAGTATGGGGGTTTTTTTATATTTTTCCCATACATCAAACTATCAAATCATTGTAAAGTAACCCCATCCGGCAATATGAGCAGTTTAATTGGACGGACTAGTGATCATGTATGTGTCACATGACCACTTTGACCACTTTCTTTCCCTTTTGCCCTCATCCCCATCGAGTGAAAAAACTCATAAGGCCCTCTTGTTTAGTTAAATGTGATCATGATATGTTAGTGAGCCAAAAAGACAAAAATACCCTTATATGTGCAATTAGAGGAATGCTACACTTACAAAATTTTTTTACAAAAAAGTTCTTACAAAATGATGTGGCACAATATGATTGGAAAGTGAAGAAATTCAAATTTTGATAAATCTAATCATATTGTGCCACATCACTTTGTAAGAGTTTTTTTGTAAAATTTGTTTGTAAGTGTAGCATTTCTTGTGCAATAATGCCCATGAACAGTAATTTGTAGTTACCAAAAAACCCTGTATTTTACTTAAAGCGTTTGTTTTTTTTTTTGTTTTTTGAGTCAGAAATCCTAAGGCAAATTCGAATACCAGAGTCTAAAGAACACACTCTTGAAGGTTCCTCCATACTCCAAACAATACTAAACTAGTTATTTCGTCCAATTATGGTAAAAATACGTTAATCTCAGCATGTTGTTCGATCCATGTTTTCACAAAACTCATTGGTTTTGATGGATGTTTTCTTAAATGGACTTTTAACGGGCAACTATTGTAGGCTAAACTACGACACTAAAACATAACAAAAACTCTGTTGACCTAACGAAAGTAATAATAATAAACTAACACCCACCAATCATCATACTCACCTTGCGGTGCTTAGAAACTCCCCAAAACAAGCAAAGAACGAAGAAAAGAATACTTAAACGGCACAATGGTGCTTCGACAACGTTTCCACATCTTGAAAATCGTGCAATTAGGTTAACAGAGAGTTAATGGTGAATATATAGAGGTTACGGCTACACTAGAGCTTCAAAAAATCCTAAATTTGCATTATGACGCGATAGGATTGATCCTGATATTATTGGGATCGATCATGTGCTGACATGGCAAGAGGATCAATCCTCTTGTGGCCAGGATCGATCCTCTCAATCCTCATGCTGAGAGGATCGATCCTCTCCCGTAGAGGATCGATCCTCCAAGTCTGAAACTGATTTGGAAGTCCAATCTAACTCTAAAATTCTCCCGAACTTGCTCCGACTATACTCCAACTAATCACAAGGTCCAAAATATTCCAAATCTTAACTAGGGTTAGGATCGGAGTATTACAGTTCGTGCATGAGCCAAAATGCATAAAAAAAAAAAAAAACTCAAAACCACCATGGAAACCAATTCCTAACAGAATCCAAACACTTTATTAATCTCATGCAATTATATTAGGGCATATCAATGTGACAAATTGTTAAAACTTACGTAAACTCATAATTATTTTGAAAACTTATCATTAGCGTAAAAACATTACAATTAAACATGTATGTTTCAAATCCAATAAACACATGATATAAACACATGGTGAGTAAAATATTAACATGCAAAAAATAAACTAGGGTTCAGAGTTTACCTTTTTGGATGATGAATCCTACCAACATTACTATCATTCTCACTAAAATCTCTCTCTAATTCTCAAGTTTTGGTGCAAAACAAGTGGTGGAGGTCTGAGAAGTTTGAGAGGCAATTTATAGATGTAATGGGGTGGGATGAGATGAATGGAGGTGGTCAAAAAGTGAAAATGTTTTTCAGGTTTGAACAAATGTTCGTGGGTATAGTATCGAAAGTTCGTGTACTATTGACCAGTGGTCCTAGGGTTTTTAGGAGAACATTGATTGACTGGGTCGAACATTTGTGGTAATATCTGACATCTGGCCTGCAGCAAGTCAAACGCATGAAAAGTGTGAATAGTGCTACATAACACACAAAGAACGTTTGTGTACTATACATCGATTGTTCGTGGTAAAGACAAAAATATAGCTAACTAGGGCAACCAACAAATGTTCCAAAGTATCTCTTCGAACGTTCGTTGCCTGCATAATTTGATAATTTGAAATGATTTGTTTAATAAGTATTGTTTTTAAATCGAATTTATTGTAAAACTATATTTAGCTTTTAAATTATGCGGTGTATTACACATATAATCTTTTCTTTTCTTTTTTGATAAAAAATCAATCTTCATTCATAAGAACCGGAAAAATCTAGAGCTTGAAAACTCTAAATAACTAAAGCGAATTACTCTAAAAGGACTACATCATAGATACACTCAAGAATATCTTCAATTCATACCCTATCCATAATTTGTCTAACAATTGCCTTAGCTAGGCTATGAGCCGCAGAATTGGCCTCTCGTTTTGTATGGCAGATCTGCCAGGTCATGAACATTTCCAAAATTCCTCTCGCATTTGCTACCATCTGGCCATATTTACACCAACTCAGTCTTGTATCTTCTAAAGCTTTAACCACTTGCAAGGAATCCCCTTCTAAGATAAGGGTTTGTAGCCCCAAGCCACGACCAAACTCCACAGCACTCAAAGCTGCTTGTGCTTATGCAATGATAGGGTCTTGTAAAACACAAATAGTTTGGCTTTTTGCTGCAATAACCTGGCCCTCACAATCTCGTACAATTAACCCCAACCCAATACACCTATACGAGGAGTCAATGGCCGCATCCCAATTTATTATGAAAAGTCCAAGTGGTGGAGATTGCCACTTTATAGGTACAACATAAACAATGAGATGTGTTAACACCGTACCTTGAGAATTAGCCTTCTTGTAATCATCGAAAGAAGAAATAGCCTCTTGAATCATAGCATTTAGATGAGAGAAACCCCCCCCCCCCAATGAACTATTGTCTCTTAAACCAAATACATTTTGTTATGACTACGCGAAGTTCAAATTTATCTTTCGAGCACTGGTCAATCATATCCTCCAAAACTTCAATGAAAGTACATCCTGCCCAATGCTCTTTTGCACTTTTCTTCCACAAGCGCCCCAAACATCAGTAATAGATAAATAGTCCCATAAAATATGCTTAACCGTTTCACACTCTAACAAACAGAAAATGCATAGAGACTCTTGTACCGTACCTCTCTTTTGCAGGTTGTCTTTTGTTGGTAAGATAGTATTGCATGCTCTCCAAAGGAACAACTTGACAGGATTAGGAACCTTCAGCCCCCAAGTTGTCTTCCAAAAATAGCTCATACCCGAACATTTTAACCCCTCTCCACTCTGCAATTCTGCACTTTATCTTTCCATGTGATAAGCACTCCTTACAAAGAAATCCCTAGTTGTAGTACCGCTTCAAATCAACACATCTTTCTGATGATATCTACTAAGAGGAAATTGAGAAATTATATCAACATCTTCTACTCGAAAAATGTCATTTTAATAAAGGATAATTCCACCACTTAGTATCTCTGTCTATGAGCTCCACAACCTTTGCATTTTTCAGTAAAAGTCTCCTCGAAGATTGAACAACATAGGTTGATGGGGTTGGCAACCATCTATCACCCCAGATGTTCACGTCTTCACCATTCTCAATCCTCATACCAGTCCTTCTTTTAATAGTGGGGCCGAACAAATACTTCTAAAAGCAAAAGAGGGTCGTTTACATAAGGCCACCCCAAAAAGGACTCATTTCGATAATACTTTGCTTTCATAATTCTGGCCACTAAACTATGTGGATCCTACAATAAACTCCAGCACTATTTTGCTAGCAATGCTTTATTAAATCCAGATAACTCTCTGAATCCAATACCACCCTTAGACTTTAAATACCCTATTTTACTTCAGCTCATCCAATGAATCTTGGAGTCATTTTCCTTGTGACCCCATTAAAATTTATGCATCATTGAATTGAGCTCATTACACAACACCTTTGGCAATAAAAAGACGCTTATACTGTAAGTTGGGATGGCTTGGATCACAACTTTTATAAGAATTTCCTTCTCAGCTTGCGAAAGAAACTTTGTTTTCCAGTCAATTAGCCGTTTCCATACACGTTTTTAATACTTTGGAACTCCCGCACTCTAGATTTGCCAACAAGTGCCAGTAATCCCAAATACTTATCAAACCTCTGTATAACTGGAATATCAGATAATTGAATAATACAATCCCTTGCCTCTTGACTTGTGTTACGACTTAAGAAAATTGAAGTTTTCTCTTTATTCAATTTTTGTTTTGGCACCTTTTTATATTTTTCCAGCAAACTAGATAATCTGCTCCACTTCCTAGAGGTTGCCTTACAAAATAATAAACTATCATCTGCAAAGAATAAATGATTCAACCGTGGCCCTTGTGGGGAAGGTTGGGACACCAGCTAACCATCTCGTACAATCCACATGGTGGAGAAGAGAACTTAGAGCTTTGGTGCATAAGATAAACAAATAAGGAGACAACGGATCCACTTGTTGTATTCCTCGTGATGGAATGATAGAACCCATAGGTTGAGCATTAATAAGGATAGAATACCTGACTGACTTCAAACACTGCATTATCAACAAAATCCAATAGTGCTCAAAACCCATTATTCTCATAACAACTTCCAAAAAATCCCACTCTACCCTATCATAGGCCTTGCTCATATCTAGCTTCAAAGCAACATAACCCTTCCTCCCCCACATTCTATTATGCATAGAGTGAAGAGTTTCTTAAGCTACGAGGATGTTGTCAGTTATCAGCCTCCCCGGAATGAAGGCACTCTGATTATATGATATGATATCTGGGAGCAGACATTTCAGTCTATTTGCCAGAACCTTGGATATAATCTTGTAAACCACATTACAGAGACTAATAGGCTGAAATTCAGTAACAATAGGTGGATTTAATTTTTTTGGAACTAACACAATATGAGTAGAATTAATCTCCATCCATTTCAACAGTTGCAAAAAAATGAATAACTACCTTACATACCTCCTCGTCAATGATTGCCCAACCCTCTTGGTAGAACTCTACTGAAAAACCATCTAGCCCTAAAGCTTTTAACAGCGCCATTTGATTCAAAGCGCTGCTTACTTCCTCTACTGAAAACGGTTGCAACAACTGGCTATTCATTTCCCTTGTAACCTTTCTTGGCTTATCATAGAGGCACTCTTCTACACCCGTTGGTGACTCAGATGTAAACAACTTCTGATAAAAATTGATGAAGGCCCCTTCAATTTCCTCTTGTGACGTGCATAAGCCTCCATCTGCATCAATGATCTCATCAATTTGATTCACCCGTCATCGTTGATTCACACAGGCATGAAAATATTGAGTTTTTATCTCCATGTGCTAGCCAATTTTCCTTTGCCTTATGCCTCCATTTCAACTCATACACCTCCAGTAACTCATTAACCTCTAGTTGGAGACTATTGATAGCATCCAGAGAGATCTAGCCCTCACTTTCTTGGATTTCCGAAAGTTGCAAAGTTTTCTGATTTTTTAGTTCCTCCGCCTTATCAAAGTTCTCTTTACACCATTTAAAAAGCTCTATTCGACTCTTCTTGATTTTTACCCTTAGCACCCCCAACGATCAGCACATCGTTCTTTGATTTGCCAAACCTTCTTAATGACAGCTTTATAATCTTTTTTCTTGGCCCAACAAGCTTCACGACGAAATACCCTTCTTTTTCTGCGAAAACCTAGTTTCTTTTTTTAAGGGGAAAGCAAAAATAGGTGCATGATTTGAAGTACAAGCTGCTAATACTTCTACAATAAAAGTGGGAAAAGATTCACACCACTCCTTATTAGCTACCGCTTTATCCAGCCTCTCCCGCATGAACTGGTGGTCATACCTGTTATTAGCCCATGTGAATCTGAGCCCTACGAACCCCATGTCACAAAGTTGACAATGCTCTAAAGAGTTTTTGAAATCCTCCATTTGTACCCGAGGCTTTCTAGCTCCCCACCATTTTTCTGAATCTTCGAGAATTTCATTGAAATCCTCCACACACAACCAAGCCAAAGAAGCAAACCGCCAGAGATAACACAATAAGTCATGCCTCCTTTCTCTTCGCAACTTTTGGGTGCCCATAAAAATTGGTGAAAATCCATGAATCACCATTATCTACATATTTGATTATAGCATTGATATGTCGTCTACTATAATTCCGAATAGTCATGTCAAAATCAGTATTCCACAACAATGTCAAACAATTGCTCTTCCCAACACTATCTACAACAAACATACTATCATACCCCAACTTATATTTTAAATTTTCAAGACAATGTTGTTAGAGTTTGGTTTCCATTAAGAAAACCATCTTGAGTTTCTTATCTTTCACCCACTACAAAAAAAAAGGTATTTTTTGACGGTTTTTTTATTGACGATTTTTAAAACCGTCAGGGAATTATTTGTTACTGACGATTTTTACAAACTATCGGTAAAAAAACCCTTCCTAACGGTTTAAATTAAAACCGTCAGGTTTTGCTCTGACGGTTTCAACTGAAACCGTCAGGCAAGGATATTTGGGGCGGGCGGTAAAAAAAACCCAGCGCTCGCCCCAAAATTTTTCTCTCATTCTCTCTTATTTTCCTCCCTGCTCTCCCTGCTCTCAGACTACCGCATCTTTCTCCCTGCTCTCCCTGCTCTCAAATCTCTATCAGCAGTCTTTTTCTCTCGGCCGGATCTCCTTTCTCGACAGCAAAGTTCTCTCACGGCCCACTACCTACCCGTACGTCGTTCCACCACGCCCACGCCGCCGCCGACTGCCGCCGTTCTGCCCACGCCCACGCCCTCACATTTTCAGGTAAGCTCGTCTCTCTCTCTTAGGGTTTGGTTGGACGAGTTTTGGGAAATATTGGATGGATCTTTTGTGATGCTTCAAGTTTTATATTTTTTGGTTTGGATTTGTGTAGATTTTTGTGTTGTGTAGTGTGTGTGGTTCTGTAAAAAGGAAATGCCGTCCACCAATTCAATTCATAACTAACAAAGACACGACAATTCAGAATTTCTTTTCTTTTCTTTCCTGTTTTCATTGATTTCTAGCAGTAGCAGCTGCTCCTTGAAACTGTCAACTGCACTGTGAAATAGTACAGAGAGACAGTCTGTAGACAGATTAAACTCAACATTCAAATGTAATCAGCCATTATGTAACTGCTTTAGGAACCTTTTATCCTAGGAGAATCTCCTTAATTCAAACACAATTTAGGAACCTTTTATCATGGGAATAGCTCCTTTCTTCCAGGATCACACAGTTTCTTCAAGGATCACACGGTTTCTTGCTTTTTCTGTTGAAGCAAGACCTTTCCGATTTGAGTTGTATCATAGTGGTTTCTTTATGTAGCCTACGTGTTTGATGTATTGTCTCAGTGATTGATCGTGTACATTCTTAAATTGTGGTAGATGGTTTTGTAGCATTTGTTTCTTCTACCTCACCTTTAGGTATGTGATTGTTGAATTCATTTGCTAGTTCTACAGGTTGCAAGATATGTTTCGGTTAAATGGGTTCGAGAGAAGATGAAGAATTCTCTTGAAAAAAGGTGATTTGTCATGTACATTGTTGCAATGTGGTAGATGGTTTTGTTATAAACCTGTGTTTGATTGTTGCATTTCAATGTGGGTAACATTTAAGCCTGTTCTATGATTTAATTGCGACTAAGTAAGAGTCGTGTTTGTGTCTTCCCTATGTACTGCCTCTCTAAATCCTAGTGATGTATTTGCATTTAGATATGGCAATAAAGAAGATGCTTGCCACACTAAATCTGTTATATCTTCTTTGAAGGCAGTCTGGAACTCAAGGTGCTCTTACAGGTGTGTAGGGCTGTCAATTGGCTACCCTACTCAATTTGATGGATCAGCTGCTGGACTTGTTGTTATTTCAGCTGCTCCGGGTGGTCCTGCAAATAGGGCTGGCATTTTGACTGGGGATGTTATTGTAGCAATTGATGATACAAGTACAGAAACCATGGGCATGTATGATGCAGCAGAGCGGTTGCAGTAAGTTTCTTACATAACTAACCTCTTAACCTGTCAAATCCGTTCTTCATTTTTCAATAAATAACATAGGCTCTATTAAAGAAAATGAAATACCACAATGGTGTTGCAACTTATCACAGAAGTCCCTTTCTTTGGTTAACACACTGCCATGCACAAAAAGAGAAAAACTAGACAGAATGTTTCATGGTGTTTTCTTGTGCTTTATTGTTTGGTTGCTTCTCCTTGATGTGGTTTGCAAACTGAAATGTACCAGGTGACAGTTCAAAAGTGGCCTTAATGTCTTGTCATATTGTCCAGAATGGCAATATTGATAAATGCCCTTAGCTTTCTGGAAGCTATAAAGAAGTAAGTACCTTGAGTTTGTTTTAAATCTTAAATCATCAATCAATTCTTGATTTTGAGGCTTCTTTTTTTTAAAATTATTTGGTCAGATGCATAGTGGTTGATAATTGTAACTGATTTGAGTTTAAAACATATATGCTATCTTGTATGTTGGGATACGTGATAGCCTTTATTCATTCTAGAAATCACCAAGTGATGAAATTTCAGATTCAAATGCATAGGCGTGGATAAATCTAAACATTTACTTCAGGTTGATTTGAGGTAGTAGATGCTGTCTAATCTAGATCTTATCTTGATATGCTGTCTCAGTTTACTCTAGTTTGAAAGATGGTTCGTTACATTCAAGGCATGTGATAAAACCTTTATAATGAGGCACTGTTCTCGTGGTTTTTGAATGCATACAAAGGCATATCCTACTTCTCTATTTTCTTTTTGTTGTTTTTAATTTTTCTGTTGATATTGCAGCTAGCAAAACAAGTATTCGGTGCTTCAAGAGTTGCAGCCACTTCAAGCACTGGAAAGTTGGAGTTGTTGAAGAGCTTAGGTGCTGATTTGGCTATTGATTACACCAAGGAGAACTTTGAAGATTTGCCAGAAAAGTTTGATGTTGTCTATGATGCTATTGGTAAGATTTGGAATCACTTGCTTGTCTTCCAAGTCTTGATAGTTATAATTATTAATTTATGATAGCTAAGTGAAAATTTATTCTTGTTTTCTGCAATGACAGGGCAGTGTGAGAGGGTAGTGAAGGTAGTGAAAGAAGGGGGCAGCGTTGTGGCCCTAACTGGTGCTGTCACACCTCCAAAAAAAAAAAAAACTAAAATCCTGACCCGGTTTGGGGGCAAAACCGTCAGGAATTCCTGACGGTTTTGCCCCCAAACCGTCCAGGATTTTTTTGCCCAACCGTCAAGCTTGCTGACGGTTTAGGGCAAAACCGTCAGCAATTTTCCTGACGGTTTTGCCCCAAACCGTCAGCAAGCTTGACGATTTCGCCTCCTTACGGTTTGGGGCAAAACCGTCAGAAAATTTTCTGACGATTTTTCCCCAAACCGTCAGGGAAAAAAATTCCCGACATAGTTTTTTTGACCGCTTGAAACCGTCAGAGAAAAACCGTCAGGAATTGATTCCTGATGGTTTTTGACCTAGTTCCTGACGGTTTTAAACCGTCAGGAAACAGCCTTTTTTTTGTAGTGACCAAACGGCAAGGTCATATCATGATTTAAAGATTCCTAAGTATATAATGATACTAATACTTAGATCGTAGATCGTATAATTATAGGATCTAAGCATTATCATATGATTATATTATCTAACAATTTATATGATCTTAGATCATATCATGATGTAACGAATCCTAAGTATCTAATAATCGTATGATATAGCATTGTGCCAAATGATCATATGCTCTAACACCGTGACATATAATCATATGATTTAACAATAATCTAAGTATAATACTTAGATTATAGGTTCATATGATATAAATGATTATATGACACAATGTTATATCTTCTGATGATCTGATCTAATGATAATATGATTATATGATACAATATTAAATTATATAATCATGTGATTTAAATTCTAATGATAATACTTAATTTAAGATTATATGTAGTGGCGGAGCTAGAAAATCATTATTGTAAGGGCCCGGACAAAAAATATGATCAACATAATTTAAAACAAAAATGAAGTAATTTATCACACAATTTTTATATCACAAAAGAATACCAAAATTGATATATTAGCAACGTAACATGTCGGCACTAAAACAAAAAAATATAGAAATACAAAAAATGTCTAAAACTGTAGTCTACGGTCTCTTAGGAAAGCAAAATCATCAAGTATCGAATTTGAATTGAAGCTCTCAGCAATTTCTCTTTCAATGTAAACAACTAAGTTATTTGCAAGAAATTCATCCTCAATTTTGTTGCAAAGTCTTATTTTAATAACTTTCATAGCAAAAAATGCCTATTCGGTAGTCTCTGTAGATATTGGAAGAGTCAAAACAAGGCGAATCAATCTATCAATAAGATAATATGTCTTTGATTTTTTTGTCTTTGCCAATCCACGACATAATTCTACAATGGAAGATAATTTTGTAATTTCGAATTATTAAGCACATCAAGTTGAAAAAGCTTCAATTGAAATCTCAAATTAATTTTGTTATGGTCAGAAAAATCAAGAGGATAATACTTCTCCGTAAAATTATATATATCATCAACTTTAAAAGATTTATAAGCATTCTTTGGATCCAAAGCTGAGCTAAGTGTCAAAAGTTTCATCGTTTTTTCACCAAACCTACTATCAAGCTCTTGCAATTGAAAATTTATGGTAGCAATGAATATGTCAAAATGATAATGATGTTCTACTGTAATGTGATTCCGTTGATTACGACATCGACCTTCAATATAACGAGCACTCAAATCTAGAATGTCAATTTCAAATTTCTTGCAGAAAGAAATGACATCCTCAAGCAAATCATCCCAACCCCAATCATTAGCTCTCAACTTTTTGATAAGTTTTTTTGCAATAGAAATTGAATGAATAACATTTAAAATGTCTTAAGATTTTTGTTGTAAAGCTTGACAAAGAACATCAGTAATACTTATGATTTCCTTCATTAAATGTAAACTAAATATGAATCCGAATGATGTAATCATTTTATAAGCAACATTAGTATCCCCGCGTTAAGAGTAGGTGGCTCCTTCTTTTATAATTTTTTCAAGCATTGCTAAGTAGCACAAAACATCCTTATTAGGCTACAAAAAGAATAAAAATGAGAACCTCAACAAGAATCACCAGCTCATTTTAAATTGCCAATTTAGTTAGCTAATTTTACAGTTTCAAGTTCACCAATAGCTAACATATGTGCAATTTGGGCTGCTTGAGCGGCTTGTAATTCATCGTGACGTTTACATGAGACACCAACCACATTGATAATGAAATTCAAATTTGTGAAAAACTCATGAATAGAAACCATCTCTCTAGATGCAACAACTAATGTTAATTGTAATTGATGAGCAAAACAATTAACATAGTATGTAAAAGGACAATCATTAAGAAATAATGCCTGCAATCCTTTCCATTTACTACGCATATTACTAGCACCATCATACCCTTGCCTACAAATATTTTGAATATCAAAACAATGACGAGAAAGAACATAAGATATTTCATTCTTTAGAATCAATGCCGATGTATCTTTAACATGAACAATATCAAAAAAAACGTTCTTGTATAAAACCATCTTTGTCAACAAATCTCAAAACAATAGCCATTTGTTATCTCCTAGACTCATCCCACGCCTCATCAATAATAATGCAAAGTTTAGACTCTCTAATATCTTCACGAATTTTATTTTGCACTTTACTTGCAATCATTTGCAAAATCTCCTTTTGAATTGTATGTGAAGTATACTTTGTAGATCTAGGAGCATTTTCCAAAACAAGATTTGTAACGTTATCATTATATGATACCAAAATTTTAATCATCTCAAGAAAATTACCTCGATTTTTTGAATCTTGAATCTCATCATGACCTCTAAAAGCATATATTTGAAATGTGAGCCACCAAACAGCATCAATAGAAGTTTTCACACATAATTGATTATTTAGAATTTGTTCTGTACTTTGTACATTCAATACTCTATCGATATGTCATGATTGTTTTAATAAATTCTCACAAGATTTCACAGCATTATTATGCGGTGAACAAGGATCCTCCCTCATATGAGTCAAAAAGGCACATTTCTTTCCATCATTAATCTTTTTCCAATTTTAAATCCCTTGGTAGTAAATACATCTCATCCAGGTCGTCTAGCTGCTTTCATAGTAAAAAGATAACATGATAGACAATATGCGGCATCCTTAGTAGAAGAATACTCAAGCCAAGATGAAAATTGTGTGAACCAAGAAGCTTGAAAGCGATGATGATGCTTTTTTAAACCAAAAAGTGGGTATTTTGAACAATGAAATTGGTATGAGCGGGCTTCCAAATAAGCTTTTTTTATTTCATCACGTTTATTGACTAGATAGTCTCACATCAAAAGACGTAATTCTGGATCTTATTCTATAAAAAGACCATCTACTTCGTTAACATCAAGAGTGGAAGATGTAAAAGGAATTTCTTGGGTTTCCATAATTGGAGATTCAGAATGATGTTCTTCAATTTCAACCCTTAGAGATTTAAGAGGACGCTATTGAAGATTTGGAGTTTCAGCATTAAAATCCAATGGTGTATTACTTTCTGGAATGTCTGCTTCTTTTCTTTTGAAGAATAAATCGATAGTTTTAAACTTTAACATGATTCATAAATCAAAATTTTTCAAATTAAATTACAACTCTATAAGAGACAATTGAAGTTAATAAATAACAAAATAAACAATCATATAATAGAAACAATATATATATATATATATATATATAGCTAATATAAATAATCATGCAATAAATCATATACGACTAAAATTCTCAATTTTTTGCTTTGTCTATGAACATTTTATTGTTTATCATGGAAAATACAAAGTCACAATAGAATTAGGAATAACTAAATAATATAAAGTGGAGAGAAATACCATTAAAAAGCCACATAATACTAGTACAACTTTTTTTTTAAAAAAAATATGGTAGTGTTTGATCATTGATGTGTAGCACGAAGAATCAAAGATGTTTATATGTTTATTTGGTTTTTTTTTTTTTAGCATGTCTGATTTTGTTGGTTTTTAGATTTGTGTGAAGGAAAGTGATTAAAGCTAATAGAATTCTATGGAAGCCTAGTAGCCTACCTTTGTAATGTATCAGTTATAGATTCATAGTCTCACTCATAGAGAATTGAGAAAGACATTAAAAAAAAAAAGCAACAAAACCCAATGCTGGAGAAGTCATACGATACCTCTTTTTTTTTTTTTTGCTTTTGAATGTCAATTAGCTGCTTTGAAATAGAAGAAAACTGTGTAACTGCTGTAGTGCTGCAAATCCTTAGTTTTCTCAAAGAGGCGCCATGTGACACCCAAGAAAAATAATTATTTACCATCATAAAATACCCTTAGAAGTATTAAAGAAATTATAATATTTTTAAGAAAATAATAAAGAATATTATTTCTTTAATTACTCTGAAATGTGACTTAAAAGTAAAGAACCATTTCTTAAGGAATTCTTACTATGAAGTTAACCATTAAATATGTAATATGTGTAGAACACATGGTAGAAATTTGGAGTCTATTGGAACATTTTTTAAACTCCGATTCAATTGAAAATGTAAACAAACTTTAAACTAGAAAATGATGAAAATAGGGCCAACGAACTCCGATTTGATCGATTCAAAAGCTAGTATACTCGTATCGTAGTCCTCTATGTACCCTTCAAATTTCATGATTTTTGGATTTTAGTAAGAAGATGAAAACTCATATGTATTACACAGCAAGGTGGATGGACGAAAAAAAATTAAAAAAATAATAATAATAACAATAAAATAAATAAAAATCTGGGGCAACTTCATAACATTCACGTTCTAGTTAGTTTCAAACCACCCTTAAAACTATTAGTTACATTTCATAATGATGGTAAGACAAGTTGATAGAAGAAAGAGATTTGAGAATATTGGATCATTAATGAGTGATCGAAACTTTAAACTTAAGACTAGAAAATGATGAAAATAGGGCAAACGAACTCTGATCTGATCGATTCAAAAGCCAGAATACTCGTATCGTAGTCCTCTATTACCCTCTAAATTTCATGATTCTTGAATTTCAGTAAGAAGATAAAAACTCATCCGAATTACACAGCAAGGTGGCTGGACAAAATAATAATAATAAAAATCTGGGGCAGCTTCATAACGTTCACGTTCTGGTTAGTCTCAAACCATCCTTAAATTATTAGTTACCTTTCATAATGATGGTAGGACAAGTTGAAAGAAGAAAGAGATTTGAGAATATTGGATCATTAATGAATGATCGAAAGCCATGTGAATCAAATAAAAATCTCTGAGTAGTCAGATTGCAAAAGCACCATAGCCAGAGGATAAAAAAAAAGGAAAAAAAAAAGAATGATCTTAGCCCTCAAAAATCTTATAAAAAGGAATAAAAACATCATTTTCACTTTCACTTTCAAATAGAAGAAGAAAAGGTTTTCTTTCCTTTTCTTCTCACTGCCAGAGAGATAAACTAAGTGAGTTGGCTTCATCCGGTGTTTTTTTAGGTAAGTGATTAAAGTTAAAAGTCTTCATTTTTGCTTTAAATGCATAGTTTTATATTTAGAAAATATTTTAAACAAAGTTTTAAACTCCACTTTCACATATTGTTTATTTAAATTATCAAAACGCCATTATGATGCCCAAATTTAATTGGGTATTTCATAAATGCGCCATTACTCTGCCCAAAGTTTTATATTTTAAAATATTAATTACACTAATGTTGTTATTCTATCAAAATTTTACAAAGATATAATATGAATTATTCATAATTATGATGTTATGTTGTTCATGTGTTTTTAAAATATTATACCCATTATTTATAGTAATAGAGTTACTATATCCACTTTTATGCAAAAATATTAAGTCTTTAGCATACTAATATTGTTATAATGCACAATTTACTTTAATAGTATTTTAGGCATTAACTATATAAATGCCGTAGTAATACCCATACGAAAATATGTGATAATGTTAATACTATTTCTATATGTCGTAATAATGCATAGGCAAAATTAAGAAGCTAAAATAAACTATTTTTGTATATCTCATTGTTTGGTCATATCACGTGTGAGAAGGTGTACTCTAGAAGTATGATAAATATGATAACCAAGTATGTAGTATGGTGAGTGGATTTTGGCATTTGGAAATCTCGTAAGGCATAGGTCTAATGGGTAAGTGATAAAACAAAAAAATAAAAAATAAAAGGAGAAAAAGGTGAAGAAGTGAGATAAGGCATTAGGTGTAATAATAATAATAATAAAATATGAGGTTATTATTAATAAATAAGAGTAATTAATGAATAAATTGATGTAATAGGATTTAGTGAAATTCCAAGCTAATTAAAAGATTAAATTAAATTGCAGTATTTGTCTGTGACATATTCATATATGTAGCCTACAAGAACTGTAAGTATAAATTATTTACTAAAAAATGATATTGATTTTCATAATATAATGATTGCAAATTTATTTATTGACTACCTAAACTTGTTTGCGTGTGATTGATACATTTTTTTTTTAGAGGAAATGGGCGCATGTCATTGATGTATAAACTCGTTTAGTTATAGACGCTCCATTGATACATATTGTGAATACTATTGTGACTAATAAATATATTAATAACAAAACTGATGAGTAGTAGGGGAGTGATGGCTGCCAGTGGGACCTTAGGCTCCCGTTAAAGATTTAATAATAACAAGACTAGGACCATAGACTTCCAGTAACAAACAAATAAGCTTTATATGGAGGAAGTGTCGGCTCCAAAAATATTTATTAACCGAGTGTCCATTCTTCACGAGTAGAGTGAAAGAAAATAAATAAGACTTTGCATTTAAAATTGTCATTTCATTATTATTTTATTGCTTTAGACGTATATATATTTATGTGTTTCCTTGTTATGGACTGTGGAATGCATATAGATATATATGACTAAGGTTATATTATTTATTAGCTTTTCATATGTTTATCTTATCAGCTATGTTAAATGGTTTCTGTTTGAAAATCTCTTTAGTTGATTTTATAATCATGTGAAAATGTTATTTTTATTAGTGTGAAAACTAATAAAATCAGTAATCCTTATCTTTATTGAAACAGTTGACTCACTTAATTATCCATATCATTGTGATAATATCCACAATTATATAAAGGAATGTGCAGGAATGGAGAATGCTGAACACGATGGTCAATGTTCTTATGCTGATCCTAATATATATGGATAATGCTATCCATTACCTCTTTATTATGATAGACTACTTTGCTTAGTATATATGTTGTTATATATATATATCAGGCTTATGTATGCATATTCCTTTATTTTGTAATGTAACATTATTATAGTTACTTTTGTAAAAGTACCACATATGGTACATATGTTATCGCTTTAGTATGTATTTCATATGTAAGAACATCATGTTTATATTTATTTATCGTGAAGTATTTTAGATTGTTCTAAAGTGTTATGTGAGAATTATCAGTCTCATTAATAAGGATAAACGTGTTCTTAAATGTTTATGTGAATATGCTATGCTGATAAAATAGATTATGATATTGTACAAAAATAAAGATATGTACTTATATATTTATTCCTCTGCGAGAATTTATAATCTCTAATGTAGTAATGTCACGTGGTTATTCGGACAAAACCATTTACACCTTGTAATAAAAGACAGGGTGTTACATGTCGTGTGATACTTTTTTATTAAAAAAGGAAAAGAAAACTGCAACCCTACTTTTATGCCTACGTGGGCCGTGGCTAACAATTTGGAAAGAATGATGCAAGCCTCACTTAAATACAAAACAAAAGACCAAAATAAAAATGTGTAGGGGCCATTTGATACTCGGTCAACAATTTTAATTACAAATCAAATTGTTTTAAACTAGTTGTAGGGGCCACGACCCATATGGGTCTCCATAGCCATCCACCATTGATTATATGAATTACATTGCCATTATATATGAATAATAAAATTAGGATCTGATTTCAATGTTGTAGTTCTGCTGTAGAAAAAATAAAGGCCCAGATTTATTTTTACCAAATTGTGTCGTTTCTTGTCTTACCAAATAGATGTTTATTAGTTTTTTTTTTTTTTTTTTTTTTTTTTTTTTTTTTTAACACTGTAAGAAGGAAACATAGTCTCTTTCTTTTTGAAGTAGACGTCTATTTTCCAGCTATAATGAGATCAAACCCTGCCATTAACGACAAAATTATCAGAAGACCAAACCTGCCATTAACAACAGCAAGAACTCACACAATGGTATCTCTAATAGGAACACAAGTCCTCTAGTAAAATTACTGTAACACAAGTTGCCTTAACGCAACTTATAACAATCAACAAAACAAAACAACCATTCTCAATCTTTTGAGGAGACAAAAAAAAATCCCATTATATAGCCCCAAAAACAACAAAACTTAAAAAACAATGATACATTAGAAATGTGTCACAGGCTCATAGCAACCCACAAAAACACAGCAAACTCAAACAACCACTAAAAGGCAAATTAAAAAAGAAAGCATTTTTACTCGTCTTTAATACTGTCAACGGATTATTGCTTCAAATGTATTCTTGTGTTTTTCTTTGAAGTCAATCACTTTTCGTCAGTCCCGTGTTGTCAAGCATAAGAGACATTTCCTCATTCCTCAAACGGCGTCAAGTTAGAGAACCACAAGGAAACGTTATGTTGTGCTATGTTTGGTAACCACGTTTGTTTGGTAAGACAAGACATGACACAGTTTGATAAAAATAAATCTGGGCGCATTATTTTTTCTACAGTAGATGTGTTGTAGTTTAAACTACAGCACTGAAGCCGGATTCATATAATTAAGTATTCAAATTGTCATTAGATCATATGATTAAGTATTAAAATTGTTAATTCAACAATCATTAAATACTTAATCATTACATCATATGATAATATGATATAACTTATATTAATTTTAGTATACTTATGAAGTATGGCATAGATGATAATATGATATAACATATAACATAAATTATTTAATATACTCATAAATTAAATGTATTATAGCATATATTTATAATTTATAACATATAATGCATAAAATAAATTATTTCATATATTTAATAGCATTATAATTTTTTTTTTCCAATAATTACATATCTTTGATAAAGGTTAGATGAACGAAACCATAGTACACATAGAGTAATATACAAGAGAACTTCTAATATGAAGAAAAAGAAAAACAACAAACATTCTAATTTATAATATATAATTATATACTTATAACATATAACACATAACATACATTTTTTAAACTTATAAATTGTGACATATATTATTATAGTATATACTTATAACATATAATTATATACTAATATATATATATATATATATACATACGAGTCGAGTTAACAAGTGAGTCGACTCACTTGTTCACAAACATTAATTGAGTCGAGCTTAACCAAACTGAGTTCGAACGAGTTTACGAGTAGTTTTGTTCATTTACAGCCATAGTTATCTTATTACTTATCTAATGTTTAGTCAGTTTTCGTATCCTACCTTATGGTCTTGAATCTCTAGTTGGTTTTTGGGTTTAATACAAGATTAACATTGGATTAGTAGCTTAATGATATTGGATGTACCATGTTCTGCATGCGAGTGTTATTGTAGTTTAGGACTATGCTAGCGATCATATAAGACCTTAGGTCGCATCAGAATGAGGTTTAGAAGAAACTTTGGTTCAGAATAGGTTTATGCTCAGAACCGAACGTTCAACCCCTTTTGGATGAACGTTCAATATCGAGGTAGAACGTTCGACCCGAGTCTCGAACGATCAACACAGTAACCGAATGTTTGATGGTCAGACAAAAAGATCATTTTGCCTCTAGTACATGATTAAGGATATTTTCATCTAGATTGTAGATTGATATTATAATCTTTCACAAATTTCAGTGTTGGATAATCTGGAAACGGTTTCTAAGGAGAATTAAGCAATCGAGGTAAGCGAGCTATATTGTGCTAGTATTTTTATAAATAATGACACGATGTATTTTATGTATAACATTTTCAAAGACAACTTGGGTTATCTCTTGAAATAAATGAATAATATTCTTATGCATGAAATGTGTTACTTGAATTACATTTTTATAAATATTGTCTCAAATGATGAATAACATGATTCAAAAATTGTTTATCTACATTAATGATGTGATATGAATTGAGATAAATGTTAGGGTTTTTATTTTATTTTTTTCATGTTAGGCTTCAATTTCTATATATAATATATATATAATATATACATATATAATTATATATATTAATATAATACCTGTATACTAAGGGATGTTTTTTTGGGGGGGGGGGGGGGTGAATAAGCCAACGTTTTGTTAATGTGCCTTGGGGTTTAAGAGGTTTGGGAGCAAGAACTTCAACGATCATGACAAGAGATTTTGTGGTGATATTTTTGAGGAGGATAGTCTCGAATTGGGAAGAGAAGTCTTCCCATCCCAAAACTTTAGCCTTGGAGATGAGATGCTCTAGGTCTAGGTGCAGGGGGAGTGTAGGGAGTTTGAGCGACAAAGGAAGACGAAGTCATGGGAAGTCCAAATGACATAAGAGCTTTGGAAAGAGATCAAGTCTTAAACTACCCAGGTTTTAAAAATGAATAAAAAAAAAAGTTTTAGAGGTCCTTGAGGTGTGACTTATTAAATCACGTTCCAAAATTGAAATTTTATTGATTACTCCTTAAGGTTTCAATTATCATCAATTAGATTGTTAGTATAAGACGGTATGTTTGTGCAATGTTCGAGGCACCAGAGTTGTACCAGAAGTCTTTTGGGATACGCAAACCCTGCTGAGAGAGGGGGTAAGGTCTCGGGTAGACCATATTATTAGCATATGACTATTTATATTGTACTCATTAAGCATATTTCTTGTATATTAAATATAGATGTTTAGTCGTCGAGGTTATGCTCATTCTTTTAAAATCAAACGCAATTTTTGTCAATAGGCATAACATTGGGGATTGGACTCGCCATTTGTAAAAATATCATATATAATTCATAACGACCTTTTTGCATTAATTTTATACCTCACATATTTCAAAATAACTTGCTTATTAAGTCAGCCAACTTACTCAGTTACTTCATTCCCTCTCCATAAAATACTTTGGTATTTTGCAAACCCTCAATAATTTGATCAGTTGGGACTGTCACTAAGATCTTGGTATCGAGACAGCAGTTAATATATTTAAGTTTGATTTTTTAGATGTGAAACTTTATGTCCATATTTATTGATGTTAGAATTGTTTATTATTTATGTACTCAGATTAACTATTTCGCTGTTTATTCTGATAAATGTTTAAATGAGGAATCCAAACAGTTACCAATTAATTGTTTTGGACGCCCTATGAACATTATACTTCGTGTTAACATATTTTCAATGGTTTAATCCTGTGTAGAAAGTGATCCTTAAGCCAGTGTTTTATATATTCTCTCGTTATGAGAAGAATAGAGATTCTCTGAGTTTTAATCGGATAATTAAGGTCAGGAGGCGAACCATAAATTTAATTACAAGTTAGTTAAATTATTGGGGCGTTATATATATATAGTATTTGTTGCCTATTTTAATTATATGAAATATAAAATTGTAGTTACCACATGTTATGGACGATAACAATGATCTTATTAAGCTTCAATCAAATTCTAAATGAGCTCGTGTGAGGTAGCTTTAGCAAATATGCCAATAAGTCATTGCTTAAGACTTTTTTTTTTTTATTACCATCTTAGTGATAGACACCAAATCCAAAGAGTATAAATACAAAATGACCTTGTTAACCATGATTTTCCACAAACACAATTTGTAAAAACATGTCGCCGTTTTAATCCAGCATAATTTAAAGAATATGATAATTTGTTGGAATACAACATTTCAGAAGTTGCTGCATATCGTTTAAATATTAATTAATTTTTGTTGAATTGTTTATTTATTTCTTTAGTTATATTTTTAAATAATTTTTGTTCTACTTTATTTTTTTTTTTCATTCATTAAATTTTTTTTTTTGATCCCTTTGAATCAAAATCCTAGCTCCACCATTGCCCCTCACCTTTGTTTTTGTTTTAAAAAAAAGATAATGCTACATTTTCAATTTTTTTGTCCAACTTCATCCAACTTTGTATACGTGGTTTTTTTTTAATAAAGAGTTTATTTTTGTATTTGTAGGCCCATCTTTATCTACATGTGCAAAATTGGATATAGTTAGACAAAAAAAATTAGAAATGTGGCATTATTTTTAAAAAAAATTATAATATTTTTTTATTTAAAGGAACATGTGTCTTCTTCTAATCGAGTATGACATGATAGCATTTTTAGAAATTTAACACAAGGTAAATGGGAAGGATCTATTTGATAAATTTGTTTTCCTAAAATAAAAATTAAAACCACTAGGAACACTTTAAAAGGGAATTTAAAGTAGAGGGACTATTTGAGTAAGTTTTTCTTTGGGAAAAGTCCACATACCCCCCTCAAACTACCACCCAATTGACAATGTCCCTCTCAAACTTTCAATTGTGATAATGTCCCCCCCAAACTACCAAACAAATGACAATGTCCCCCCTAAGGACGAAAATACCCTTAATAAAATAAAATAAAATTTTCTTTAAAAAAAAAACTAAACTAAAAATAAAAAAATAAAAAAAAACACTATAATTCATAAGGGCTAGAAAAAGACTAAAGCTAAAAATAAAAAACAAAAAACAAAAAACAAAAACCATAAATTATTATTATAATTTTTTTTTAAAAAAAAACACTCAAACCAATTGGACAAATTCAAGAATAAAAAAAATTATAAACATTTTCGTTTAAAAAAATTATAATTATTTTTAAAAAAAGAAATTATTATTATTATTATTTCAATTCATAAGGATTAGAAAAAAAAAAAAAAAAAACTAGCAATTTTTTATATATAAAAAATAAAAAAATAAATACTCCAACCCAATTAGCCAATTCTAAATTTAAAAAAATTATAAAGATTCGTTTTAAAAATTACTTTTAAAAAATAAAATTAAAAAAGAGTATTTGGTCTTATTGAAAAATCTGTAGGGTTATTTTTGTCTTTTTGTTGTCATTGGGGGACATTGTCATTTGTTGGTAGTTTGGGGGGGACATTGTCACAATTGAAAGTTTGGGGGGACATTGTCAATTGGGTGGTAGTTTGAGAAAGGTATGTGGACTTTTCCCTTTTTCTTTTTAAAACTACAATAATCACTAGCGTTTAAAATTTCAACTCCTTTCAAATCATCAAAAGTATATCATTAATTTATCTTCTGTTTTAAATAACTAATTTTGTAGGAAAAATATCAAACTACTGTCTCGACTCTCCATTTTTAGGTCGGTATAAAGTGTCTGTTTTGAGGTTTTTAACTTTTGAAATAAGCACTTTAACCTTTGTCTAAATATAAATGTTATTTTTTTATAAGCAAATATAAATGTTATTTATTAGACTTTTTTATGATTTTTATATAATCGAGAGAGGATGTGATGATGAGAATTAACTATTAATTTTTTTTTTACAAAGTTATTGTTAATTTAAAAATTAATTTTTATTATTATATTTTCTTAGTTAAATGATAATCGTATAACAAACTATTAATTAACATTATTTAGGTCTAAATTTCAAAGAGTAATGTTGTAATAGTGTCCATTAATCCTTGAATTAACATCTATTAAAAAGGAAATAAAAAATTCAAAGGTAAACGTGCACTTCTAAATCAACCAATTAAGTAGGACGAAAGTATGATA
Source organism: Betula pendula (assembly GCA_900184695.1). Lineage (NCBI taxonomy): Eukaryota > Viridiplantae > Streptophyta > Magnoliopsida > Fagales > Betulaceae > Betula > Betula pendula. The sequence continues at coordinate 65,178 of FXXK01001117.1, forward strand.
AGAGTTAAATATTTAAATTTACTCAATTTCAAAAATATCCTAATTATGAAATACAGATCCTATATATTTTTTCGTTAATTTTTCTCCCAGAATCTATGTGAAAAAATTAATGACGTCTCAAAAGAAAAAAAAAAAAGAAAAAAAGAAAACCAAAAAATCAAACACACAGAAAAAGGTCAAAAAAAAAAAAAAAAAAAAAAAGTGGGTGGATGGCACTGGGTTTGAGCTATCCAACGGTTACTACTGTCCATCCACAATTATTTTGAACTGACACCAGCGGATCAACTCAGAATTGTAAATTCAAAAATGATAACAACCAGAGCCCAGACAGCTCTATATACCTCCAATCCTTCCTCACTCTCTTTCGCATTTCAAATTTCTTTACCAGAAACCCAATCTTCTGCTCTACATTCTCTCTTTCAGTCCGTACAATCGGAGCTCTCGGGTCTCTTTCCCTGCATTTTCTTGGCTTCCAAATGAAAAGTAAAGCTCTTACTCATTCGTCTAAAATATCAGCACCTTCTCTGCGAACATTGAAGGTTTTGATGGAGCAAAGTGAGAATGGAGACTTCCCGCCAAAACCACTAATTTCGCTTAGAACACCGGAGGAGACAGTTACAGAGATCTCTTCTTTCCCTCCAAAAATCCGAATGAAGCAGCTAGATTTCAGAATGTCTCCGGCTTCGCCGAACTCGGTGGTGCCACATTTGCTTCCGCGGACTCCACTGTCCACAAGGTGAATATTTTTGTACTTACTGCAACAAAAGTTTCCCCTATTTTCTTGCTGGACTTCCTGTTTGGCTTCTGAGAAAACCAAGTTAGAATGAAAGAAAAGAATTTTCAAATATTCCCCATAGCAAGTAAACATATAAAATGTTGTTTGTTGATTTAGATATTTACCAAGTCAAGGGGTTAAGTGTAGTTTCCCCTTACCTGAAAAGTTGATGAGAACACATCCAAAAATTTAGTTAGTATTATAAAATAACCATGAAGAATATACTCATTCAAGCTTTAAATAATGAAATCTCTATGATTTTACGTTTATTTATTTCTTGTTCGAGAGATCCATAAAAAAAATCTTAGATCAAAACATTATGTATAGATGATATGGCCCGTCTAAACAAGAATTCCTGGACAGCGAACGACAGAGTCGAGAAAACAGTCAATTTTCGTTCTCAATAGCCATGTCTTTTCTGTTCTATTTATAATTTTTATAGTTCTAATTGCTAGACAGAAAATCATTTTCTAGACATGTTTCTTTGTGGAAAGGGAGTCAAATTCTCTCTCTATACTTTTCTTCTGTTTTTAATTTTTTTTGGCTCAAGTTCAAAAAATTTCTGATTAAAACATGAATGTAGTAGTTGCTGCACCTTCAATGAAGGTTCAGTATGAGGTCATAGCACTGCATGGTTCGAAATCTGTTTGGAGTTAAATATTCGTTTTTGTCCTGTACCTGTTTGTTTTTGTCAACTAGTTTGTTTGAATCAGGAGAGTTAATCGCATTTAATATTGTTCTCATTCTTTTTTTAGTAATTTTTATTTTTTCTGTTTTCTTTTATATTTGCAAAGCCATAATAGTGAAGAGTTAACCGAACAAAAAAAGATACTACTTGTGACCATTTTTAAGGAAAGTTTCTAGAGGAAAAAAATAAATATGAGGTGCATAGAATTGTTTGATTCATATACTGCCTGAGACCTCTAGTTGCTTGAGATCATACTACTTGTGTTCTGATCTGTCATTCTGATGTCGTACTATTTTCCTTTAATTTATTTCATGCAGAAACTTTGAATCCTCAAGATCACAGTCACAGGCTAACATCAAAGCAAGCAATGGTACTCCAAAGCATAAAAAACGTTGCACTTGCAAGCAATCAAAGTGCTTAAAGTTGTGAGTGCTTCACATACTTGTATGCATTGTAGTGTCAAAATGTAATTATTAATGGAGAAACTTCCCTTTTCAATTATGTATCAGTTTGCCTTTTGTTTTTAGTCAGAACTTTTTTATAATTAATTGCACCAATCCCTGTCCCAAAGGGATATTGAATAACCATAGGCAGGTGATCTGCTAGCTACATACATTAATGAATCATGTGGCAAGATAATAATCATGCCTTTTCTTTTCCCTATAAAATTTTAGCAGTGGAGTTAAAGAAATTGTGTGTTTCATAAAACAGAAATGACCCTTAAAATCACTGGAGGTTTCTTCAAGAAACATAGTTATTCATAAGCAATACACTCCCGTGGGTGCTCTCCTTCTCTCTCCTTATTTAAAAAGATTCATCTGTCCTTGAAAGAAGTTTCCGGTGGTTGCATACTTGAATATGGCATCAAAATAGTTGGACTGCAGTTCTTGTCAATAAGAAGTTATTTCTAGATGGGTTTTCAAAAAATAAGCTGCTCCCTTGAATCCCAAGTGTTCCTGATATGTTTCAGACTAATATCCTTTTGCCTTCCAAATGGCTTTTTCACCCAATATTCACCTCCAGATGATTTTCTTAATTAAATGCTGGATGATGAATCTGGAATGTGTATACCATCTGACCTTCAAAATGAAATGCATTTAATTTCAGGTTAAAGATGCTCCATGGGAATACAATACAGTGCATGTGCTTTACTAGATTAGTTACTTACAAATTTCTCATCCACAAATTGTCAGGTACTGTGAGTGCTTTGCCTTTGGAATATACTGTGATGGATGCAAGTGTACTGATTGTTATAACAATGTTAGGAATGAGGCTGCAAGAGAAGCAGCTGTTGAATGTATTCTAGAGCGCAACCCAAGTGCATTCAGGCCAAAGATTGAGAGCAGCCCCCTTAGTACTCAGGATAATGGGGTATGCAAATGACATTTTTTGAGTCCTGACACCTATTGCTTGGATTACTGGATTATTTCCTTTTGTTTGGCCATTGTTTTTTTTTCTTTTCTTTTGGGTTGAATTAGGTGGACAAATAATTGGCATGGTATATGATCGTTGGTGAGCTTGTCTAACATGAGTAAAGTAGTTTATTGGCTTCAGGATTTAGGTTTCTATATCCAGGCAAGACTAGCATTTTTCACTTGGACAGCAGCATTGGGAGAGATCCTTACAACAGATAGTTTGAGCAAAAGTTGAATAACCATTGCGGGGTGGTGTTGCATGCATAAATAGAATAGGGAGACAATAGATCATCTATTTATTTGTTAGGACACCACTAGGCAGACATTGTAGTAATGAACTTTGGGAAGTAATTCCATTGTGTTTAATGTAGTGTATTTGGAGAGAAAGGAATTTGCGCACTTTCAAGGGATGTGAATAACTGTAAAGAGGCCAAATTTTTTGCTCTTGAGATCTCTTTATGATTGGACAGCAGTTACTACTCCATTTTCTGTTTTTAATTTGTTGGATTTCTTTGATCTTTTGAATTTTAAATGCTAGATTTATTTTTGGCCGTCTTGTATACGTTAAATGTACTAGGATTGCACCCCTTATTGTGCTTCTGTAATGAAATTTCTTACCTACGAAAAAAAGGTTTCTATATCCAGGTGAGAATCTCATCTTTCATAAAGGAAGTATGGTAGGATCAATATATAAGTGCTTAGTAAATGTAATAGCAATTGATGTTTTAGTCTATTTATTAGGAATCCTCTCAGGTTTATATGGTGACTAAGTTCATGCTGGATCCCAATTACACACTATCTACTATAGCTGAGGTTCTCTTTGTGGTTCACATTCTTATGGATGGCAGTTCTCAAGCTGTCCTCAGAAACCATGTGTATTTCATTCAAGATTTTGTAGTTAAATATATGCCTCTTGAGGAGGGTATTTGTATTGTATCTGGAATCTATTTTCTTGAGACAATTGGGAAATCAAAGTTAGCAGCAATGGGAAATGATCGTCTTCAAGCACCCTTTGACTGCTGTTATTTGATCAGAAAATGAGTAATTTTTACTAGTAGGGTTGCTCAGTTGTGCTGGTGTTTTAGCAAGTTTGTATTAGATTTATGTCCACTTGCTCTTTCTAACTTCTATATTTAGGAGTGGTCTCAAGAGAAATTGTTTCTTCATGTTCAAAGTTCTGTGCATAAAGGTTTGTGATGTTGCCTTGACATTCAATCAAGTGACGTAGGCCCATCAAACTTTGAAAGAAAAGCCAACCTAATGGTTTCATGTTCTCCTTCACATGCACTGATTTATGTGCATTAAATACACCCTTTAGCAACCGCCTTTCGTCTAATATATAAACACCACATATTTGCCTTTCAAAAAGTAGAGATTTAAGCACTGCACCATACACAAGACTTCTAGAGAGCAGCCGCTGAACATGAGAGTCAGAAAAAAGTTTTCTTTTTGTGAAGCACTCTCGTTTGTCAAGTGAGAGGCTTTGGATTTGAGTGGTTTTTCTTCACCACTATTTTGTACTGAATCTTTTGATAGTGAAATTTTCTTCTGGTCGTCTCCGTTCGTGGATGTAGGCTTGTTAAGTCGAACCATGTAATCTTGGTGTTTGCTTCTTTGTGATCCAAAATAATTAATTTATGACAACAAGATTAGTACAATTTCTTAGTGTAGTAACTTTTTATGGTGGTTAGGGAATGAAAAATCTAGTTTACACCCCAATTTGATTAGTCATAGAATATTACTACGCAAACAACAGTTTAAAAATTTGTTACCACAGTTATAATCAGCAAATCACAATATGCAGAAAATTAAATGAACACACAAATTTGGTGACGAAGTTAAAAGCTTTTGAAGAACTCTTCAAAAGTAATACCACTCCGGGTGCCAGCCAACTCCAAAAGGCATCCATTGTAGAAACTTCTGTTATAGATATTTCTTACATACAAAACCATTGTAATTTTGAAGACCCAATCTCGTAACTCTAGCATACGATTTGTTCAGCTCTCACTGTAGTGGTTCCAGAACCTTTGGCCTTCTTCCATATGAATCACCTTTATGAATGAACCTCGTCCGCTTTAAAAACTGGAATCCCAGTGGCTGCAGGATGTGGTGTAGAGGTAAAATGAAACAATTATAAGATTTGGAATTGTTTAGTTGCAAGAACAATATGAAATCTCTCCACTACTGATGAAAAATAGCCTCTCTAATTGTATGGAAGTCATGAGTTATGAGGCTTATATAAATGGGTGAAAAATCAAGGTTTTAGGTTGAAGTCGGTTAAGTTTCAAACACTCAGCAGCGGGTCTAGGTTGATTGAGGCTCAAGCTCAGTCGATTGAGCTACTAGGGTTTCAAGTGAAAAATCTGTGATTTCACTACGTCGGTTGACCGAGGCATCGACTGACCCTTTTGGGTTTTACTACTGGACTGCTATGCATCATCTCTCCATCTCCTCGATCGACCGAGCATCGACAGAGCCATTCTGTACAGATTTTTAGACTTCTATTGACAGTCCATTTTGACCTAGAAAACATTGGAATTTGAAAATCTTCATGAAATACAAAGTTGTAGCCCTTTGAATCAGCTTTCCAACGCTACCAAGCTTGCCTTCATTTGATGTCAGAATCAAAAGATATGATCGTTTTACTTTGGCTAGGTCTATGTTGGACTGCATACACACGCTCAAATTTTTATGTCTTGGATCAACTTGTTCATGCCATATACTTAAAACTTATAACCAAACATGTTTTGACATTAAATTTGCCAATACTAAAAACCTAACAGGGAAGTTACCTTGGTCAAGTCATGGAACTGCAATAATGAAAGTAGTGTGTTTTACTCAATATCTACCTTATTGCACTAAGATCACAAAAAATCATATGAAGAAAAGCATATTTAACAGATTATGTAGTTAAATTGATCATGTTGAAGATGCATTTTTATGACCTGAATGATTCATTTAATCAATCATATTAAGTTGTGTTAAACTAGAAGGGATGTGGTTCTCTCTCTCTCTTGCAGAAAGAAGTCATTGCTCAGTGCAATATGGATGTCAGTCTTCCTTCTCTTTTCAAACATCAAACTACAACATAGATTGATTTTTTCACGTAAATGTTATACGATACATGCCATTACAACATCTCTTGATATTCATTTCTTTTCTTTCATTTTACTCTGTTTGATTGATAAATCTTTCACTTTTATATCAGATATCTTTTCATATGTTTTTTTTAATCAGCTGATAACTGTTAACCAAACTGGATTGCTCTGGAACAAGTGTAGGATGAAGAAAATGCGAGTCCAATGGTTGGGAAACACAATAGGGGATGCAATTGCAAGAAAACAGGGTGCCTTAAAAAGTATTGTGAATGCTTTCAAGCTAACATCCTCTGTTCTGAAAATTGCAAATGTGTGGACTGCAAGAATATTGAAGGATGTGAGGAGAGGTTGACTTTTTTACATGGGGACCGCTCTAATACTAATACCTGTATCCAGCCAGGCAATGCTGCCATATCTGATGCTATTGACTTCTTAGACAACAGATTCTCGCCAGCAGTAGGGAAAAGAAAAGGTCATGGTCTCCTTGATTCAAATGAGAGGGATGCACAAATTCAGAGGCTCACACGGCATCAGGAGGTATTTTATCTAAGCATCCAGATTAAAATCACTTATTTGCTGTTTGGTTGATGAGAAAATGTATCTGGTTTTTCCGAGCATGAAAATACCTTCACTTGAAATCATATGGGCTTATCATTTCCACAGGGATAAGTAAAAAGATCACCTAGCAATGTAATGTGAGTGAGCATGGCTGCACACGTACACGTCCTTTGAGAAATTCAATAGCCATAAGTCCACAGATAATGTTTATTTGGCTGCAAATACTCTCAACCTTAGTGGTTTATTGCTCCACTTATCCACCTCCTCGCTCTAAATTTTTCTGTTTTCTGCATTCAGCTGGTGAATCCTCTCAAGAGTTATAGCCATGATCCTGTTCATCAAGTTGTTGGTTCTAGTTTATTGCATTCCTCAAAGTTTACTTACAGGTTTATATAATTGCAGTGATACTTCATCTTACCACTTGTTAGAAATGTTGCTCTCATTGTCCACAATAACTGATATTGCTGCTCATGGCACAAGATCATTACTACCAGAAGTCATTCACCCAGAAGAAATAAAAAAGCTTTGCTCAAAATTGGTGAGAGCATCAGAGTTTGCTCCTATACTTGCAGGTATATATCGGAACCAGGAATGGAAGAAGCATAATTGGCTTAACAAAATTTAAATTTGCTGCCAAGTTATGAACTGATCAATACGCCAATTATATGGCTCTCTCTCTCTGTCTCTGAATAATCAAGTGATGGGAAGAAAAAGAAAGTATTGGGGGATCCATATTTTTTTAAGTCAGTATATATGTCAGATTACATATTGTGCCCACGCCTTTCATTCATGTCAAATATATAGACAACCAGAGACTTGGATCTGTTCCATCAATATACTGCTTCAAATTAAGAAATAGTTGCTGTGATTCACATATTACGAATGTGATTATATGGGTTCTGTCTGTCCATATCTCATCGATATGCTACTTAGCACGCATAACAAGCATGGAGAAATGTGCAATTATCGGTTGGCTTGGTTTAACATGAAGCGTATAAGTTAATATCTTGATTTTACCTATGATTATTAGACTGCACAATGAATTTTAATGACATCTGAAAATTTTACCTGATATGAATTTTTATTTTGTTTACACCTATATATAAGTTTACAGCTAATTTATCTATATAAGAAATGCTAGATACTATAATTTTATCCAACATTCATCTAACAAGGTTAACGTGACATTCCCAACTAACTATTGGATTAATCATTGTTAAATAAAAAAACGTCTAATGGTTGATTTAGAGTGCCACGTCAACATTGTTAGACAATTGTTGGATAAAAATATAATATCTAGCATTATTCTATCCACATATCTTGAAGAACCTAAAATCAGGAAATACCTTTTAGACCATTATCCACCTATTGATTGTATGTTATGTAGAAGGCAGGTTCTAATCCAAAAAAATTAATCACTTCATTTTAGGTGACTCCAATGTGTGATATCCATGCCTAAAAGTTGAATAGAATTCTTTCTTCTTTTTTTGGTTGGGGGGGTAGTGGTCCTCCCGAAATCCTCAGGACTCACTAAATAAAGGAATGATGATCATTGCCTTTTCCACATTTCTATTAAGACTATATTGTCAACCCAAAGGGTTGTATCTCAGTTCTATTTCATCCATACTGATATACATAAATATCTTCGTCATATTTTAGTCAACGTCATTATCTCTTGTGCAATGCCCTTATGTTTCCTTACATTCTTAGTGGGGGTCTTTGAGCACTTTTAGTGCAAAAGCTTATGTGAGCTGAGTTAAATGGATGTTTTGATTTCTGAAATCTGCATTAACCATTTGCAGAGAAAAATAGTCCACCAGATGAGCGGGAGTTGAGAGACAATGACACTGGAAGTCTTCTTGCAGGCCAGGACAAAGAAAACTGCCAGGGAGAACCTGACACTCAGAAAGTGCCTGACGACCATTTGAGTGAGAATGGAGCTAATGCAATTGGCACAGATGATTTTAGATCTGGTAATGCTGATTTAAAGGTTACCTCCTGGAATGGTTGCATTGATTTGTGATGAGACTTGATAACATGTTTACCGAATCTTCTTCCTCATATCTGATTCTGAACCATGGCTGCATTGCAGGTGTCTACATCAAGAAAGAAAGGCTTGTGTTGGGACATTTCTTGAGTTTCCTTAAGAAACTCATCATGTGCAACATGAAAGGTGAAGTTCTGTGCCTTATTATTCTGAACATCAAATTACTTCAACCAGGTAGTTTTCAATGTGGAAAGATATCGGAAATTGAAAATCTATCCTTTGGGAAAGGTTCAACCAAGTCTGCCAAATATAATTGAAAAATACTACACATACTCACACTCCCACACTCTTAAGTCTATGACGTGGCAGTGAAAATCACTACCGGATCCAAAATTCAATAGTGATCAATTCAAAATCTAATGGTGATTTTCACTGTCACGTCAGGAAGTGTGCACTTAGGAGTGTGGATAGCATTTCTCAATATAATTTATGTTTGTCTTGGGCAGTGGATGATTTTAGTTGCTTATTGGTACTTGATGACAAACATTGTCACCTTTTCTTTTCTGATATATGAACGTTCTCCAGAGGATGCTGCATGCACTTGGCACTCCCTGGAGTTTGGAAAGGAAGAAAAATAGATTTATTACTCAAAGAAAAGAAAATGAAACTTTAAAATATTAGCAAACATTATTTTCACCTTGTTCCTATAAATAAATCTAATGATGGGCGTAGGAGTAATTATAAAACGAAGGATTCAAAGCACTCAACCATAAACTACTTTCGTATCTGAAAGTATTGTTTCTGCCTTGCTTTGTTGTTGTGCCCAGTCTTTCTCAACAATCAACTTAGAGCATCTTTAGCAAGACCTTTTAAAATAGTTACTGAAAAAGTGCAAATTTTCATTTTAGCTACTCATTTATCTATAAACACTCTAACAGACATTTTATATTACACCCTCTATTTCTTTAAATATTAATTTTAGTACTTTTATTATTTTCTTTTCTTTCTCTCTCTCTCTTTCGGTCTCTCTCCCGCAACCTTCTTCTCTCTCTCGTCTCTTCTCTCTCCTCTCCCCTTTCGGCCACAGACCTCTCCCACAACCTTCTTCCTCTCTCTCGTCTTTCTCTCTCCTCTCTCTCTCTTTCTGCACCAGACACAGATCAAGCATTCATCTCTCTTAGAGCACCATTTTCATGTCCAAGGGGATTTTGGTTTGGTGGTGGAGATGAAAAGGGCGGCGCAGAGTGGGTTTGGTGCTGCGGCAACGGTGGGTGGGCGCCATACCCAAAGCTTGGTGGTTTCATGTCCAAGATAATTTTGATTGGTGGTAGAGATGGAGAAGAGGCGGCATAGTGGGTTTGGTGGTGGAGGTGATGCGGCGGCGATGGTGGGTGTGGTGGGTGGGCGCAGTAGCTGTGGATGTATTGGGTGGGTGCCATATCCATGGCTTGGTGGGTATGGTGAAGGGAAAGGGGGAGAGGGAAAGGGAGAGGGGTGGGTACAGTGAAGTTGCAGGTGATCGAAGGTGAAGCTGAAGGGGGAAAGGGAAAGGGAAAGGGAAAGGGAGAGGGAGAGGGAGAGGGAGAGAGAAAGAAGAAAAAATAATAAAATAAGCCTAAAAGTTGCTACAGTAAACTTTCATATTTGAAAGTTTATTGTAACAAATTTTAGCAAAACTTCTATTTTGAAGTGTCTGTTGGAGCTTGAAAAATGTTCATAGTAGCTAAATTTAACAAAAATTAGCCTTTTAAAGAGTCTGCTAAAGATGCTCTTATTTCACAATTCGAACGACCAAAACAGAGTTATTAAAAGTATTTCTCAGTATCCTTTCATTGCCATTCCACTTCTCACCCTTTTTCTCTCTCGTGCAAGGCTCAGGATTGAGTTGTATATCAACACAGAGAGTAGAATGTGCTTGTCTAGACTGGAATCACTTCTGCCAGCCAATTGTGTCTATTAAATTTTAGTATCTTGCTCTTCTTAAGGACCATGGCCTTTATGGGTTCTATTACAATGCAAGAACAAATTGTTTTTCATCAGAGGTCAGAGCTATAATTAACGGTCGATGTGAACATGCAGGCAGTGGCATTTCAAGAAGCCAGAGCTGAAGGGTTAGCAGGCAGGAAACAGACAGTGCAATGGCATCCCAGAAAATTCTGAAAGATTTCCAGCTTCAAATGCAGTTACTGCAACTGTAGCAACAACCTACAGTAGGGTATGTGTATCACACAGGAAGTTAGTACATAATAACACAATTTGAAATAAGTTTCTGGAGTTTAGATATCCTGCTGAGAGAAGTGGCTCAAGTAAACTCATAGCCTAGGTTCATTCTGGTTGTTCTGTTGCAATCAAATAATATGTTAGAAAAGTTGGTCTCATCACTACAGTCTACTATAAGTGAAAAGTTCAATTGCAAGAGCATCCATTCCAATTCCCTTGTTATATACACTAACAGTTCCAAGATTGTATATGTCTTTAATTGTTTCGAGAGCTTCGGCCATGGGTGTGCCGTCGGCAAATATAGTTGGAACTGCTAATATATTAGTAATCCTTCCACATGGATTCAAACTACAATGCACTAGTCTGTAAAGTAAAAAAAAAAAAATCAGTAGGAGAAATAAACTCTGTGCTGCAGATACAAATAGGAAAATTAAAGTTTCTAATGAAAAAGAGCCAGATTGTTGAATACTATTCTTTGCAGAAAGCTGAGTCAAAATCATCAACAAATTATTTCATTGGATAACATAAAGAACTCTGGACAACAGCTTATACAATGGAGTATACTAACTGAGAAATCTTTTACAGCCTTGATCCTTGGCTCACAACAATCATTTCCATTACATAGATCATATGTATACATTTTTATCCAAATACAAACTTGTCCAACATCTCTCCCTTTACTGATTTTGATGGCTATCACATATTATTGTTTGGATACATCTTCCCATTATGACAACAAATGAGTCCCATATCAGACCAAACAGTGTTGGCACATGAAAAACAAAAATGTATCCTTGAGAGAGAACCATTCCCATGAATGCGCAAATAGCTGGTGACATTTTTTGAGATCAATGCTTAGGGCTGCTCTGGTAGTAGATAGTGCCTTCCTTCTATGAAACCCAATTTTTCATCCTATTCAATAGTCTGCCATCATTTATGTAATCACATATGCAAAATCTTTGACTTTTGCAAGTTCCCTGAAGTATTCAACCAATTCAAATAACAAGATGTGCTTCCTCTTATAAGCATGTATAGCTGCTTGTCCTCCACTCAGATTCTCTACAATTCTTCTTCACTATCTCCTATAACTACTTCCAAAACAAATAGCTTCTGTTGATACATATACCATGAACCCCAAATGTTTCTACTCATTCTTTCTACCAATAATCACCACAAGAACATATCCCATCTTTAAAATGATGGTAGCGATTGACATCTCTGACGGTGATTTCCCTCTCTGTGATCTTTGAGATGAACTTGATTGCAACATGACAGTCCTCACATACCCGGAGGTTCTTGGTTATCAAAAGCCTGGTTCCAGGGAGAGTACTAATGAGTCCAAATGCAATTGCTAACCTTTCACTGTGACGGCAAACCATATTAGTCTTCTCATCATCCTCCACGTCATGGAAAACCGATCCGGTCCCCGGCACATAGCCAGCTTCTTTCATTCGTCCTTCCAGCCTCCTCAATTCTGCATATATTGCATCAGAATTAGAATGGGAATTATCTCCAGAAAGGAATGCATGGACTTTATTTTTCACTTCAATCCAGCTACAAGCAATGTTTTTCTTTATTCCTCCATCTATCATTAATTTTCTCAGTCTCGCAACTCCTTCCCACTTCCCTGCTTGAGCATAGATGTTTGATAAAATCACATAATTGCCAGAATTATCAGGTTCAAGCTCAATCAGTTTCTCTAATGCTACTTCACCCAACTCTACATTTCCATGGATTTTGCATGAACTCAGCAGAGCACCCCATACACAAGCATCTGGCATTACTCTCATTTGCGTTATAAGATTGTAAGCCTCGTCTAATCTACCACAGCGGCCAAGGAGATCAACCATGCATGTGTAATGCTGAACTATTGGATCTATGCGGTAGTCTCTCACCATCGATTCAAAAAACATCCACCCTTCATCAAGTAAACCCCCGTGGCGGCAAGCTGCTAGGACACCCACAAAAGTTATGTGATCAGGCAGAGCTTTGTCCTTCATCTCCTCAAATAAAACCAGTGCTTCAGTAGCATGACCGCGAATCGCATACCCAGTAATCATGGCATTCCAAGAGACTACTCTTTTCTCCTTAAGCCGTTCAAACAAACTCCTAGCGATCCTCACAGAACCACATTTGGCATACATATCTACCAGTGCAGTCTTTACCCTGTCATTGGACACAAACCCATGTCTCCAACTAAACCCGTGAAGCTCTGTTCCTTGATGAAGAGCTGCAATGTCAGCTGAAGCAGATATCACAGTCACAAGAGTCGCCTCTGTGGGTCTCACACCTGCAGATGCCATTTCACTGCATAGAGCGAGGGACTCATCCGGGTGCCCATTTTGAGAATAAGCAGCAAGCATAGAATTCCATAACACAGCATCTCTTACTTCAATTTTGTCAAAAACTTGTCGAGCACTCTCCACGCAACCACACTTTGCATACATGTCAATTAAAGCTGCACCCACAAACACATCCGTCTCCCACCCAGTCCGTATCGCATGTTCATGAATGTTCCTCCCCTCTTCAATGGCAGAAAGTGCCGAGCATGCCTTGAGCACAAACGGGAAGGTAAAATTATCAGGTGCGAGCCCATAATCAAGCATTTGGTTATAAAGCGAAATCGCATCTTCATACGGACCATTCCACGCATACCCCCGAATCAAAACATTCCACAGAAATAAATTATCTTTAGGAATTCTATCGAACAAGAGGTGTGCATCACTTAAAGAGTTACAAACACAATAAAGATTAACGAGTTTAGTAGCTATAAACAGATCAAACCCGAGACCCACGTGGAAAAGGTGGGCATGAAGTTGTTTCCCGGGGTTGATCGCTTTTCGGGCAATACAGGATCGGAGGAGAGAGGCATAGTAAGAGGAGGGTGATTGATGGGTGGGCAAGGCGGGGGGCGTAGAAGAAGGATAAAGGGTTTGTTGGGGTTTGGGATGGGTGTCTTGTCGAGGAGTTGGCGAGGGAAAGGAGTGATAGGGGAGCTGGGTAAAGGTGGGGTGGAGAAGAGAGCGGAGGGAAGATGAGGATGGAAAGGTTCTGTTTAGCTTTGTTATGGAGTGAAGTGGCATTTGATTTTCCAAATAAGAAGAAGAAGAAGAAGATAAGAGGTTGAAGAATGAGAAATAAGAAGAATCATGTAGAGACGAGGCTTTTTGAACAGGCTGATTTTGGAGTTAACGGCTAGTTGCAGTAAAGGCTCAGTCAAGCTGCTTGAATTCCAAGATGTGAGAGTTTGTGAAAATCGTCTAGGGCAGTAGTACAACTGTACCAGGCTTGGATAAAGCATTACGGCCTACGCCATTTCGTGTTTTTATACTCTTTTTAGAAATGCTAATAGTAATAGTTGGATGAGTTGGTGAAAATCATAATTAGATTTTGAATAAAATTAAATTTTGAATTTAATGATAATTTTTACTATTAAGTCAAAAAGTGTGCGTTTGAAAGTGTGAGAATATGAGTGAGAGTGTGTAGCAGTTCTCATACTCTTTAGCTAAGTAAAACAATAATTTGCTTGTTTAATTTTTACTTTGAAAAAAGTACATCACTTTTAAACTAACATTCAATTTGCAATGTCTTTTTAACTAAATATTACATCAATGTTCTTTCAAACTATCAAAAATTGGTAATGTACCTTCCTTATGTTCCTAAAAAAGACAAAAATGTCCTTAACAATTTTCAATAAGACTTACACTTAAAATTTTGAAAAAGAAAAAAGGATTGAGTTTGGTGACCCACGGTGGCCATTGGTCTGTCACCACTTTTTTTTTTTTAATTAATTATTATTATTATTTTTTTTATAAATTGAATTGTTTGAATTTATTTATTTTGGTTTTTTTTTTTTTTTATAAAGGGTATTTTTATCATTGGAAAGACATTACAGTTTTTTGATAATTTAGAAGAATATTGATGCGATCTAAATTAGTAAATTGAATGTAGCAAGAAGGGATATGCATATTTTTCCCTCGTACTTTTGCGGCAAAAGTGGTCAAAGTTGTTTATACCGTCCAAGAGATTTATTTGATAGGCTGTCCAATTCTTCCTTCTTATTTCCTTTCGTTCCCAACTCCACTTACAATCATCTTTCTCTCTCTAGTCTCACTTATGGAACCTCAGTGCTTGAGACTTGTTATCTTCGGCCTTTCACTCTCTCTCACATTGCTTCAAAATCCAGTGCATGCTTCAACTGATCCCTGCGATTTTCCGGCAATCTTCAACTTTGGTACTGATTCGAATTCCGACCCGGAGGTTTATCAGCAGCATTTGGACAAACCTCTTCCCCCACATGAAGAGTCCTACTTCCACGGCCCAGCCGGACGGTATTGTGATGGCCGTCTCCTCATTGATTTCATTGGTACTTTCATTCATTTATTTCCCATGTCTTTCTATCCATTTGCATTATAATGAATTTCTAGCCCTCCCTATGATCTATATCCTTTTCTCCTTACTTTCCATGCATGTTTCTTCCTCTTCAATTAGAGCTTTTCTCTTTAAATTTTGCTTTCTCTTTCCCCCTTGTCGTTTTCAACTTTTTTGTTCAGTAAATTACTGAAATGAGTCTCTCCAACCAGCATTTTTTTGTTAGCAGTTCAATTACACTGAATTTTCAGTTGAAACATTAAGATTATGAATTCCATCATGTATACCACCTACAGAAGATGGTGGTCATATTGCCACTGTAATACACAAATAAATATCACTCCCCCTGCCCTCTCCAAAAAGAGGACCAAATGTTGATTACGTGACAGCAAATTCACTGACCCAGAATATCTGATATTGACTTGTTAACGATTTGAAAAAGCTCTTCCCTGCCGACAAAGAAGAACAAAAGCAATTAAGTCGCAATTAAGTTCCAAGGAAAAGCAAAACCAATAGCCACACAAATTTTCCTTACCTATCAGGTTTGAATAAGAGATAGCGATATATAAACCACTGAAATAGATCATGGAGAGGTTCAAGTTAATATTTGAATGGCAACAGTGAAATATAAACACTAACAGGAAAAAAAAAATGTCACCAAAAGAAAAAGAAAACTTCAAGTTTTAGAGCAACCAACAAATTTGTATTGACTACATACCGAGGAAAACAGTATCCCAACAAATTCTAGGAAACTTGGGAGGAGCGGCAACTTGTCAATGGCCTGTTTACAATAAAGAAAACTATCTATCAAAACTGTTTTGATAAATAATGGAGATACCATTAAAACCATAAGGCGTCTCTAGGTATAGAGAGAGTAAACAAGAGAAGCAACATAAGAAACAAAAACAGCGGTCCAAGGCATATTCAAAATTGAAGGGCAATAAGGCATCCTGTGTGCCAAGACTGTGTTTTTACGCTATTAATATATTTTCTCTTACTCATAAAAAAAAAAGCATCAAATGGCCAAAATAAAGAAAGAAAAAAAAAATGTACAACTCATGTAATCACTGTATGATAAAAGAAAATGGCACACGTCTGTATTTGCTCCGAACCAACTCTTCTCATCTTCGATCACAGCACAACTTGTGCAATGTCAATTATTAACTTTTTCTTTTTTCTTTTTCAAGAAATCTCTCCAAAATGTCATTGACATATTTATTATGCTGTAAGCTAAAAGGCAATAGTTCTGAGAATCACCGTGATCACATTTGCTGAAGCCCAAAGTGCGACTATAGCTGCAAACCCCAAACCAAGAAGACCCAACCGATCTTCAGAATTATCCCACTGTTCAAACAAATAGAAAGCCATATTTATATACAGCATTATGTATACATTACACACATCGATACAAACATATATATGTACGCGCGTGTGTATTGTTAATAGACTTTCTTTCTCAAAGAATGTGGAAACTGCTTCTTAATGTGAAGTAGAGGACAAACAAGAGGCAAAATCTGCAGAGAAAACGAATCCTAGATCTGCTAACTGATTCCATCACAGGTTTACTACCAAGTACCAGTAAAGCTTGACAGAAAAAAAAGAGCCCTAGTCTGTAGTTTACAAACTGATGATTGGACAATATTAAGTATCTTTTATGAATAATAATTTCATTGAAAGAAAATGGCGACCTTGCACACGAAAAGTATGCAAAAAAGACAATCACCCAATAGACTTCTACCATCTTAAAATTAATAAGATGTACAACAACGTGATATATGTGATAGATTTCATAAAAAAACAAAAAAGTATTAAATGTGATAGAGAAATCAAGAACACTGAAAAAGGTAAAAGAAAAAAAAGAACAAAGAGGAGAAAAAGAAGAAAAGCTCCATACAGATACAAATTTATCCAAGTATACCACATCTTGCATTTTCCTATCAATTCTCTTTTATTCCTTAGATTAACTGCTTATTTTTTGTAATTTATTTAGAAGAGCTTGACCACAAAAAGAATAACACTACGTGTGTGTGTGTGAGAGAGAGAGAGAGAGACGAAAACTTACAACATTTTTAACAGACTTAACAATACTAAGGGACGTAGAAGACTCGGAGCCTTCCCCAATGGCCTTCACAATAACAGTGACACCATTCTGTCTCTCTGCAATGTGAGAAAATCATTAACCACAAAAAGTTAAAGTTGAAGCAGCCATGAACTTAATGTTACCATTGATTGAATACAAACACATAAGGTTTTTTTATAATTTAACATCAATTTTATCAATATAAACTCAAATTGACTTCTACGAACTTAACACAGATCAAAGTCTAAAACATGTTCGCAAGCACCATTTACTACTTCCACTACACTAGAGTTCATGTAGGGAGAAAATAATCTAAATTTAACTTATTCCATTCGTTTCTTGGCTATATTTTGATGTTTCGAAACCACCCACTCATCGTTAAGTAATTCAGTCCAAAATTTTCAATTTAATCAATGGAACAAATGCCTGCATATCAATCCAGCTATTACAAAAAAATGTATATATCTAATAACAAATCCATATAATCAAACACATAAGTACATATCCCTAAATTTGCACTTTATATCTGAAATTGCCTCTCTTTTTTTTTTTTTTTGAGCCTGAAGTTAGCTCTCTAAATTGTAAAATAGCCAAACTGAAGTTAGTTTTCAATGGTATCTGTTTATTCATTTCAAGAAATAGCATCTTAGTAACTAGTCTGATTCACTATGTCTGAAATATAACACAGAAAGTTCAAATGCTAGAAAATTAAGCTATCTTAGTATCAAATCAGAAACTACTATTGAAGGAGACAAGTATGTGAACTTGAACTGAACCATAATGGTACAACTAACTGAATTAAGATCCAAAATAGTTCCTTCACAATCCAAAAGGCTCGCCTTTAATGGAAGAAACTGGCAGTTTCTGTGGTGTTCTGAAAACGTTTTTTCTACCATGTACCAACAATGGAGGAGGCAAGTGAGCAACAATAGAAGCCATGTCACTCTGCAAAGAAAGAACAGAGAAAAAAGAACAGAAAAGAAAATTTACGCCAATAAAAAAATTTTAAAAAAAAAAAATCAAATTCTGGGAACTGGGTTTTCTTGTTCAACGTTCAAAGAATGTCAGATGATTGAAACAAGAGCAAAAACACTAACTGGAGTAAAAGGAAAATGGGTTTCACCTTTGTTGTTGCAAACACCCAGACACAGAACTTAGAAAAAAAATATACACCCAGACACAGACAGAGGAGGGGGGGAGACTGTATGCTGTATGCACTATGAACCACAGAAATGTAAGTGGGGTCATCTATCTCAGTGATTGGCCAGCCCATCTAACATTGGCCCAATTGAAAGGGCTAAAATGCCCCAGAAAAAAGGAAAGTGCTAAAACGGAATAAAAATCATAAAAGAAAGAAAAAAAACAAGGAGAAGGCATTTCAAAAAAATGCTGATAACTTACAAAAAAAAAAAAATTAAAATGACGATTTAACCCCGCTTCTAAATGCTCTGTTTGGTTCTCGAGAATGCCGAGGAAAAGAAATAAAAGAGAGAAGGAATTTAGATAAGTTTAATTAAGATGTGGTTCTCGTATTTATTATTCCAACACAATGGAATCATCTACTTACACTCAAGATATTGCTCTCTTTTCCTTTCCTAAATTTTCTCAGCAACCGGAGGGACCCATATCACAATCCCTAACCCTACGCTTCTAGGGGCGCGTTTGGCAACAGCCTGGGATTACATTGTGGAGGTCTGTACTGTAGCAAACCTGACGCGCTACAGTGAAACCTGCTGGGTGAGGAGACGTTGCCGTATCTGAAAAGCATGCAGTTTTTTGCCCGTTGAGACTCCTTTCCTAAAAATGAAACGGACAGTGCGATTTAGGGGTTATGTTTTTAGATCTTATTTTCAGCCGTTGAGATGCCGCATAGGAAAGGAGAGCCACAGTGCAGACCACTCTTCGGTAAAACCAAAACCCATGCCCAAAAAAATTTCCCCGCGCCTTCGTCTTCCACTTCCAAAGGGAAAATCTGCACTGTGGCTCATCTTCAACCCAAGCGTTGATTCCGCCATTTTCAACCTGCAACGGGCGACACTGTAGCTCGTCTTCAAAGAAAATTTCTGCAACACTAAGAGCACCGTAAGCACTCCAACCAAAGTGAGTTTTTCGCTCTTAATTTCTCTTTGAATCTGCTTTGTTTGTGTTTGGAAATGAGTGGCAGTTATAGTGTTGTGGAACAAGTGGGTTGTTTTTGTTTTTAATGTCGACACCCATATTCAATCGTGCCTCTGTTTTGATGAGCATCGCCGTGTTTTTACTCTCTCGTTTGGTTGGGGTTTTGGGGTTTATGCTAGGGCTTATGAGACCCTAAGATTGTTCCTTGTGTTTTGGATTTCAGATTTGGATTTTTACCGAAGGTTTGGGAGGGTTTTTGTTGCCGTTTTAATGGGCTGCCTCGCTTAGGATCTGCTGCTGCTGCCGGCATTGAAAAATGCAAGGGCATTTTGGTTGGAACGGATCAGCTTCGAAGCAATTTATCGATGATTTAATGTTGATGGTTTGGAAGAATGATTGTTTATGCGAATAATATGTTCATCATGTTTTTTGCACTTTAGCTATCCGCTTAATTTTTCAAAAGAAAATAATTTTTGATCTACACACATGTAAACAGGATTGGGTGAAAGCACATAGCCCTGTCCATGGCATGCAACCATGGCTGAGGCCGTGGCATCCAGCCCTAGTCATGGCATGTGGCGATAGCTGGGACCGTGGCACAGAGCCCAGTCATGGTTGGGCACGGTTCTTTCACCAAGCCACCTTTTTTTTTTTTTTTTTTTTTTTTTTAAAAAAATATATAAGGTAAAGAGGCATTAATGTATTTTAATATCATTTATGTTATATGGAAAACAGTAACTGTAGTCTTGATTTACAAATTTCTGAAGCACAAACGCGTTGAATCCATTAAATTGGAAACTAGGGTCTCAATGTAAAAAAAAAAACGAAATATGGCATTTGGCTAAAGCATTAGGGTGTCGTGACATAATTTCTCTAAAAAATATAATTGTACCTCAAGTCCCTTCAATCCCTTGATGTGGCTTTTAGGCATTCTTAAAACAACAAGGTTCTCTCCTTTNCATGTGGCGATAGCTGGGACCGTGGCACAGAGCCCAGTCATGGTTGGGCACGGTTCTTTTCACCTAAGTCCATTTAACCGTTTTTTTTTTTCCTTTTTTTTTTTTTTTCAAAAAAAATATATAAGGTAAAGAGGCATTAATGTATTTTAATATCATTTATGTTATATGGAAAACAGTAACTGTAGTCTTGATTTACAAATTTCTGAAGCACAAACGCGTTGAATCCATTAAATTGGAAACTAGGGTCTCAATGTAAAAAAAAAAAACGAAATATGGCATTTGGCTAAAGCATTAGGGTGTCGTGACATAATTTCTCTAAAAAAATATAATTGTACCTCAAGTCCCTTCAATCCCTTGATGTGGCTTTTAGGCATTCTTAAAACAACAAGGTTCTCTCCTTTCGAATGCTTATTAAAAAAAATGTTTTACGTGCCTTTCGAATCGTTATTCCTATGCTCTTGGGCTACTGTTTTATTGGTACTTGATTTAAACTGTGAATTGACATGTTATTGAATAGTTTGAATAGTTTTCTATTTTTGGGTTTGAAATAATACCATTTTCTTGTCTTTGAATTGACATGTTATTTTGGCCGATATCATTATCGCAATTTCGTAAGTTTAGGACTGTTCGTAAAGATTAGTTAAATTTTATTTTTGTTTTTTGAGCATGTTCTATTTTAATTTGACGTTCTAATTGTTCTTTTTTATCATTTTTGTTGGTTTTTTTTTTTCCCTAGCAGTGTACATCTTTTCCATGAGAGCTCTTTTTGCATGCTTCTATAGTTGATTTATTTAGCTGATAATGTTTAATTGAGTGCCTCTTGTTTGCCTACCCCATGCAGACCCAAAAACATGCACCACCCTATACAAGTGCCACTTCATATCCAATCTTCTTGGTAAACCCTCATCCACTTGCCATGAGTTTTTGTGCATATTTTCCCTTGAAAAATTAAGCGCCATTTCTCTATATCAAATAATGGAAAAACAGTACTACGTATAGTATTTTACAAAAATATTTTTGACATAAAAAAAATAGCTTATCAAGTCATGTATTTAATGAGTTCGACTACAAACTGTGGCCTTTGAAATATCGGCAAATTTAGTAGATGATTGAAGTGAATTGTTGTAAAACGTTTTATTAATTTCAGCTTAATTAATCGTGTTGGTTCATGAATTGATTCATTCGTTTTTTCCATTGCAGATGTCAACTTTGTCATCATCGTCGTCCGTTCACAGCGGCAAGGAGACGCGGGTATGTTTTTGTCGGTTGACATCATACATGCAAACCTCAAAGACTACCCAAAATCCGGGAAGGCGTTTCTTTGGATGCCCAAAGTATACAATGGGAGAACCAACTTGCAAATTCTTTGAATGGTATGATTGCTGCCCGTGCAATGATTGCTGCAATCTTCTACCTGAGAGTAGGACACGATGTGCAGCTAAAGAAGCAAACGAGAAGCGATTATATTTTGTTGTAATTGCATTAGGTGGTTTATGCCTGGGCCTGGGCCTTACTGGTCTGGCAGTTTTCTCTGTTTCATTTGGTTCACAAGGGTGTGCACGGCATGGGATGTTGCCATTTTAGGACAAAATATTATTTTGGTCAATACATTCATGTTTGTTGACAG
Source organism: Betula pendula (assembly GCA_900184695.1). Classification (NCBI taxonomy): domain Eukaryota; kingdom Viridiplantae; phylum Streptophyta; class Magnoliopsida; order Fagales; family Betulaceae; genus Betula; species Betula pendula. Next base: position 87,074 of record FXXK01001117.1, read on the forward strand.
TGACCGCAAATGTAAAACTATTGTTAACTTTTATTAGGCTGTGTTTGTTAACCTCGCGGGACGTTGGAGCTTCTTATGGAAAGTCTGTAACTCTGACAGCATGCTGCTACAAATTGCAGAAAACCGAAGAGTGGTCCATTGCTTGAGAGTTGAGTATCATAACTATCAATTGGGCATACTAAACTCTCAAGCAATGGACCGTACTTCAGTTTTATTTATTTCTTTATTTATTCATTTTTTTAATAAAAACCTTAGCCAAGTTTGGCTAGAGGCATTAACCAAGGGACGATGCCACATGTCGAAACTCAATAGTCACATTTATTTTTTATTTTTTGCAAGTACGTTTCATTACTTTGTTCATGTGGCAAAACCATTAAAGCACAATAAATTTGTTAAAATTATGACAATAATTAATATGGGTTCATGCCATAGGGTCACCGTTTTACGCACTCCCTAATGCAAAACTCGGCTTATATATATATAGGATACCCCCATAAAAGATTGATTTGTCCATTTCCACACCGTAATCTAAGATTAATATTTATTTATCCAATAAATAAATATTCGGGGTATTACAGGGAGAGCATGGTCGATTTTAGATTAAGAAATACATTAAGTTGTCAACGTTTATTCGTAGTTTTGCATTTTTTGTATGAATCCACACCGGAGATAATACAAAAATATAAAATAAATAAAAACCACAAACTAAATTTTGTCCACAATATATAATTAATACTAAGCTGGGGTTGTGAAATTTAATACATACGCTTCCTCCAACACCACATAACAAACTATTTAGATTTACCATCCACATCGAACAAATAAACAAGTCATGTCTAAAGTAACATTCAAAACGAAATTAAATGAAATATTAATACTAAATCACATGAAGATAAATTTTCAATGTGTTGAAAACCAAATTCTATGACACTCACGTCAAATATTACATACTAATAGTCACGTTGTTGCTGAATGCGCCACATATGTTTCGACATTCTGTCACGATATTTTCGCATAAACTTTCTACTATCTCGTGATTGGTCTAGACGTTCCCCTGGCGAGACATAGTTAACAAGTGGTCCTGTCTCGCGGTCTGGCACATCAATCCAAAAGTTTTCTTTTTGTAGAGCTTCTGCAAACAATCGATCATTTAAACCGTCGGCTTCGCGAATGAAGTTGTGTATGGTGCAACACACAATCACAAATAAATGTTGGTACCCCAGCGGGTACGGAGGCATCAAATTAAAAATTTTGAACCGATTCTTCAATACTCAGAACATTCGTTCAACCACACATCGTAAAGAAGAGTGTCTATAGTTAAACAGCTCTTTGACACCTGCTGGTGGGCCTGTATCCCGAAATTGCTGCATATGATATCGGTTGCGTCGGTATGGAGCAAGGAAACCCTTAGTGCAACCGTATCCAGCATCCACCACATAAAAATAATCTGCACATGATGCAAGCAGTACGCAGTAAACTTTTTAACCATGTTCACAACATCAGAAAAACTTATGCACCATTAATTGATTAATTACCTTCGGAAGGCGTTGAAAATCGAAGCACCGCGTCATTAACGCACATAGTAAAGACGCGAGAGTCATGCGCGCTCCCTTCCCAACCAGAATATACGTATGTAAAGTACATGTCCAGGTCGACTACACACATGACATTTTGTGTGTTGGTCAACTTCCTCCCTCGGTATCTGTTATTCCCACTGGGCACCCTCGCAGAAATATTAGTGCTATCAACAGCACCAATGCATTGCTAAAAGGACTAGTGTTAGTATGCAACATCAGATAAATCCTTTGTAACAATACACTACAAATTAATAAATAAAGATGGTGTGTTGCTCACCGTAAACCACAGGTCATATTTACTGTTACTCGTAATGACTGGATGCGGCATCTCAATGGGCCTCGGTTGTATTATTTTTTTCCCCAACATACAAATCGCTCTGCAACTCCTTCTTAAATAAGTGCTGATTGTCCACGTTGACCGTTGAAGCCTGTTTGCCGTCGCCCGTTGCGAGTTATTTTGTGCCATCGTTAGGAGAAATATAGCAACTTGCTCGGTGATCTTCACATAACGACTGCTCCGTAGATAACTTCTCTCCTTAAGTGTGTTGTACAGAGCAATAAATGTGTGGGGGGACATACGAAATTGCTCCCAGCATGTATTCTCGTTCGGGTTAGTTAACACCCAATGAACATAACTTGGGCCATCTAGAGATGAAGTCCTCTGGGTATTCGTATCACTGGCATATCAATAACCCCGAGCTGGAACCGTGTCATTTCAATGAACAATCCCATTAGTTCCAACTCTGCAGCCATAAACGCAGGGGTTGACCAAATTTCATCGTCGCTGTGGATCGACGATGGACCATCTTCATCTGTGAAATTATTATAACTTTGCCATTCCGCAAATTCATCTTCATTGAAATTAGGATTATTACTCGGCCCTGCCGCATATTCATTTGGATACGCATTGTAATTAGGCCATTCAAAATCTTCATCTTCATCTTCATCATCAACAGGATTGTTGCTCGGCCCTGCATCACAGTCATCTGGATACGTATTGTAATTCTCGTACTCCTCATATTCAACTTCATCAAAAACATGATTATTACTCGGCCCTGCTGCATATCCATTTGGATACGGATTGTAATTCAGCCGTTCCGCATATTCATCTTCATGTGAAACATGATAGTTACTTGGCGGTGCCACATAATCATCCACTTCATGGAATTGCAGGGAAACGTCCTCATCCGAGCCCTCATCAAGCACGTCCTTCCAATACTCAAAATCCATGATTGACAACCTACAGTAATACAAGGGAATGAGTTGTGAATGGTTTATAACGAATTAACCACAAAAAACGGATTTAACAGAAATAAATGAATAGTCACGCCAAAAAAAAAAAAATAATCATTACTCGTACAAACTAGAGGCAGTAAAGAAATATTTGTGAATTGCAGTTTTGAGGTACTTCTCAGAAAACGACATTCATGAAATAAAGAAGGCAATAATGAAATATTAATATAATAAGACAGATGAAATTGTCGTTAGCGTCAATACATAAAGAACACAAAAATTAAAACTTAAATTCATTCACAGCCGCTAATAAATTTCGAAATTCAATAGAAAACGATAGTCTTGTTTGAGATCAATTCCAGATCCCTCCACATCCCATCCTAACTTACTAAATAACAGTAAGTATCCACCGTCGTCTTCGCTCGGGATCCATTTTTACAATCATCAACGCTTGGTTGTTGTGGGTTGCAAAGGTTAAGGCTCGGTAATACTTGTCGTCAGGGAGATGGAGCTCGGTAGTCAAGTCATTTATGATATCAAAGGCCTGTTCCACCGTGGACTTTATGACTCTGTATCGACTCGTTGCAGCATGGGAGGAAGAGCTATTTGTAAATTTCTCCATGTGCTTATCGTAGCTTTCACACCTTTTTGTCCAGCTGCCTCCATTTTCTCAAGGAATTCATCCTGTTTAGATGACCGCTTGCTTTATGCCGGAGTCTTTCGAAGTGGCATGCCTCTTGCGCTTCCCCTTAGAATTATTTCCGTGGTCTTTGCACCCTCAGTCATGTCTATAGTAGCGGGTGGATTGTTGGAGGTTAAGTTCTGGTTCTTCGGTGTCGGATTCTGGGAGGTCTAGGTGCTGGCAAAACCGAACTGACCTGTTGCATATGTGCCATCGAATATGCTTGACAACAAATCATAATGTATTGGAGGGTTGTTCTTGAAACAAAAGTACTTATCGGGCCATAATCCTGCGAAACGTTGAATCACATTTATTTGACAGCTTGAAAATACGTTAGCATATACAGTAATTATTGTGCAATTAGATGAGCCTAAAACATAAAGGGAACAAATTCTTACGATTTCAGCTTTTCCCACTCATGCTCTCGCGCCTGACCCGTGTTGGTAGTCGGATCCCACCCGAAACCCGTGCAAATAGTATGGCTAGAAGTGTCTTGAAGTCGAAGTAACTCGTTTTTAGGCGTTTTACCTTGCTCTGCACCTGTTTCAAGGTGTAAAAAGCCCCCGAGTTTGTTGTTCAATTCAGAGTGCACGTCACGAAGTTTGTCCCCAAAGGGTGGCATTATTCCTTTATGCACTATCAATTAGGATAAAATTAGTTGCTCCTCATTTTGGGGGGCCAAACGGTGTTTTTCTCCTTTTGTTATTACGTGCCGATGCTGAGTGATAGGTTCTTTCTCGGGGGATCTCCGTGGCATAGCAGATGTATACATCTATGAATTAGATCCAAACAAATAATGTACCACAAGTGTGAAAATATAATTTATACCAATTTGTATAAGTGAACCTTTGTTGTAGTCTATCCATAAAACATATGTGGTTGTGCAATTTGTTAAATTACAACGTAGAAGGAGTAATGTGGGAATATAGTAACAGGGCGATACAAATACTCCGACTAACCTTTTGAATGAATTTTTTGGGCCGCAAGAATTGTACAGTTGACGGTCGACTAGTCACTGAAGATCGGCAATGTATATCGCGATTGCTGTAACAAAGAGAAATAGTGAGTAGTAAAAATAATGATAAATACAAAAATTCACAACAAATATACAGTGTAATAGCTTAACACAACAACTACGAACAAGACCCTTCGAATTCGATTTGCTTTGGGTAGTCGGCTTCAAGCTCCATCCCCTCAATCTCGTCCCGTGCGCGGCGATCTGCGGTGCATACTGAATGTATACGTCCCACTATAAGCGAGTATGACCTTACCAAGAGTCTCTATAAACCTAAAATTTTAATGTACGAAAGAGGCCCACGATTGAAAGTCAGGGCTTATGTCCATGTTGTAATTGACGGATTCCGATAGGTGTTTAGTCTGTGGCACAAAAAATGCAGAAAATTCTAACACCGTCTCGCGATGGTGCGTGCATGCGCAACAAGTAGCTTACGCTGCACTGCCATGGTATTTTCCGTTGATCGAATAAAACCTAAACTGCAATCATATGCAATTAATAGGTCGAAATCGCAGAAGTACTGAAGGATTTCACCATGTAATTCGCACAGTATAAAAACTCCATTGCTAGACACACCTTTTTGTGATGAAACCGTTGAGCATGTGTAAAGCCGGGGCCCCCAGACCTGCGTGTGATCACTGGAGCTTTCTGTGCGAAGCGATGTAACTACTCGCAGCCAATGTCTGCTGCCAACAATGCAGAGAATATCTCTGTAGAGTATCTCCATCGGCGTTGAAGTGCCTTGAGTCTATCTTATAGAAGCTATCGACATTAGGCATATAAACTAAATCACGGCCCTAATCCAGTAAGAAAAAACACTTCTATCTGAGTTTTTAACCCCATTTTTTACTTTAATGATAATAAAAAAAACCCTTCGAACTTCTATTGGGCTCTAGATGTCCAAGTCTCAATCCGATTGCCTAGGCCTACATGGCATCAGCTCATAAAACTCAATAGGTCACATTTATTTTTTCCTTTATTTTTCCATCAGTTAACGTTTCTTTATCATTGGTGTGCTATCTCTCAAAAAAACATTATTATATTGCATTGCTTCTTGAAATAATTTGTAAAGACGGACAGTATTGATGCCAAATCTGTTTGTTACGAACCGTGAAGAGACGGGAAATCAAATTGGCATGCTAAATTTTACCACCATTGAATCCCAAGGAAACAAATCAGTTAAACTACCAGGTCACATATACGACTACAGTTTGTTTTTAACTGCATTTTAGAAAATAGGTAATCCAAAGCAATGCAGGGAACGTGCAATGAACGTGATTGAACGCGATGCTCATCGAAAACGAAAAGCTTCTTGAATAATGGGGTCGAAATTAAGAGAATTAAGAGCGAAAAATCACTTTGGTGTGGATGCTTCGGCTGCTCATGTGTGGATGCCGGATTTTCTTTGAAAGCCGGGCTACAGTGCGTTCCCTACGTTGTGGAAGTGAGAGCATAGAACAAAAAAGGCTGCTGGGTTTGTAAATGGCTCATTTATGCGAGGTGGTCACTCTGTTTGCTTTATACCGACTATCGACCGAGAGCACTGAAAACTCTTGTCTGTATATTCCGAGCCACTAGTGTCGTCCCTTGCCGTTTGAAGTGGAAGACGAATGGATCTGAATGAGTTAACTTTTTTTATCTGGCGTTGATCGTGCCTTTACCGAAACAGAGTGCTGGGTCCCTGCGTTTGGAAAGGGAAGACGAAATGAGTCTATATGACCTGGGTATGAATTTTTTTTCCTTGCGCTTGGATCGTCTGCTCTCCGCCCACCAGGGTTCTCATCAAACGTGAGTGCGCCTTTCCTTCGGTCGTCCAGCATACTACAATCACGTTCTCAATAGTGCAACAGATCAGTCTAAAATGATCTAAAGAAATGTATATCTGCTTCGATCCTCGTTTTATACCTAATTCTATAGAGTAAAAGCGGGCGCAACGGCCAAACACTGACATTTACAGGGAGAAGCGGATGCGATTTTAGATTAAGAAAACATTAAAGTTGTTCTGTGTTTACCCCATCACTATTCCCTAAAATTGGATGAAGGCTACCACGAATCCGCTCAATCCATCCCCAATCAAGAGCGAACCAAAGCTATGTATAGACTGTCCAAGTAGTTTCCAACCAGCTAACAAAATCCTCTCAGGCCCTCCCGAAGTGTGTCCATCCACTCCACCACCCTCTCACAGCATCGCGCCCTAGACACGCACATACAAACTATTTAATTTACCATCCACATCTGAATCCAATATTTGAAGACATATGTGCGAAATTCCCTCCTACCCAAAGTAAAATTCCCCAAGAGTAGAGCGTCACCGAGAATTACATACCTGACCACCAATGGTTAAATACTAATCACATGAAGATAAAATTTATTTCCAATCTGTTGAAAACCAAAAATTCTGATGTTATCTATTCCTCTACTCTATAGATATTTACCCTATTATCTATTTATATTACTATATTTTCCAAACTGGTTTGTTTTGAACCCTCTTCCTTCTCTCTCATATTACTATCTTGTCAAAGCGATTGATATTCGACAATTATTTATTCTGTTTAATCTCATGCGAAGAAAAGGATTAGTAGACCAATGATCTGTCCCCCTTCGGACACTATATTAACTATTTTGGGTACGGAATAGTTCTCGCTTACTCGGACACTCAGTATATCCAGAACCCTGAAATTATTGTCTCGTCGTAGAAGCGTTCTGCAAACAATCAGATCATTATAACTATCCATCGAGCTTCGCGAATGAAGTTGTGTATGGTGCAACACACAATCACAAATAAAGTTGGTACCCCAGCGGGTACGGAGGCATCAAATTAAAAATTTGAACCGATTCTTCAATACTCGAACATTCGTTCAACCACACATCGTAAAGAAGAGTGTCTATAGTTAAACAGCTCTTTGACACCTGCTGGTGGGCCTGTTATCCCGAAATTGCTGCATATGTAATCGGTTTGCCGGTATGGAGCAAGGAAACCCTTAGTGCAACCGTATCCAGCATCCACCACATAAAAATAATTGCACATGATGCAAGCAGTACGCAGTAAACTTTTAAACCATTTCACAACATCAGAAAAAACTTATGCACCATTAATGATTAATTACCTTCGGAAGGCGTTGAGAAATCGAAGCACCGCGTCATTAACGCACATAGTAAAGACGCGAGAGTCATGCGCGCTCCCTTCCCAACCAGAATATACGTATGTAAAGTACATGTCCAGGTCGACTACACACATGACATTTGTGTGTTGGTCAACTTCCTCCCTCGGTATCTGTTATTCCCACTGGGCACCCTCGCAGAAAATATTAGTGCTATCAACAGCACCAATGCATTGCTAAAAGGACTAGTGTTAGTAGTAACATCAGATAAATCCTTGTAACAATACACTACAAATAATAAATAAAGATGGTGTGTTGCTCACCGTAACACACGGGTCATATTTACTGTTACTCGTAATGACTGGATGCGGCATCTCAATGGGCCTCGGTTGTATTATTTTTTCCCCAACATACAAATCGCTCTGCAACTCCTTCTTAAATAAGTGCTGATTGTCCACGTTGACCGTTGAAGCCTGTTTCCGTCGCCCGTTGCGAGTTATTTTTGCCATCGTTAGGAAAATATAGCAACTTGCTCGGTGATCTTACACATAACGACTGCTCCGTAGATAACCTCTCTCCTTAAGTGTGTTGTACAGAGCAAATAAATGTGTGGGGGACATACGAAATTGCTCCCAGCATGTATTCTCGTTCGGGTTAGTTAACACCCAATGAACATAACTTGGGCCATCTAGAGATGAAGTCCTCTGGGTATTCGTATTTCACTTCGCAGTATCAATAACCGCCCGAGCTGGAACCGTGTCATTTCAATGATACACAATCCCATTAGTTCCAACTCTGCAGCCATAAACGCAGGGGTTGACCAACATTACAACTGCGCGACTCAAGATCGTTGATCTGACGATGTAACTCATTCCTTTCACCCTGTAAAACTTTAAATTATATAACTACACTATCTGCCAATTCGGCAGTATAGCCATACTGATTATACCATCGAACTCCTATCTTAGCATTATAATCCACTCGGCAGATACCACTGCCTCATAACTCTATTTGAAATCTAAAAATGCCATACGTGAATCCTATTGCAGCGCCATCAATAATATCTTCTATCTTAAATCAATAAACTATCAATAAACAAGTCAACAGGACCTCCTTACTCCGCTCGCTCTAGTCAGCAATCCCTAGTCATGTCGGATTACTATTGTAATGCTCGTACTCGGATGTCGTGGACTCATATTCAACTTCATCAAAAAGCAAAAGATTTACTTAACTCTGGCCCTGCTCATAATCCTATTAGGATTACGGAATTGTAATGCACCGTTTCCGCATATCATTCTTCATGTGAACGATGATAGGTTACCGGAGCGGTTTGCAACATAAACGCATCACACTCATGACTGTAGGGAAAAGCGTCCTCATCGCGATGACTCTCTCAATCGATATTCTATTTCTTTTTTCTCCTCCTCAAATTATCTCATAATCATGATGACTATAATAAAAGGGTCCGACAAATTTGTCCATTTACAATGGAAGATAAGTAGTATTAGATTAAATGATGTTTATAATGAGAATATATCCAAAGTGCGCACAAAATATTCGGACTTTTATAAAACATCCTATTAACTAGGTGAGAGGTAGTGGCACTCGAATTCCATCAAAAACCCATCAATTTATTATTATATTTTTATTCTATTTTAATAACTCCCTCCAAATATAGACTTATATTCCATCCTAATCGACAGTAAAAAATATCTCTAAACTGCAGTTTGAATGTATACCAATTCCATTTCCCATGTTCTATCTCATGTACAATACCCTTATACTACTACAGTATCAATTATCTTCCAATTTCTAAATAATAACCCACATTATGTCAAACCATACATATATTCTATAAAATTATCATCAAATCTAAAGATTATCACATTCCTATTAATCCGTTCACTAATGCGGTTGAAATAGACAAAGACATATAATTACACATATGAGAGCCCTTAAAATCATAAATTCGTTCACAGATCCGCTACCCGCATAAATTCTGTATATCTCTTATTACCATACACTGACTGAATAGTCTTGATATACGATTACAATTGTCAAGGTAGCGAGTTCACAAACGAATTCCCTATCCTAACAACAACTAGAGTAAAAGTATACAGTACGTATCCTAAGCTGCGTGTGCCTACGATCGCATACTATTGATTCTCCTAGCATTCATACTGTATACTATAACTATCCTCTAACGCTCATTGTTGATTCTTGTTTTCAAAGGTCCTATCAAAGCTCCATGTATCCCATTTAACTGTCCACCAGGATTTAGATCTGTTGATCAAGCTAAGTACAAAGTACAACCTTTATTTTATCCCATATCAAACCAATGGCTTTCGCTTTCCTCCGTCACATTTGCCCATTTTGGCTGAAATCCATCTAGTAAAATGACTCGCTAGATAAATTGCCAAGCTTAATTTCGGATACCCGATTTACCTCTTTATAAAACAGATTATAAAAATTATCTCTACCCTTGAATTAAACTACTTTCACACTCTTTTTCACATCTAACTAGCAACCTATTGTAATACTCTATAGATTTCACCTTAATCCTAGATATACCTTCTCGTATAGCTTTAGCTCACTGTCCGTGGAAATCTTCTATCGATAAAGTGCACGACTCTAACATGCTCTTTTCCCCTTCTTATAATATTCATAATATACATCGTGGTCTATTTCATTACTCCCGTCTCATATGTCTGGAGAAAGATCGATTAAAAAAATAGATCAGGCACTAAGGTGGTCCAAACTGTTGGATGAAAATACCCGCGAGGAGAAATTCTGGTTCTTCGGTGTCGGATTCTGGGAGGTCCTAGGTGCTGGCAAAACCGAACTGACCTGTTGCATATGTGCCATCGAATATGCTTGACAACAAATCATAATGTATTGGAGGGTTGTTCTTGAAACAAAAGTACTTATCGGGGCCATAATCCTGCGAAACGTTGAATCACATTTAGTTGACAGCTTGAAAATTACGTTAGCATATACAGTAATTATTGTGCAATTAGATGAGCTAAAACATAAAGGGAACAAATTCTTACAGATTTCAGCTTTTCCCACTCATGCTCCGGGCCTGACACCGTGTTGGTAGTCGGATCCCACCCGAAACCCGTGCAAATAGTATTGCCTAGAAGTGTCTTGAAGTCGAAGTAACTCGTTTTTAGGCGTTTTACCTTGCTCTGCACCTGTTTCAAGGTGTAAAAAGGCCCTCCGAGTTTGTTGTTCAATTCAGAGTGCACGTCACGAAGTTTGTCCCCAAAGGGTGGCATTATTCCTTTATGCACTCTATCAATTAGGATAAAAATTAGTTGCTCCTCATTTTGGGGGGGCCAAACGGTGTTTTTCTCCCTTTTGTTATTACGTGCCGATGCTGAGGATAGGTTCTTTCTCGGGGATCTCCGTGGCATAGCAGATGTATACATCTATGAATTAGATCCAAACAAATAATGTACCACAAGTGTGAAAATATAATTTATGAACCAATTGTATAAGTGAACCTTTGTTGTAGTCTATCCATAAAACATATGTGGTTGTGCAATGTGTGTAAATTACAACGTAGAAGGAGTAATGTGGGAATATAGTACAGGGCAGCGATACAAATACTCGACTAACCTTTTGAATGAATTTTTTGGGCCGCAAGAATTGTACAGTTGACGGTCGACTAGTCACTGAAGATCGCAATGTATATCGCGATTGCTGTAACAAAGAGAAATAGTGAGTTAAAGTCAAAAAAATGATAAATACAAAAATTCACAACAAATATACAGTGTAATAGCTTAACACAACAACTACGAACAACAGACCTTCGAATTCGATTTGCTTTGGGTAGTCGGCTTCAAGCTCCTCAATGCATACGGGGGATCCTGGATGGATGAAGTCAGAGGCATTCTTTAAGCTCCTCTGTAATTTTAAATTTATACGCATTTACATTGCTACGTCGAAAAATCTCGTGGAAAAAGAAAAATAAGAATAATAAACCACATTGCAGAATAATTTTACGGAAAACATTATGGGAGAATTTTAATCAAACTGCAACATAAGGAAAATTTAATGAAAATAGAAAGACAAAAGGATTCACTTTGCACATTAAAAACCTTAGCCAACCTTTGTGGATGGAAAACTGTGGCATATGGAAGGCAGGCCCGAAGATTCAGTGGGATGCAATACGCCCATTGGTTTTTCTCCAAATATTTGTTTGGTAACTCTACTTTCTGGGTGGCAAAGGAAACAAATACGTAAATCAGTAAAAAAAATTGTTGGCTTAACAAGGACGACAGAATCAACTCAATTAGTGAACGCAAATTTTTCATATGAAGACGCATTAATGTACACATGCAAGACCGAACGAGCAGAGAAGGCAAACAAGAGGCACTCAATTAAACATAATCAGTACATTAATGACAATTTTATATATTTCCTGAATGATGAAGCAACATTTTTGCTGTTTTTATTTTTATTTTTGGGTGGTTGGGAAAAGGATGCAAAGGAATATCCCACTCTAACTAAATCCTTGTATTTGAAATATAATATTCTTTCAACTTATTTTACAAAAGCCACATATTACAGAGACATAAATCCACAGGTAATTGAAGAAGGAAATTTTGACTGACGGAAAGAATTATTGGAAAAAAAAAAAAAGACAATTTGATGGCCCTGGTGGTATGAAAGTTGAATTTGTTTAAGAGAATCGCAATTCACAAATTGTAACTCAATATATTAAATATCTACATAATTATTATTTTTTTGGCCCGTTTAATAGATCAACATAGATTTCTTTTTTTGGCAAAGATCAACGTAGGTTTCAAGTTCTCATTGGTGACTACTGACTTTGATCTTTACTGGTCTCTCAAGTTCTCAACCAAGTCGATCACAGAGCGTTGAAAAAAAAAAAAAAAAAGACAAAAAAGAAAACCAACTGGATAGCAACTTGCAAGTCCCACACAGACTAAAGCAAAATGAGCGTTTTGGTCAACAAACAACTAAAATGAAAAACGGTACGTTTTGGAGAAAAAATAAAAGGACAACTAAAGATGTACACTGCTAGGGAAAAAAAAAAAACCCAACAAAAATGATCAAAAAGAACAATTAGAACGTCAAATTAAAATAGAACATGCTCAAAAAACAAAAATAAAATTTAACTAATCTTTACGAACAGTCCTAAACTTACGAAATTGCGATAATGGTATCGGCCAAAATAACATGTCAATTCAAAGACAAGAAAATGGTATTATTTCAAACCCAAAAACAGAAAACTATTCAAACTATTCAATAACATGTCAATTCACAGTTTAAATCAAGTACCAATAAAATAGTAGCCCAAGAGCATAGGAATAACGATTCGAAAGGCACGTAAAACATTTTTTTTGATAAGTATTCGAAAGGAGAGAACCTTGTTGTTTTAAGAATGCCTGAAAGCCGCATCAAGGGATTGAAGGGACTTGAGGTACAATTATATTTTTTTAGGAAAATTATATCACGACACCCTAATGCTTTAGCCAAATGCCATATATATATTTTTTTTTGTTAGATTGAGACCCTAGTTTCCAATTTAATGGATTTAGCGCGTTTGTGCTTCGGAAATTTGTAAATCAAGACTACAGTTACTGTTTTCCATATAACATAAATAGTATTAAAATACATTAATGCCTCTTTATCTTATATATATATATATATTTTTTTTTTTTTTTAAAAAAAAAAGAAAAAAAAAGGTGGCTTGGTGAAAGCACCTTGCCCAGCCATGACTGGGCTCTGTGCCACGGTCGCAGCCATCACCACATGCCACGACTAGGGCTGGATGCCATGGTTGCATGCCATGGACAGGGCTATGTGCTTTCACCCAATCCTGTTTACATGTGTGTAGATCAAAAATTATTTTCTTTGAGAAATTAAGCGGACAGCCAAAGTGCAAAAAAACGTGATGAACATATTATTCGCATAAACAATTATTCTTCCAAACCATCCACATTAAATCATCGATAAATTGCTTCGAAGTTGATCCGTTCCAACCAAAAATGCCCTTGCATTTTTCAATGCCGGCAGCAGCAGTAGATCCTAAGCGAGGTAGCCCATTAAAACAGAAACAAAAACCCTCCCAAACCTTCGGTAAAAACCCAAATCTAAAATCCAAAACACAAGGAACTCCTAGGGTCTCATAAGCCCTAGTATAAACCCCAAAACCGCAACTAAACGAGAGAGTAAAAACACGGCGATGCTCATCGAAACAGAGGCGCGATTGAATATGGGTGTTGACATTAAAAACAAAAACAACCCACTTGTTCCACAACACCGTAACTGCCACTCATTTCCAAACATAAACAAAGCAGATTCAAAGAGAAATTAAGAGCGAAAAACTCACTTTGGTTGGAGTGCTTACGGTGCTCTTAGTGTTGCAGAAATTTTCTTTGAAGACGAGCTACAGTGTCGCCCGTTGCAGGTTGAAAATGGCGGAATCAACACCTGGGTTGAAGATGAGCCACAGTGCAGATTTTTCCTTTGGAAGTGGAAGACGAAGGCGCAGGGAAATTTTTTTGGGTGTGGGTTTGGGTTTTTACCGAAGAGTGGTCTGCACTGTGGCTCTCCTTTCTTATGCGGCATCTCAACGGCTGAAAATAAGATCTGAAAACATAACCCCTAAATCGCACGGTCCGTTTCATTTTTGGAAAATGAGTCTCAACGGGCAAAAAACTGCATGCTTTTCAGATACGGCAACGTCTCCTCACTCAGCAGGTTTCACTGTAGTGCGTCAGGTTTGCTGCAGTACAGACCTCCACAGTGTAATCCTAGGCTGTTGCCAAACACGCCCCTTATGTTGTTAATCAACTGTCTTCGGCCAAACCTTTCATACCCTTCACAAACCATGTAACATTTTGTCAGGTGAGAATATTTTGCTTCTGTTTAAATGTTAAGAAAATGAAAGAAATTATTGGATATGGTAAAAAATAAAGCCATCATAAAACATTTAAGTATTTCTTTTCTTTGTCTAATATATTTGAATTTTTTTATTTATTTATTTTGATCCTTACCTTTCAATTTTTAACTTTTACTATTATTTTATTCTTGTTCTATGCGCTCTATAAGATATTGGGTTGAAGTAAAGGGTTTTGCTAGGTCAAAATTTCTCTTCACTCGGGACGTAATTTGTGGGTTTTGCTACAATTTGTTTGGCTCAGGGATCTGAAAAATGTTTCATTGGGATCTGTAGTGAATTTAAACCGCTGTTTTATTCATTACTTTTGAGAGAAACTTCACTTAATTCTCCTGAACTGTCATGTTTTTTGCAATCACCCTTTTAAACTTTAAAATTTCTTAATTTAGTGTATTTAAGTTTTAATTTTTTGCAATCTCCCTCCTCCGTTAGTCAATTATGTTATGTCAGACGGTCAAAGGGGTGAAATGACTTTTATGCCCCTAATTTTTTTTTTTAAAATTACATTTACCCTTATTTTCGAATAAAAAATTATTAATTTTTTTTTTTGTTTGGGTTAGACCCACAGGGTCATGTGGTGACCCGTGTTGGGTCACGCAGTGACCCAGCCGTGGGTCACCAGACCCACGGCAGAGTCACCCGTGACCAGCGTTGGGTCACGTCGTGACCCAGCCGCGGGTCACGACCCGCGTTGGGTCACGCCGTGACCCAGCTGCTGGTCACGACCCGCATTGAGTCACGCTGTGACCCAGCCGTGGGTCACTAGACTCACGGCGGGGTCACCACCAGACCCTGCCATGGGTCTGGTGACCCAGCGTGGGTCACGGCTGACCCGTGACCCAACGTGGGTCATATTTTTTTTTTTAAAATAAAATAAAATTAAAGATTGAAAAATATTAAGGATAATTAGGTAATTTAACACTCTTTAGTTAGAATTTAACAAAAAATCCTAACAGAGGAAGGAAATTGCAAAAAATTAAAATTTAAATACACTAAATTGAAAGGTTTTGAAATTTGGAGAAGTGATTGTAAAAGGCATGACAGTTCAGAGGAGTTAAGTGAAGTTTTTTCTTACTTTTTTTCTTACTAGAGTTGCATTGCATTATTTTGTGTTGGTTTTGATCATCTTGACCACTTCTAGTGTCGTATGGGATTTCATACTTTTCTAGCTTACTGTGCCACATTATTGTGCTTTCTTATTGCATTTGAAGATTTCTGTCGGACATGGATCATTATGGGTTACCTTGCCTTTATTTTTATGTTTTATTAGATTACTATGCTGATCATCTTATTTCTAGTTTTGCTGTCATCACTTCTCCGGTTTAGCAATGATATTGTTTTGAGTATGACTAACAATATTCATTATCTATAATTGTGTAGATACAATTTGATGTAGCGGAAACGATGCTGAAGATCTTCATAATCAATCAGTCGGATCTTTCCTTCTTGGATGACTCCTCGTAGTTGACTCTTTCCTTTCATGCTTTGATCTTCTTGATTTGATTCATTAATACAATATCTGTTATGATATTCAAGAATCAATTACGCCGGCACATTATAGACCAATTAATTAATTGTTATCTCTGCACGACATAAAACAATTAATTAATTCTCGTTGGTATTGAAAGTCATGTCGATCATTTCTCACTTTTCTTTGACCCGCTTGTGCGATACATTTTTCTTTTGTATTTCTACCATCGATAAGATTGCTCCTGCATAAGCCCATTTGTTGGCAATCTTGACAGTAAGATGGGCCCTCTCAATAATATGAGCCCCTCGGGAACAATATGAGATTCTTCTCCTACATCACCATTTCAAGTTTTTAAAGCCCTAGGACTGATGCTTAGTAAAATCTGCAATTTACTGTTAGGGTTGATGTTTGCTTCTGGAATAGGAGAATGTTGTGTTGCTTCTGATCTGCGGTGTAAGGTTTTGTTTCTCATTGATCTAATCTTGTCTCAAGAATTGCTATTATCTTGCTTCAATATCACATGAGTAAATACTAAAGGGCATTTGAAAACGACTACTATGCTTCAAAAAGTGGTAAGTACTTATAGTTCACCAAAATGGTATTTGAAAATTTTCTCGTCTTAGTGTAAGCAAGTATATTGATAATAGCTTAAAAGTGCATATTTTCTATTTTAAAATGAGCATTATCATACTTTATTTTATTCTAATTCTTGCATTTTATAGTTAATTTTAGAATAGTATTTAATTACTAATCTTGAGTTTAAATAATATATTAATGCAAGTAATTATATTTTTTTGTAGGAATTGGAAAAGAAAAAAAAAGAGAAGGGCAGATTTTTTTGGAGAGCTACGCAGACGTGAAGAAGGGCAGATTTTTTAGATGATGATGTAAATATCCGACTTGCCAAACTGACTAAAAAGGTAGAGGCCATGGAGTTGACTAAAGTAGATATGGCAAAGATGTCTGCACATACTGAGAATAATTGTGGAATTTGTAAGACCAACACACACTTGACCAAGGATTGTCCCACAATTCCTGCATTTCAAGAGGTATTGCATGAGCAGGCCAATGCGGCCAATGCATACCAATGACCATTTAATTTGCCTTATTCTGAGACTTACAATCCCAATTGGCGAAATCACCCCAATTTCATGACTTCACAAATTAAGTGTGGCATAAAAAATAATGATTTTTAGCATTCGGCTAAAAGAAAGAACAATGAGACTAACACAACGAATATAATTTCTGTGTTCCAAATGAAATGAGATATCATGAAAATTTACCCTCACAATGAATGATTGGCTCAAAACTCACAAGGGTTAAAAAAAAATCTCCACAATGTTATCCTCAAGATTTTCTATATCACCTACTTAGTGTCTACTATTCCCTGTGGATCGACCTCGTGCTTACCGAGACTTTATTACTTGCGATAGCTTATACTTGGGTTTGCGCTCTTTTTGGCTCAACATATATTTTAGTAAGTAACCTTTCTTTTGAGAAGTAAAGCACTCTTGGCAGTGCTGGACACCAACTGCAGCAATTTTTGCTGGTAGAAAATTGACCTCACAATTTCAAATAATAGTAAATTGATGAAAGTAGGACTTATCTCAATTTTAAAATCTCACGTGTTATTGGTTTAGGAAATAAATGATCCCCAAACTGCTTGTGAACTGCTCCACAGAACAACAAAGGACAAATTGTAAGTTGGAGATAGTAATAGAAGGTCTAGATACCTAATAGGCAACAAGGAAATCATTGATCAAAGTGTCTCACTTACTATGCAGTTTTAATTTACACATCATACTTAGTATCTTGAAGAGGAAAAGAGATTGGCAATCCTCTTGATGATGTTCCTTAAAGTTTCGAGGAAATCTTGACACCACCTGGTCTGGCGAACTCAAAGTGAGGAGTTGAAATACTCATAAAAAAAGTGAGGAGTTCAAATGCACCAGCTTTTCTAACTCCTCTATTTGACACCAGATCCCATTATGCACATCGAAAGGGAATAGAGGATCCATATTCCATGTCTTGAAGTATTTCATACGGTGCGTGATAATCTAAGAATGTGAAAATATTGTTGGATTTGAGTATTTAGCTAATTGTGGGTCAAATTATTTTCATCAAATTGTGGTTCAAGATTAGATTTTGACATGACGTGTTGTAACGCTTTAGCCAAATCATTTAATTGGTAAATGACTTAGTGATTCGCCTCCCAGCCTTAACTCTCCCAAGTTAAAATTCATGGATCATATACTCTAAAAAAGGAAAGAATCTACAGCGGAAGACTTGTTTCTTACATAAATAGAGATAACGACTAAGGAATCATAAGGGAATATACTAGAATAAAAGCATAATTTTATAACATCATAATCGTAAATGTCTCAAAAGTATGGCCAAATGCTGATCATCACAAAATACAAGTTTAAGCAGATCATAACATAATTCTAAATCAGAGTCCAATCTTCAAAAGTGGATCATGTCACAACATGATCTCATGTAGACAATGTCTATCATGTCTCAACGAGACTCGATCTCTGCCAACTCTCCACATGTTGCTCAATCACACATGATCTAATTCCTCAAAGATTACTTTGAATATTCCTTCAATTTGGACCGTATCCCTCAAATGATCCGTCATCGTTTATGGTATCTATAAAACAACTCATGTTTTATAGGTGAAAAAGATATAAGCGTAAGTCCACGATTTAGTGAGCAGTAATACACATAGTATACATGTTATTATTTGTGAACTCAGTTTATAAAAGAGATATGCTGTGTATTTCATTTTATAAAATCATGACATAAAAATATACTATAAGATACATGATAATGAACATGTGATATATTAACAATATGGTTTACTTGAGACATTACCCTTTCTTAATAAGGTTTACGCATCCTAAAGGACTTTTGGTAAAATTCTGATTCCTCGAATATTGTACAAACATATTGTCTTATACTAGCAGTCCGATCTCGGGTGGCTTACATTGATTAGCAAAGTCGTAATATTAACCCCACTCAAAGAATGGTGCGCTAATTATAAAATTATAACCACTAGATCCATGGTATACACACAATAATAAATAACTAGACCATAAGTTTAACTTGTAATAATGGTAAGTCCATGACCATTGTTCTGTTCAAAACGGTGTACCATATCATATAATGCACATTAATATTCATTGTCTTTTATATGCATGTTTTTCATAACTCATCATTTCATTATCTTTGTTAATTACAACCGTTTTCACAAATAAAGTTTACAGTTAAACATAAATAGGCATTTCATGAGATATGTCATCATGATTAACAGATGTTGTATGTATAAAAGGAATGAGGAGTTTGTGGATCATCTTTTTCTTTATGGTGAGACTCCCTGTGCTTTATGGAACACCATCTTCAGTCGCTTTGGATTATCTTGGGTTATGCCTCTTCTAATGATTGATTTGTTTGCCTATTGGTGGACTGGTGGTCAGCCTTCTTGTCTCTTGTGGTGCTTGTGAAGGGAACAAAATGATTGTAATTTCGTAGTTAAGAAAGATCGATTGAGGAGCTCAAGTCTTTTTTTTTTTTTTTTTCCACTCTCTTTTTTCTTGGACAGCTACTTATTTAGCTCATTTAGTGATAAACTTTAATGATTTATTTATACATTTCTCTTCCCCCTCTTAGGTAGGCCTTTGTATACTTCCTATGTGCTAGGGTTGCATTTTTGAGCTTTTAATATAATTTCTCTTACTTATAATAAATAAATAGGTATTTCATGAGAGTTGTAAACATGCATGTTTTATATATCAAAATAATCATACTATACAGAGAATAATAATAACAAGTATTTGTGTGAATTTACTTACTTGTGTCGTAAGGATCAACCAAATAGTCCTCCAAGAAATCTCCAACTTTCGAATCTGAGAAAGTATCTTCCCATCAGTCTCAGACTAAAAAAAATCACTTATAAGCCTTAATCAACCAAAAATAGACATTCTGCTCGAGACACGAACATATGTGTATAATACACGAACGCATGTGCACGAAAGTTCCTTTATTGGCCATAAAGTTGTTTGTGGTCTATTAACTCCTTCTAAACCTTTAATAGTGCTCTTTAGGTTCTGAGTAAGGTCCTTAAAGTCCGGAAACATAAATTAAGGCAAACATATAAACTAATGAATGTAAAACTACGTAAAACCATGGTAAATCTAGGGTTTTAAGCTCAAAATTCTAAGGTCTCAAACTAAGAATCTGAACCTATCAAATAACTCTAGATTAGAAACTAAAGGCAAAACCTTAAACAAAACGGAGGAAAAAAAGTTAAGGTAGAAAGATTACCCCACTTTGAAGAATAAAGCTCAAGAGTTCCTCTTCTTCCTCAAGAATCTTTCTCACTCACTCACACTATTAGAAACCACACTTAAAGAGGTCGAAAATGTGCTGAAGATTCAAGGTATGAGGGGTATTTATAAAGTTGAAAAGCTTGAGTAGAGATTGCTGAAAAAATCCTAAAATTGGGTTGCACGAACGTATGTAGTTTTATACGAACGTGTGTGTGTCCTTCATTGACAAACACCAGGTGCGTAACCTGCTGCGCGCTTAGAGGTGAATA
This sequence comes from Betula pendula, assembly GCA_900184695.1. NCBI lineage: Eukaryota > Viridiplantae > Streptophyta > Magnoliopsida > Fagales > Betulaceae > Betula > Betula pendula. Next base: position 107,684 of record FXXK01001117.1, read on the forward strand.
GTGTAAAATGACACAGTCACAAACGTATGTGTGTACTGTATATACGAACATTCTTGCCTTTACAAGTAATGTGGTGTGTCTAGAGAGAAATAAATGCTTGTAGCTTTGAAGATTAGGAAAGGAGGGTGGTGGAAGGGGTTTTTTTTTTTTCCTTAATACCTTGTAGCACTGGGTGGCAGCCTATATATGATTACTTTTATTATATTTTGGGCTTTCACGATTTCTTACTCTTTTTTCTTTTTTTGGTTGTGTTTCTTTTGTATATATCTTATGTACTTGGGTTGCGGCCTTACACTTTTTAATGAAATTCGATTACTTATATAAAAAAAATAAAAAAAATATTTCCATCGAATCTGTCCACAAGTATCATATTAGGGAGTAGATGTGGCATTGTTGTGGAATTGATCCCTATCCTTGTTGCAGATTTCATGGAAAAAGTGCAGCGTTTGTTGGGTGATTTCTTTCCAATAGGCCAATACCCCCTTTACACGGTGGCTTCAATTCTGTTGTAGGGAATAATTTCTTGGCACCAAAGGACGATGAAGGCAAGATACTCTTGTAGGAGAATATAGGGTCACAAAAGCCCATTTAGAGCATTTGAGTTGAACCTTAGTAGGTTGGAACTTCTTCTTCGTGAATGGTTTTTTGATCATGTGATCGGATCAATAATGGGATCATAGGCCAAAGTATTTCTTTTTCTCCCTCTCTTTTCCAGAAAGCTTGAAAAAAAAAAAAAACCTTTTTCATTCTGGAAGATAGGTAGAACTTGTAATGTTAGATGACTTTTTCGGAAGGGAATTATATTTTCCATTCATTTCAACACAAAATGATACTAGTGAAAGGAAGTCTATCAACTTTGTAGTCCATGAAATTTATACTATTGTGGTTCTAATATTGGTGTCCAATAGTCACTGAAATAGAGCGTTTTCCGACAAAGCAGTATCCCGAGATAGTATATAAATGTTTAGTTATTTGTTTATCCACATAAAAAATTGTTTTGACCAACATTGAGCCTTTAGTGCTGCAGACATGACAGGAGTTGGAAATTTTCGGAATCAATGACTAAGTTTACATTTATTTCAGCCCTAATCTATTCCCTCGTTACTCCTCCACTCCTTTTCTACTATTCTTTTGGTTCAGTAAACTCTAAAAATGGTGAACCCCCACTAACCTTGTTCCTGTATTTCCTTGTACTGCTCTTGTAATTATTGCATTCTAAGGTGATTACTGACATAGCGAAGGCTTTAAGGCTGTTACATGATTTATATCCACCACTGAATCATGGATGTGATGAGCCCATTGGCGCAGCAAATGGAACTAAACTAATAGCCTTGAATCTGTTGACCTCCAATTTAACTGGTGCGAGAATATATATGTAATGACCATGGTTAATTTTTTTTTTTTTTTAAGTAATAAGCCAATCTCATTAAATACTTGAAAAAAGCATAAGGCGTCCATAATTACACAGAAGTATACAAAAGAAAATACGTAACTAAGAAAAGCAAAACGAATAAGAAAGTCACTAAAATTACGCGACAGAGGAGAAACGAACGCTGCCGCCTATAGATACAATGTTTCAAAAAACAAAGATATAATGTTCCCTTGTAACCGCTCTCTATCCTTAAAGTTTATATCATTTATCTCCTACTACAAACACCAAAAGAGGCATGTAAGCACAATTTTTCACACCGCTGCACTCTTTGACCTACCAGAGGACTACCAGCAGTCATACAATTCAACAACACGCATAGGCATAACCCAGGACAATTCCAAGTGATTGAAAAAAGCACTCCAAATTGCGGAAGCCACTTCACAATGAAGAACAAGGTAGTCAATAGACTCTTAACTCCTCTTACACTTGCAACATCTATATATCACGATGACATGCTGCCTCCAAAGATTATCCAAGGTGAGGATCTTGTCTAGAGCTGCCGATCACGCAAAAAAGATCGCCCTCGAGGGAGCCGGAGTCTGCCATATACTCTTCTAGGGGAAGCAACTACCTTTAGGAGAAACCAAAGAGTTGTAGCAAGATGTGACCTTGAACAATCCTCTTTTGGACAAGACCATGGTTAAAATTGCGACTTTATAAACACTCTGGTTAATTAATTGAACTATGTTTATTGTATAACTAATAAGGTGGTCTCTGTAAGGTTCATTATTTCTAAAGTAATGAAAATACTGTATAGTCTTGAAAGCGCCCTGCCCTACATGTGTTTGTGCTTCCAGTTAAATTATATGACTGGTCCACTGGTCCGCTTCTAGGCTAGAAGCCGATATGCCATGCAAGGTCTAGGATGTTCTGAGATATCTTATTATCATGCTTTGTTTCTGATCAGTTATTGTTGAATCAAAAAAGTTTCTTGAGTTACATCAGGAGCGTTTCTTTGGTTATATTTACTCTATTTACATCAGTGTCCAATTTGAATTCTGTTTCCGCTTACATTTTCTTTTTCTTTTTCTGTTTTTTCCCCTTAAATGATTTTCCTGTGGGGCAAGTGTGTTTCTGGAAAAGAGTTGTAGGGCCATTGGTTACTGTAACATTTGCGGATGTGCATTCCATTGTTAAATAAAGACTACGTGCTTGTGGTTTCTCATTGGCTAGCACTTTAGAGATTGCAATTTGTGTGACATATATTGGATCAGTGGGGCATAGGAACCTGAGTTAGTTGTGGAATGGTAGTTTGTACCCCTTTTTGTCACTGATTTGAACTGTCAAAATGTTAGGGTATGGCCAATATTCAAACCAAATTCCAGCCACCTATAAAGATGATTGAGATTCATTTTAGATGAATCCTTTTACTGAAATTGTTATGTTGTTTAAGCAATGTGAAGCTTCTGGTTTTGGCCTAACATTTGGCGGCCTGACCAAATGATCAATTCTGCCTGCGCTTGATTTTGAATTGGAAATTTCCAATGTAATATTGTCGTTTTGACTGTAATACAGTTTTAACTTAAAATTGAAATCTTAACATGTTCAAATAATCAAAACTTCAAATGACTTTTTCTGGATGAATTAGGGTAGGGATTCAAGCACAAGAATGACCTTGAATAAAAATCCTGAGTATGACCCTGTGTAGGATTTATAGAAATTTTCTGGAGGCTCAAATTAAATTGTGATTGCTCTCTACATTTATTAACTCCAATTTGTTCAACATTATTCCCAAGAGAACCTTATGCTTAATATTTTCTTTACTTTCTTTTTTTTTTGTCTTAACATATTCTATGCAAGCTAACCTGCTGCATATGCACTCAGCAGCACACTAGAGAGAGAGAGAGACTAGAATCTAAAATTCTTAATTAGTTCAATTACTACGAAGGGACAAATGGAGGTTGGAATCTACCCTCTCTTCGAAATTTGGATGAGCTCAATGTACAGCAATAGGCATTCATGAATGAGTGACATAAAAGTGTACAGACAACATCAATTCTTTGATAAAAACCTACGCCATAAGATGTTCCATTTCATGATAACCTCTTCAATATTGCCTGTCATTTTTTTTGTAGTAGCTTTTCACCTGACTTCCAAAACAACTATCTCATCTACTCTTCAACAGCTAACTGTCTCACCAGGTCATATAGCAAGTTGCAGCCTTTTAATAAAAAAAGGATTGTACAAGCTTCATGTTAATTGTGCTAAAACAACTGTCTTGGCATCCTTATTTGACTCGATTCTCAATGTGACAGCATCCCTGGGTGGATGGTTTTTTGACATGTCATTGGCTGTATGGTTCTCTGGCATGGCAATTCCAAGTGGATTGCGTGTCGTGTTGGAATTTATCGGTTAAGCTTGGCGATTGCAAATTTACAAAAATATCATAGTACTATAGTCTAGCAGATGCAACTTATTATATTGGTAGATGTTCGATAATGTTTTGTTCAAGTACATTAGTTACTGTTTTGTGTATGATGGTTTGACAAGTAAGAAGTAAGAACTATTGGAGCAGGAAAATATTTTTTGTGAGAAAGACATTATTAAAGTTTTACTGCTTTTGTTTTACCATTTCAGTTAGTGACTGGGATTATACTATCAAATTGAGTCTTGGTGTGAACTATATTATAAATGATAAAACATTAAATGGCAGCTTTGATTCATGTCTGTCTCTCCCATCTATCATATCTATTGGTAATATGAACTGAGGGTTTATTTTCTTGAATTCTGAACTTGCTTGAATAGCATGCATGCATTTGAGCAGGAAAAAAGGATTAAAATGTACTGTGATTTGTGTTGAGCTGAAATGTAATAAGGATTAAAAAAAAAAAAAAAAAGAAAAATCAAAATTGAAAGAAACAGTGAACTGGGAAGAGAACAATAAAACAGAACTTTGGAGTAGTTATCTGTAACAACATAAAGGGCCTCATGGTCAAGTGTTGATCTTTTCTTTAACCTAGTAGGGTTTTTCTGCTGAGGTGGATTTTCATGGTCATTTTTTTCTAGATAAGTATAACTTACCTTTTTCTATTTTTGTTTGGATGACTGAGTTTTGGTCTCAGGAGGAGGGGGAGGGGAAGATTCGAATCTTCTTTTCATTTTGTTAACTTTTTACGAACACCATGTCTGTGGAATTAGCTGATAGTTTAATATTCTTCTTTGACACCAATCCCTTTTTTTCTTTCTGTCTTCTGTTTGCAAGACTTTTCCTTTCTTTTGGAGCCTTTCTCATCTCCTCATTATTCTTCATTTTTTTTTTTCTTTTCCAACCTTCAAATTTATCAAAATTTTCCACATCTTCCCCTAGTTTTTCGGTAATATATTTGAAACTTATTCCAACCCCTTGTTTGTTTTTTTCTTTTCTGTTTTTTTTTTTTTTTTTTTTTTTTTGGTTTTCTTGGCATATCTAAAACTTATTTCATAAGAAACCTTAAAAGATTGAGAACAAAGAAAGCAAGATGATAGTTGATGCCTCTTTCTTGTGGATTTCTTTTTGCTTTCTTAATGGATTATAAGAAAAAGAAAAGGTGTAGGGAATGTAAGATGAAAAAAAGGGTTATGTGAAGAGAGAGAAATCCAAAAGGAACCTCAAATTAATTAATTCTCTTCTTTATTAGGTTTGTGGAATCATGTGATTGCTTCGTATTATCTACCATTCCTAACTACCAATGCCCAAAGGAAAATAAAAAAAAAATAAAAAAAAACAGAAGTGAATTGAATTGAAGAGAGCACAAAAAATATCATGCTGGTTGATTTGAATTGTAGATAATTAACCTTAATCATAACCCATATGCCACCAAAACTTTAATTATGGACTGTGATAGCTCATTAATATATAGTGACACTGATTTCTTTTTTATTATTTTTCCCTAAATTTCTAAATCCACTTGGAATTATTAATACGAATTTCCTATGCAAAAGTGCAGCATAAAGTAACGGTGAGCAATTGACTCATTTATCCCACAATGTGAATCGTTTTTTTGTGGATGTTGATATTGCTGAGATGGCATTAAAAAAATAAAGGGCAACGTTTATTTAACCTCTTTCAAAATAGTAAGAAAAAGAAAGGAAAAATTACTTGAAAAATGTTTGCAATAACGTCCATTCTTTCCATGACAAAGATTTCTTCTTTCCTCCAATTCAGCCTCTGAAAATAACATGTATGTCTTTTTATCCATATCAGAAATATCATAAATTCTATTATAATATTATCAAAACAAATTAATATTTTTTTGTTGTTGCTGTTGTAATTTTTTAAGCATAAAAGATTTTTTTGTGACACTGACACTGTGGAATACTAATTTTTTTTGTATTTTCTGACTTTGTCCAAGGCTGTTGTGAGGTTAAGAATTGACTTATCCTCACGTTGGGTTGAATTTTTCAAAAAAAAAAAAAAAAAAAAAAAAAAAAAACGGAAAAGCTTGGAGGCAAATCCATTAATTGCATTCACTTCTTTCAACTCTTTAAATGATATAAAGACACATAAAAATATAATAATAATAAAGAACTGGAGGCCACAAAACTCAACCACATTCACAAATTACCACGCTGTTGGTTTCTATATCACATGGCTACAGGGTTTGACCTTCTAAACTATTCATAAGCGGCGCGCTTCTTCTCACATGGCTCGGCTTATGCAAGCCGGCTCCTATTATGTTCCTTCCCACCCCCCCCCCCCCCCCCTTGGGAATTTAAAGCAATGTAGATGCCTGACATAGATTACAGGATTCGTTGGGTTTTTAAAAAAAAAAAAGAAAAAAAAAGAAAAAGAAAAAGAAAAGTTTTCAATGCAAAGTAACTTCAATAAACAAGGTTGTTGAAAAGTGAGGATGTAATTAATGAAAAATTAAATTTGAATCGACGTCTCTTAATTCTTTTACAAGAATATCTACAAGATTTGTACTTGGACAAGATTGACACGCATCTTCAAACATGTGATTTTTACTAAAAAAAAAAAAAAAAAGATAAAATAAAATGACGAGGATTTTCTTGTTTCTCAGTAAGAAAAAGTAAACCACTCTATTTTTTATTATATTATACGCAATAGCCGGATTCATTGATCCTCAACACAAAGCGAGAAGTTAAGGACCATTAGGTGCTGATTATTGGAGTTTATTAAAATCTTGAGTTCAAACAGTGGGTTAAAGCGATTTTTTTATTATTATTTGGGCATGATCAAACAGGTGTTACTTAGGAAATTGATTCACGCAAGTCCATTTGTCGTTAAGTTTATAATTTAAAAACGTGTAATTTAAAAATATGATTTTTAAAAACGTAATTAAAAATATTGAACGATCAATTTTTTTTTTTTTCATTCAAATAAATTTTTTTTTCTTTTATCTACAAAATCGAAACATACACACATTCAAAATAAAGGAATATTAAGTGGTTGTGTTGTTGGATGAGTTCCAATAAGTAATTTAAGGGAAAAGTTAAAAAATGGGGAAGGGAAGTGAAATAAGTGCGCATGAAAGTGATGTTTTCTTTCAATCTCCAAACAGGGTCTTATTTAAAGCCCCCCCTATTGTTACAGATGTAAAAAAAAATTTAAAATTAAAAACTTGAGTTTTTGTCGGATTACAATTAATTTTTGTAATGAAACCACGCAAATGTTTTATGAGGATCATATAAATGTTTCTAATTTTGTTCGTTTTATAAATAAATCATTTAATGAGTTAGTGGACCACCATGCCTTTGTCTGCTCGTCAATCCAATCAACTGCCAGCATTTGGTTGCGCATTAATTTCTTTCTACCAACTTGTATTGCAGATGAGGAAACCCAAGGCAACTTGGTAATAATGTCGTACGTACACCGAAAATAGGAAGTAAATTAAAAAAAATTACAAAAAAAAAAAAAGCTAGAAGTCATGGGGAACTGCTAATTTTATTTTTATTTAATTTTTTATGAAAAATGAGGAAGAATTTGCAAATCTTGCTTAATTTGTCGCCGGACCACTGCCTGGGATGTGGAATATTACGTCTTCATCTTCCAACAAAATTGAATTTCAAAGTCCATTCAATACTCCATGTGGGGAACCTCAGTGAGTCAAGATAATATTATGAGCTTAATTGGAAAAACTTATATGTGTCTCTTGAACATATATATAAGAAGTAATTTTTTTTTATACTAATTTTATTTAAAAAAAAGTATGTTAGAAATTTACGCTATTTACAAAAAAAGTGTGATTCTTATATGCTAAAAGACATATTATTTTTAAAAACTAAAATTAAAAAATTTTCCTTCAACCTGATTTGTAAAAAAAGTTTATTCATATTATATATGTAGACGTATAAAGTTTTCATCAGAATTTGGAGAAATCATAAGCCCATCCAATTGGCAACTCTCCTGCACACACATAAACTTACATGTTAAAGACCCTTCTAATTTTTAATTTTTTTTTATTCAAAAAAGGTTAGAGAGGAAAATTAATTGTGATTATTCTACTTAGGCATAATTATAATAGCACCAATCTATCGGAGACTATTAAGGAGGGATTTAGACGATGAAAAACGCCAACACTCTTTTAAGATCAACCAAACCATAACTTAACTCCCGTCCCACCAGAACATCGGTAAAATCCAATGGTGATAATACAATGAGGCGTGAGGATTCCCATAATTGAGAGTTGAACCTATACACTTGCATTATCCAAACTCAATGAAAATGCTCCTAAGACCATTGAACCACCACTTTTGATAGTAAAATCCTTCTAAACTTACCTTTGGAGTACCATGGCTACCGGTCCGCCATTTGCCCATAATATACGATAATAATAATATTATAAAATCACTTTTTTATCTCAAAATTAGTTAATAATGTTGATATGTCAGTTACAACCAACCTTTAAATTATTACTTTCAAGAAAAAGAAAGTAGAAATGCCACGTCAACAATAATTTTGAGTTAAAAAATTGTGGTAGCTTGAAACTTCTCCCTCTGCCAAACGTTTAACTATCAACTAAACTCCAGAGCGGGTAGGTTGAGCCGAGCCAAGCCAAGCCGTTAAAGAAAAAACGATTGAAGATACCGTTGAAAAATAGATTCAACTGCTTGAAGTTAGTTGAGACTTTCTCGTTCAACCCAGAATATCTAACAGTCAACCCCTACCAGCCCTTTCTCACTACTCTCTCTCTCTCTCTCACACACACACAGAAATCAAACATAAAAACCTCTTTGAGTTTCATGATCATTTTGTTTTATATCCTTAAATCAATCAGCCCCCACCCTCTCTCCTTCCCTCCTTCCTTCCCTCCCTCTCTATCTCTCTCTCTCTCTCCAAAGCACACACCATTTTTGCTCCTTTAAAACAACCCATTTGCCACCACCACCCCCCCAATATCTCCAGCCGTGTCATGGGCGTGGACATGTCGAATAATCCACCCACTTCTCGTACCAAAGACTTCTTTGTAGCTCCAGCCCTCTCTCTCAGCCTTGTAATATTATTATTAACATTCTCTTCTTTACTTCTATTACCATATACATATATACTTTCTCTTTTCATTTTACTTGCTTTACTTTGTTGTTTGTTTGTTTATTTATTTGTTTTGTTACTTAAAAAAGGCCGGGATTTTTCGCGATGCCGGCGCAACGGCAGCGGCGAGCATGGAGGTGGAGGAGGGGGATGAGGGAAGCGGAGGAGGAGGCGGCGGCAACAGAGAAGACACGGCGGATATTAGCAGCGAGAACTCCGGGCCCCTCAGATCAAGATCCGACGATGAGTTCGACGGCGAAGGAGAGCATGATGATGAGGGTGATGGGGATAAGAACAAGAAGAAGAAGAGAAAGAAGTATCATAGGCACACAGCTGAGCAAATCAGAGAAATGGAATCGTATATTTTTTTTTCTCCCTAGCTACCAATGTCTAATTTTAATTTCTTCTTTCACCTGCAGTTAATCCTAATTAATGTTCATTAATCAGTATATATTTATATATATATACATATGTTGGTAAGGAAAATTAATGAATGACTGGGTTAAAGTGGGGGTGAATATGCATGTCAATTAGTAGCTTTATTAGTGTTTTGCTTTGTGGTGGTGTACGATGTACAGCTAGCTAGCTAGTAGCTACTCACAAAGATTTAAAAAAAGTTAGTGACATGCTTACAAAAAAGAACAATATTCCAAAGTTAAAGCTATCTTATAAATTTTTCTTTTCTTTTTCTTTGTTAGTTTGTTTCATATTTGTTCATCGATCGTTATATTTTGATTCTTGGGTTTCAATACCCTACAAATTATTAATCATGAACTAATTAATAAATTGCATGCAGTCTGTTCAAAGAGTCACCCCACCCAGATGAGAAGCAGAGGCAACAACTAAGCAAGCAATTAGGCCTTGCTCCTAGGCAAGTCAAGTTCTGGTTTCAAAATCGTAGAACCCAAATCAAGGTATCTAGATATCCTACCTATTTCTTCATTTTTCTTCTTCTTCTTCTTCTTCTTTTTCCCTCTTCATTTTCTTAAAATTTATTAATTTATGATAAAATCAATCAACTGTGCAGGCTATACAAGAGCGCCATGAAAATTCCTTGCTGAAAGGGGAAATGGAGAAACTCAGAGATGAAAACAAAGCCATGAGGGAGCAAATAAACAAAGCTTGTTGCCCCAACTGTGGCACCGCCACCACTAGCCGAGACTCCGCCGTGACTACAGAGGAACAACAACTCAGAATCGAAAACGCCAGGCTCAAGGCCGAGGTATGATTGTGTTTAACTTTGAAATTTCGCAGACCCAAAAGTACAATTTTAAACAAAATTCCAGAAAAGGCTAAACTGCGATTATACGATACGCTCAAAATCTATATGCAAATGTGTTTTAGGTAGAAAAACTCCGAGTAGCTCTAGGAAAGTACCCTCCAGGGACAGCCGCCTCGCCTTCATGCCCAGCTGGGAAAGACCAAGACACGAGAAGCTCTTTAGATTTTGTCACAGGAATTTTTGGGCTGGAAAAGTCGAGGATAATGGAGATAGTAAATCAAGCAATGGAGGAGCTCACAAAGATGGCTACTGCTGGAGACCCGCTATGGATTCGTAGCGTGGAGACTGGGCGTGAAATACTTAATTATGACGAGTACGTGAAAGAGTTCTCTATCAAAAATGCAACCAACAATGGGCGCCCCAAAAGATCCATCGAGGCCTCCAGAGAGACTGGAGTTGTTTTTGTGGATCTCCCAAGGCTTGTTCAAAGTTTCGTGGATGTGGTAATTAAGAAGATCCATGCAAAATTGATTTTTTTTTTTTTTGTGTATAAAATTAGTGTGAAGTAATGATTTATGTGGTGTTAATTAACGTGCTTTTAATGCAGAACCAATGGAAGGAAATGTTTCCATGCTTGATCTCCAAGGCTGCCGCTGTTGAAGTTATCTCCGAAGGTGAAGGTCCTAACAGAGACGGTGCTGTGCAACTGGTGAGTTTTGCTTGTTAAGCCTCTTCTTTCATATATATTGTCTTGAATTTGGGAACTTTCGCATAGAAATGTAAATTCCCTCATTCCAATAAGCAACGATTAAAGGAAGTGGTACGGAGTGCCAAACAAAAAGTACGACTTTAAATTTGTCGCAAGATATGTGTCGTTGTTGGAGTCTTGGAGAGTTTGTTTTAAAAAAATTATGAATTGAAAAATTTAGAAAAATATGCGATTACAAATGTTACATTTTAAAAACACACTATTTTAAAGGCGGCTATACAATTCTAAATAATCTTGGAATTTGTTTTTTTGCACGAGTATCGTAACTTTATCTTGTGGTCCAACCGTGAGAGCAAAAGTTAGACTTTTTATGTTGGCTCAACTTTTCTGTGTCATTGCGCAGGAAAAAAAAAATTTGTATCATCTTAGCTCAGCAAAAAGGTAAAAAAAAAAATCATGGAAATTTTGGCTGCATTTGTACTTCTAGCTTGGGAAATTAAACCCAGGAGAAGGGCTTAAGTAGTTAATATTGTGGTTGATAAAAAAAAAAAAAAAAAAAAAAAAATCCAATTTTCTACTCTCTGGAAAGACCGAAGGAAAATCCTAAGAATTGCAGGAATAAAAGGGCGATTCATAGTTTGAAGAGAAAGAGAAAGAATAGACAAAAACTTGGAAGAGAATTAAAAAAGGGATTGAAAGCATTTAATTAATCTTGGAAATTGAAACAGAAGACAATGAAATTGTTGAATTTCAGATGTTTGCAGAATTGCAAATGCTGACACCAATGGTGCCCACTAGAGAAGTGTACTTCGTCCGATACTGCAAGCAACTGAGTGCTGAACAATGGGCAATTGTTGATGTTTCGGTGGACAAAGTGGAGGGCAATATCGATGCATCCCTTGTCAAATGCAGAAAACGCCCCTCCGGTTGCATCATTGAGGACAAATCAAATGGCCATTGCAAGGTAATTACAATTCTTGCCATATTAATCCTTAATTAAAATGCCATTTCCCATTTAACTCCTGAGACTACATGTTTGTCTGTTTGTCTAATAATGGTCCATTGTTTGTCAGGTGATTTGGGTAGAACACTTGGAATGCCAGAAAAGCACAGTTCATACAATGTACCGCACAATTATTAACAGCGGTCTAGCCTTTGGTGCAAGGCATTGGGTGGCAACACTGCAACTCCAATGTGAACGCCTCGTCTTCTTCATGGCAACCAACGTTCCAATGAAGGATTCAACAGGTAAGCCAAGATGACTGGACTGAGTCTTGGATATATTAATTGTTCAAAACTTCACTTGTGAGGGTTTTGAAATGCATAACTCTGTTCATCAACAAATTGCAGGCGTTGCCACACTGGCTGGGAGGAAAAGCATACTGAAGTTGGCACAAAGGATGACGCAGGGTTTTTGCCATGCTATTGGAGCATCGAGCTTTCATACCTGGACCAAGGTCTCAAGTAAGACAGGGGAAGACATAAGGATAGCTTCTAGGAAGAACTTGAACGACCCTGGAGAACCTCTTGGTGTCATCCTGTGTGCAGTTTCTTCTGTATGGTTGCCTGCCTCTCCTCATGTCCTATTCGATTTCTTGAGAGATGAAGCTCGCCGAAATGAGGTTTGGCTGCTTTGCAAGATCTTGTACGTATGCCATGCTTAATTATCAAAGTAATAAAACAAGTATTGCTTTCTTCTTTTTTTGGTAAATCTAGTGGGATATAATGTCAAATGGAGGGCCAGCACATTCCATTGCAAACTTGGCAAAGGGGCAAGATCGTGGCAATGCAGTAACCATCCAAGTGAGTTCTCTTAAGTCTGGTTTTGACCACAATCCAACAAAGCCTAAACTGGTTCTAACACTGGCTTTTCATAATTTCAGTCAATGAAATCGAAAGAGAACAGCATGTGGATACTTCAAGATAGCTGCACTAATGCATACGAGTCCATGGTGGTGTATGCTCCGGTGGACATAACTGGCATGCAGTCTGTGATGACAGGATGCGACGCTAGCAACATCGCCATATTGCCTTCGGGATTTTCGATTCTTCCAGATGGGCTGGAGTCAAGGCCTCTAGTGATTACTTCTAGGCAGGAGGAGAAGAGCACAGAGGGAGGGTCTTTGCTTACAATAGCATTCCAGATCCTAACTAATACCTCTCCCACAGCTAAGCTTACCATGGAGTCTGTGGAATCTGTCAACACTCTAATATCCTGTACTTTAAGAAACATTAAGACAAGCTTGCAGTGTGAGGATGGTTGATCACATAACTTTATTAATTAGATAGACATTAATTAATTGTATAACTCATATAGGTTTTTTTGTTTTTTTTCTTTTTCTTTTTCTTTCCCAATATTTAGTTTAGCAAATCAGCCTTTAGATGTGAGTTTGTTTTCATTTGTTCTTTGGTCAGAGAATGGAGGGCGCTGAGTAAAGGCATGTGTGCATTTGGCTTTCTTGAGATAGAAAGAGAGAGAGAGGGAGAGAGGTGATTTAGAATCTTTGCAAGCTAAGAAAGAGAAATTTTCTTATGTATAGAATTCTTATTTATTAATATCAGATTGTGATTGCTATAATTGCTGCTTTATTAAATTGCTGAGAGAAATGGTTCAAATAAGGGAATTGATCCGTGAAGAAATATTGTAGAAAATGTGGAGGTTGGTTCTTTTGTGCTTAATAAGGTTGCTTAATGTTGTGTATTTGGAGCTAACGGAATGCAAGAAGCTTTGAATATCGTGAGACTATAATATTAGAGCCGAAAAAGATTGTTTTACAATCCCTTTATACATGGAGAGTAATATGGAATAGTTTGCCTCTTCCTTATTTTTTTTAGAGTTTTTCGAATTTAGTTTTTTTTTTTGTACTTTAGAGTTTTCTTGTATACTTCATTTGTACTACATGTGTATTAGAGTTGCGCCACTCTGCGTGTAATAGGATTGTAGGATTGTGCCTCTATGTGCTTTTAATGAATTTATAATACTAAAAAAAGATTAAAATAAAAAAGAAACATTGTAGCAATGCCAAAAGATGGACTTGTATAATTAGGCACAAGTAGTGACACTAGACTAAGCCTTCTTTTAGATGAATTATACAATGAGTATGTACCCTCATTCAATTACTTTCAAGATTGGCATATTCTTCCTGCTATGCAGGCTTATAAATCTCATGATGCAGCATAGCGAAATTAAAATCTTAATTATTAGCTCCTCTCATCTTTAGTGACACTTAAAGTGCATCATGCTGATCTGTGAAGATGCGGGCTATCAACCCCAACAAAGGAGAGGAGAAAATGGAACAACATTCTACTTGAGGAGTTTAATAGTTGGGAAGGGTGTCTCACTGGGTATTATCACAATAAATTTTATCCCCCCATTCAGAACTGTCACCAAACACAGACCACGCTTTAGCACTCCGACAACACCAGAAACAAATTATTGGATGCCATCCACTACAATATTTTGCTTTCGAAAAAGATCAGAACTATGCACACTCTCCAATTTTTCCTTCTAGATATAGTAACTCCAAATTTTACTGTTCTTGGCTACATGGATGATGAAGTTCATCTTTAGTTACAGTTCCCTTGACAAACAATTCATACATATCCAGTTTGATAACATGACCACATGACCACATGATTTCCTAACATGTCCGTACATCTTGTTCTGCATTTTCTACTTGTTGGTAGATGCACTTAGCATTGAAAGATAACTGAAAATGATAAAATTGTGGAGAATTGAGTATACAAACTTAGAATAACACCTAATCAAATTGATTAAATCTAAGAAACACACACTGATAAAATGTTTAAAGTCTCCAACTTTCATCATTTCCAATGCAAGCACGACTGTCATAGATATTGAAACATAAGTTTCTCATCCTAGAGTACAATATCTCGTAAACTTTATTAGCACTTAGTAATGATAGTTACTTCAAATCTACATTGAGAATGTACGTCACATGACGAAAACAAAGTAAGATTTTTTTGCTATAAAGAACCTCTAAGTGACATATTCTCAAACATCTGTTTTGCAGTTCCTCTGGACAGTAGTATCCAGACAGACGAAATACCCTATCATAAGCAAAGTAAGCAACACTCTCATACGCACGTAACAGGCAGTCTTCAAGTACTTACTGCTACCTCCATCTATTTGGTGATTGAAAAAAATACCAGCTCAAACACTGACCGAAGAAACATAAATTTTAATAACTTAGTTCACACCCATTACTACCAAAACCCACCAAATTAACACAAGAATCCAAGCAGCGTCAGGCCAATATATATCGAACCCATTCGAACAACATGAAATTACATAGATTTGAAGCAAAAACATCAACTCAATCACAAAGATACCCATCAAATAACAACAATTGCGAACAGTATCTCATAAAGTTAAGCACAAAAGTGTTTCGAAATCACAAAATGAACAATAGAGATCTCACTCTAAGCCTGCAGTTGCTGCTGAGATTCCAACGGAATCCCAAGCTCCTTTGGCACATCTTCTTCAGCCGCTTTCTTCTTCGAATTCCTACTCGGTAGCGGCACAGCCAGAAAAGTCTTGGTCTTGCTAATGGGTCTACTTTTCTCCAATTGCACAACATCACCAACCTTGAACTGGTTATCTGGGTCGTGAGCCTGGTACTTCTTCTTCTTCCTGACCCGCCTCTTGTACTTGGGGTGAGGCGCCAAGCGCACCACTTCCACAGCCACGGTCTTATCGCTGGTGGCACAAACGACTTTACCCTGCAGTGTTTTCATAGCTCTGATGGGAGGGAGAAAGGTATGGGATTGTGGGGTTGGTGGGGTGAGAGATGAAGTGGGTTTCGAGAGGAAGGAGAGAGGAGTGGACCCATGGAGGAACGGAGTCGAGAGCTTGAAAGACTGTAAGGGAGGGAATTGCAAGAGAGAGGGCGCGAGAGGCATCGAATTGGGTTTGGGTTTGGGAGGGGATAAGGAGATGCTGGAGTAGTGAGCTTTCCTTTCGTTTTTACCTTTTTTATATCTCTTTTAAGTGGATTGGGTTGGTATGTTTGAGGACGATGGAGGAGAGAGAGAGAGAGACGAAGGAGAATCAGGAGATAATGTACCTCTTAATCATGATTTGTTTGTATCAAACCTTACTCGGCTGCATATAAAACGGAACCATTATGTCGTCGGTGGAAAAATGGTGCAACATAATTTTTCGATGGAGAATTTATTTTATTTTTTTTAATTTTGTTTATAAAATTTTTATAGATTCTGAAGAGGACGTTTTTTTTCAAGTGTTAAATAGGTTCTACCAACGGATCATGCAGCTTTAAAATGTTTTGCAGATAGTTGTGACTAGGGCCGTAAATAAATTAGTCCATTTGTGAGCTCACTCGGTTAAATCTAACCTGAGCTTGTTATTGTACAAACCCACTCGTTAATGTAGAAACTCGACCGAATAGTTATTGATATATACCCAGCTCGCCCAATTGAGCTCGACAGGGACTCGTGAGCCCAACTCGTTTGAGGCTTGATCGGGCCGGTTCGCTCGATTCATTTAAAACTCGTAAGCTTGGTTCGTTTAAGGTTGGCTCGTTTAAGGCTCACGAGCTCAGCCCGTTTGAGGCTTGATAAAACCGGCTCGCTCAACTTGTTTATAGCTTGTGAGCTCAGCTTGTTTAAGATTCGAGCAGACCGGCTCGCCCAACCCATTTACGACTCGTGATAACAAATTAATATATACTATATTTATATATGTTACCTAATATATATATTTATATTATCCCATCTAATCACTACATCACAATCATATGAATATTTATATGACCATATTTTCTAAGTATTATTATTAGATATTTACAATTTACTAAGCATTATAATTTATATCACATGATTTAGGAATCTTTGATCATATGAAAAGTGTTATTATATAGTGAATTAGTGATCATACAATATTATCATTTAAGTGTATAGGAAATTAAGATGGTCAATTTATGATAATATAATAATAATATTATGTGATCACAAATCATTATATGACATGCTATACGATAATGAGTTCACAAATCATGCTAAATTGCTAAGTATATAATAATCAATTGATCATTATATACTTAGCATGATTTGTGATCTCATCTAAGTATTATCATTTATCATTAAATATTTTATCATACTTATGAGTTATGAGTTAGGACTTATGATAATTATGAATTATAAATTATGATACATAATTATCATACTTCTTGTTTATAATGGACAATCTAATATCATTGTAAATTTGTAATAATGACAATGTATTCATATAACATTGATCATATGATCTAATTTTTTTTTTTTTCTTTTTTTTTTTGAGAGAAAAAGGGCGCATCTCATTAAAATATAATAACCAATGAACTACAAGCGCTCCTATGATCTAAGTTATCTAACATTGTGCTTATGCCATATAAATTATATAATTATATAAATATTAGATCATATGATAAAATTTTGTTAGGTTTAATCATTATAATTTATATCATTGATTCATTATCATTAAATACTTATCATTATCATTATCCTATGATCTAAGTTATCTAACATTATGCTTATGCCATATAATTATATAAACATTAGATCAAATGATAATAGAAATAAGATAAAACTTTGTTAGGTTTAATCATTATAATTTATATCATTGATTCATTATTATTAGATATTTATCATTATCATTATCATATGATCTAAGTTATCTAGCATTGTGCTTATACCATATAATTATATAAACACCAAATCAAATGATAATAGGAATAAGATAAAACTTTGTTAGGTTTAAATTTTAATCATTATAATTTATATCATTGGTTTATTATCATTAGATACTTAGTAATGTGATTCATATAATCTCAAATAATATTAGAATGAATAATGTATTTGTTTATAATCACAAATTGAATATTATCATAAGTATGATCAGTTTATTATGATAGTTTACTAACTTAGTATTACTAATCACTTAGTTAGTTAGTAAATATATACAATTTATAAATATACAATAATATACTAATCTCAAATTTACTAACTAAGTTAATATATACTAAATTAATATTATTAAGTTAATCAGTAAATTAATTAACATAGGTTATAATTTATAAACTTATAAGTAGGTTATAAGTAGTTAATTAGCTATTAAGTATTGAATTAATAATTTATTTAATTATTCGTTTAATATTGGATTCATTAAAGTTAATTAGTTACTTAATTAATAATTTATCTATGAAAAAAAAAATTAATAATTTTTTTAATATTCCTTTAAGAAAAACGAATAATTTATTTAATATTTGTATAAAAAAATTTATTTATAAAAACAATTATATGGTGTTGCGCATGCACGTTAATTACTTGAACTCAACGGTTATGAATGAATCATCAAACAATATCTTTAAATCTACAGTTAGGATCGTTCATAGGATATTTTGGATCTTAACTCATTAGTAGTTGCGCTTGTAGGATAATATTTTTACATCAGTACAACATGTATTTTTTGAAAAAATAAATCACGCATCCCTAGTTAAATATAAGCCGTCCGATTTTTTTGATTAAGCTATCAACCATTGGATTTAATTGAATGGATAACAACTATAAGGCATGTTAGAAGGAATAATTATATGGTGCGGAAGAGGAATAAATGAGATCATTAATCCAACAACCCACTTTGATCTAAAAAAATATAAATCAAAATAAACGGTCAAGATTATTCCATCTGCAAACATAGATTCGGTTTCACCAAAAAAGGCCCGTGGAGGATAATTTTTGAAGTGTCTTGTGTTTTTCATGTGTGCACAGTACATATGCAGGTTTAATTAATACGAAAATTTAAACTTTGCATGCCTCTCAGCCGTTTGATTAAATCCAGATGAATCCTAGCTGTCCGATCCTTATCTTCAGCATATCTACCGCATGGTCTGCATTTAATGCTTTTCACCTAACTCGCACGTGTGATGCTATCTAGCTATTCATTCCGCATGCCTCAACACATCTGGCCGCTCGTCTTAGGGTTTCTCAAACCCTCTCAAGTCTCTTCTCTCATTTCACATTTGGTCTTCTCGTTTTTCTCAGAGACTCAGACTCTCAGACTTCCTCTAATCCTCTTCGTTCTTCACCAAGTCACTCTATGATTAGGGTTTTGAGGGAGATGGGAGAGGTGCAGAGAGATGACTAGGGAAGTGACCATTTAATTCTTCATTAAATGCTCTTGTCTGCCCCTATGCCTACTTGTTTGAGCGAATAGTTTCCATCCAACCATTAGATTTTTTGATCCAACAGTTGGAGGCTTTCTTAAAGATCTTTGGTGCGATTTAGGGCATTGGATGGGTGTTGTCCTGTCCCATTTTGAACTAGGCCTCCCCCCTCGTTCTTTTATTCTAATATTCTGTTTGTTGCGCCTCAATTTTTGTCACTTGATTCGAGAGCTTTGCGTGATGGCTGTGATGTGTTTACAGTGTTCTCATTTGATCTTGATGGCTCTCAAGTCGGCTCGGGCTCACGACTAATCAATTAGCAATCTATCCTGCTTGTTTTCTCTGCAGCTCTGCCTTC
Source organism: Betula pendula (assembly GCA_900184695.1). Taxonomy (NCBI): domain Eukaryota; kingdom Viridiplantae; phylum Streptophyta; class Magnoliopsida; order Fagales; family Betulaceae; genus Betula; species Betula pendula. The sequence continues at coordinate 127,059 of FXXK01001117.1, forward strand.
TTGCTTTACTTGTTACTCGTTAATTAATTCTAATGTTTACAATGATCCCTTACTTGTTAAGATTCTATCATATTTGCTTATAGAATGATTATTAGGTCAAACTTTATTTGCATTCAAGTTAGATGTATGATCTGTTTGAGTGTGTTTCAATTTTCTATATTAATTTGTAGAAACTTAGAATTTTGTTTAAGTGTTTTCATATTTCAGAATGTTAGCAATTGTTTATATTGTATTTAGATGAATCTGCCATGCTGTCTAAGATGTGATTTATTTTCTAATGTTTGTATTCTTTTTTTTCTTTTTTTTTCATTGCTAAGATTCTGCCATGTGTGCTTATAAGCTGATTATTAGGTCAAACTGTATTTGCATTCAAGTTAGATGTATGATCTATTTGAGTGTTTCAATTTTCAATATTAATTTGTAGAAACTTAAAATATTAGAATTTTGTTCAAGTGTTTTCCTATTTCAGAATGTTAGCAATTGTTTGTGCTGTATTTGGATGAAGCTGCCATGTTGTCTAATATGTGATTTATTCTCTAATGTTTGTATTTTGGTTTTTTTTTTTTTCTTTCAATTGCTAAGATTCTGCCATGTTTGCTTATAAGATGATTATTAGGTCAAACTTTATTTTCTTTAAAGTTAGATGTATGATCTGTTTGAGTGTGTTTCAATTTTCAATATTAATTTGTAGAAAATTAGAATGTTATAATTATGTTTAAGTGTTTTCCTATTTCAAAATGTAAGCAATTGTTTGTGTTGTATTTGGATGAATCTACCATGTTGTCTAAGATATGATTTATTTTCTAATGTTTGTATTCTTTTTTTTTTTTTTTTTTTTTTGTTTTTGTTTTTGTCAATTGCTAAGATTATGCCATGTGTGCTTATAAGCTGATTATTAGGTCAAACTGTATTTGCTTTCAAGTTAGATATATGATCTGTTTGAGTGTGTTTCAATTTTCAATATTAATTTGTAGAAACTTAAAATGTTAGAATTATGTTCAAGTGTTTTCCTTTTTCAGAATGTTAGCAATTGTTTGTGTTGTATTTGAATGAATCTGTCATATTATCTAAGATGTGATTTATTTTCTAATGTTTGTATTATGTCATGTTTGCTAATTCCATAGTATTATATTATTTGGGCATTCTTTTATGTTAGCACTTAGTAGTAATATATATGTTATTTGTTTTTTAAGAAGCTACCATGTTAGTATTCTGTATATGTTCTTTATTAGATGAATTTGCAATTTTGTTTAAGTTTGATATATTCTCATAGGTTAGTATTTTTATTTTATTTTATTATTTTATTTTATTTTTATTTAGAACTTATAACAGTTAATATATGGAGAATACAAGTCAACCAAGGCAGTTATGTTAAGGTGACTCGAGTGATGTTATTGCCCAAGCACCTGTAGTTGGTAGTAGTGGTAGTGTAAACGTTGGGGATGAACCCCAAACTATGGTTGATCTTGCTGTTGAATCTGTTGGGAAGAAATGACAAAAGACAAAGGCAAAAGACTTCCAAGATTTGGAATGACTTTGTCTCTGTTGAGGTTGGTGGTGTGAAGAAATCACAGTACAAATGATGTAAAATGCTGTTTGCTGTTTCCAGCTCTAGTTCTACCTCAACACTTGGTAGACATTTGGTTGCTTGTGTGAAATACGTGGAGTCCAAAAAGAAGCAGATAACTCTATCCCTTGATCTTGGCATGATTGCAGTGAGGTAGGCACCTTGTCAAATTTTATCTTTAATGAATCCAAGATTAGAGAACTTGCTTCACACATGGTTCTTTTTCATGAATATCCTTTTAATATTATGGAGCGTGAACTTTTTAACAAGTTCATGAAGGCATGCACTCCCCATTGAAAAAAAAAAATTAGCCTTGCAACGGTTAGGAATGAGTACTTCAATACTTATAAAAGTGAAAAGAAAAGGTTGAAAACCCTACTAAGTAGGTTGACAAGGTCAACATCACCACTGATATGTGGACTTCTTCAAATAGAGTGTCATATATGGTGGTTATTTGCCACTTTGTTGACTTTAATTGGTTCTTTTAAAAGAGGATTTTGAATTTTTGTAATGCACCTCATCCCCATTCCGGTGTTATTATTTCTGATGCCCTAAGGAAGAGTTTTTGTAGAATAGGGCATTGAGGATAAGATTTTTACTATAACAGCTGATAATGCAAGAGCAAACGATGTAGCCATTAGAATTCTTAAAGATGAGTTTGAATTAAGGGATGTCTTGCCTATTAAGGGTCGGTTATTTTATGTCCGATGTTGTGCTCATGTGACGAACTTGTGGTGTAAGCAGGGCTTGTTGAAATTGCGCATGTAATTGATTTTGTTAGGCAGAGTATCAAGTATTTGGTAGCCTCTAAAGGCCAGTTTAGGAAATTCAATCCTATAGCAAAACAATTATATTTGCCTTCCAAGAAACTGATTCTGGATGTTCCAACACGTTGGAACAACACTTATATGATGTTGGCGATTGCCATTTAGTTCAAACATGTGTTCCCTAGGTAGTATCAATACGATCAACTTTTTAAGTGGGTTGTAACTCCAGAACAGTGGCAGAAAGTTTAGAATATGAATTAGGTTTTAATTATTTTCAATGAGGTGACCAACATAATATTGGGAAGCGATTACCCAACTTCTAATCTGTTCTACTGGAGGTTTGGAGGATGAAAGAGATCTTGAGTTTAAAGTCTATGGATAGGAATGAATATACTAAGGCAATGGCGATCAAGATGGCTGGAAAATTTGACAAGTATTGGGGTAAATGCAACTTATTGATGGCCATCGTTACTGTTTTTGGATCCGAGATACAAGATAAAGTTGATAAATTTCTGTTTTCCACTAATCTATCTAGAGCCTGATGCTACTTTGCACATTGATAAGGTGTTATCATGTCTTGGTGAGTTGTATGAAGTCTATGTATTGGCTCATAATTCATTTGTCTAGCAATAATGTGTTCAAGAAAATGTTACTTCCTTAAGTGCTTTTACAAGAGATGTTGTCCCCAAAGTTTATACGGGTCGATCAAGGTATCTTGAGCATGTTAGAAGTAATGACACCATTCAGCCTCTCAAGATTGATTTGGATGTATATCTTGAAGAAGATGTATACATATGTGAGAAGGAGGACAATGGGGAAGACACTAATACAGAGTTTGAGGCTCTAGCATGGTGAAAATTTAATGCCTTGAAGTACCGCATCTTGTCTAAAATGGCCCGGGATATTCTAGCTGTTCCTATCAGTACAATTGCTTCAGAGGCTTCCTTTAGTGCTGGTGGTAGAGTTATTCAACCACATAGAGCATCACTATTAGTCGATACTATCTAAATGCTTTTGCTTGGTTCAGATTGGGTGAGATCTATCCATGAAATCATTAAAAAATCTACTATAGCGGTAAGTGTCTTATATAAATTTATATTATTTCCATTTAAACTAAATTGTTTCTTTTTTAACTTTAAAGTTTATTAACTTCTCTTGTGTTTGTTTTTTGTAGTAGATGATCGAAGTTGACTTACCAACCATACCATGATTCAGACATTTCTAAGTTGTGATATTTTGTAATTTAAATGTGTTAATAACTTATTCTATTTGTTGGAAAATATAATTTGATAAGTAAGACAAGTAATTAATGCATGAAGTTGAGGCAATATACTTTGTTTCCCTATTGTAGTTTTTAAACAAATTTGTGTTTTTGTAACCTCCCTTGACATGTTTATCAAGGTCAAAAAACTTTGAGTAAATAATTGCAAGCGAGAAAAATTATCTAACCTAATCTTTTTTTCCTGTTTTTGTGTATGCAACACATACTCCTGGCCCTGGAATAAGAAAAGACCTTTATATGATAATCTTGCACTTGCTAGATGTGTATTTTTAAGTATTGTCTTAGGTTCTTAACTAATAAAATCTTTGTTGAAATTATGGATTAACTTGTCGTTACGCTTCCATTGCATGCTTTTGTGAATCATACTTGTTCATTTTGATATGAAATTGCCAGTTTTGGTTGACCTTGCTGTTCTTGTTGGTAAAAATTTTCTTTTATTTTAATTTGAGAAGTTTCAATTTATTATCTGCTTTTGAACATTTTAGTACCTATCTCTTTAGTGTTACTTGATTATCTGTTGTTGGATGAGTATTTTTAAGAATTGTTTTAGGCTCTTAGTACCTTTCCCTCTCAGTTGAAATTCTAGATTATTATAGCCTAGGAGCCTGCTGCTATGCTTCCATTGCATGTTTGATGTTTGTGATTCTGTGAATGAAGATCAGTGTGTGAGTCAGTGACACAGTAACAGTATATGAATTTTGTGTAATTTGAGACCTGCTAGCTGCTGCTAGCTGCTGCTACTGCTTCCAGTGCATGTTTGTGATTCTGTGAATGAAGATTAGTGTGTGAATTTTGTGCAATTTGAGACCTACTAGGCTGCTACTGATTCTGTAATTGAAGATCGGTGTGTGTGTGTGTGACAATGTGTGCTAGTGATTATTATGCCTTGCTACTACTGCTTCCATTACCCAACCCAACTGCTTGGTTTTTGTGCTTCTACATAGCCTCTAAAGTTGGGGACCAATATGGATTTGGACCCCTAAATTCCTAATGCACCACTGCCTGCTTGTTGACACCAGCATGTAGCAATCACTAGGCAGTATGCAGAACAGTTGCATTGATTTCAAATTTTCAATACTTGTATAAAATCTTAAGTGATAAAGTTCCTTTGACATGTTTATCAAGGTTAAACAACTTTGAATAAACAATGCAAGAGAGTAAAAACATCTCACAATTTTTTTTTGTATGGAATGCAGGGTGGCAAGTGGCAACCTAGATGACTAAATTACATTAATTGTTAATGTTGTAATTTAGTCAGTTATGTAAATTTGAACTCCCTTTAAGACTTTAAGTCTTTGTTGATCTCTCTTTAAGTCTTTGTCTTTGTCTTTGTCTTTGTCTTTGTATTTCTTTTATTTATGTGTAGTATTAATTTTCCAAATTTGTAAATCAAGTTTAGTTTATAATTGAATTTGCTTGTAAATGCTCAAAAGTATCTATTTATATCTTTAGTCAATCATGTTTATCTGTTTGTGTTTTTAATTTTTTTTTTAATTACATTTTTAAAAACTACTCAAAGCAACTAAACGAGCCTTGAATAAGCCAAGTTGCCCATTTAAGGCTCAAAAAGCATTTTTACCGAGCTCGGGCTCGATTAAGACTTTCAGAAATTATATACTCCAGCTCGAGCTCAAGCCGAGTCGCCTGTTCGAGTACTCGGCTTGACTCGTCAAAGCCTTTTAAGCGAGTTCGAGCTGGGATATTGTCTAGCAAGTCGAGTTTGAACTGGGGTTTTTAAGCCCAGCTCGAGCTCGAGCTCGGCTCGTTTAGAGGGTGTCTTAAACGAGATAGTCCCAAAATTCCTAAGCTCGGCCTGGCTCGGCTAGTTTACAGTCCTAGTTGTAGCAAATATCTAAGAAGTAATCTTTTGACAATGGGAAATCAGTCATCATTTTTTGCATTGTTGATGCAGTTAACTGCAATTAATTTTGAGTTTTGGTAAGAGGAAGAAGGTACATGAAGGATTGTGGGCACCAATGATAATAGGCCAAGGGTTGGAAGAGAAAAAGAGGAACCAAGGGTTTTGAGAAGAATGTAATTTTTTTTAAAAAAAGGAAAATAATATTTAAATAAAAGGTTAAATATACTTGAGCTCCCTTAACTGACAACAATTTTTTATAAAGCCCTGCGAATTGACAATTGTGACACTTAGGTTTATTAAACTATCATTTTGTTGTAATTTAGCCAAGTCTGTTAGAGTTGACCGTAAGTTTGGATGGAAAAGTTGTCTCGTGCCACGCACGTGACCACTTTTTTGTTATTATTCCAATAATACCATCATTTATTTAAAATAAAAATAATAAAATAATGATAAAAATGAATTCAAATCGAAATAATAAAATAAAAATAATTTTTTTAAACCCCCCCCCCCCACCACCAAAAAAAAAAAAAGAAGCTTGGTGGGGGTGGCCACGAGCCATCCCCATGGTGGGTTGGGGTAGCCGCGAGCCACCCCCATGGTGGCTTGGGAGTGGCTCAGCCACCATTTTCCACTTTTTTTTTATTATTATTGATTAATAAATGTTAGGGGAAATTTGATTTTTCAATGGTCAAAACGATGGCAGTTTAGGAAGAAAGTGATCCGGCTATCCTAAAACTTTGTTTGTTTTTTTTTTTCAAATTTTTTTTAATATTTAATTATTATTTTTATAAAAGTAAAAAATAATATTTTTTAATGTGATGTCGCACCAACATAATGACCACTTTAAAATGCACAAAACACTAATGTAGTTAAAACTGAAAAAGTAAAAAACTTGATGTATTATTTAGTTGGTGCTTTGAGTGAGATATTTATTTTAGATTTTTTTTAAAGAAAATTAGGGTGGTTTTCCTACCCTTAAACTTTGTTTATTTTTTTTTTTCAATTTTTATTTATAATAAAGTCAAAAAAATATTTTGTTTTAGATATTGGTCAAATTTGGTTTTTCAAAAGTAAATTTAGTTTTTCATTAGACAAAGTAAGAGTATTTTCAGAAGATAATAGTCAAATTTGGTTTCTATCCAACGTAATAGTCAAGATTGATGGTGGGGGCTATATTACAACAAAATGGTACTTTAATGGACCTAAGTGTCACAGCTGTTATTCGTAGGACTTTATAAAAAATGGCTGCCAGTTGATGAAGTTAAAGTATATTTAACGCTTAAATAAAAGTAGATAAGTAAATAGAAAATTTGTTGGAGTGTGTGTAGAAAAAACAGTAGCTAAACTAAAAATTACATTTTTTCATTAGATATTTTACATGATGTTGCTGGAAATGCTCTTACCTAGCCAATTTATCAATTGATATATTAAGCAATATTTAAATTAGGGTTAAATATCCTTAAGCCTCATGAATTACCAGTCATTTTCAAAAAGTCTAACAAACTGACAAGTGTGACACTTAGATACCTCAAACTATAATTTTGTTGCAATAAAATCACTTTTTTTGTCATTCTTTCAAAAATACCCCTATTTTTTTAAAATAAAATAAAATCAAAAAAATCAAAATTTTGTTTGGTTAGTTTTTTTTTTTAAATTTTTTTTTAAGAAATTAGGGTTATTTTTTGGAAGAACGACAAAAATTATTTAATTGCAATAAAATAATAATTTAATGTATTCAAGTATTACACATATTAGTTCATAGGACTTTTTAAAAAATGATAATAGTTCAAAGAGTTTAAATATATTTAAAACTTCAAATTACTAAGATGTACGTTTAAAAGTTAGACCCTTAGTCACTTAGTTGGGTTTCAACATATATATATATATATATATTGTTATTTCCTATTATTTTTGTCATTTGGCAAAGTGTGGCCTTATAATTGAGAACGATCATAAGCGGATAGGCTTATCCAGCGATCATCCATGTGGCATCACCAAAATGAAGATCCATATCCTCTTAAGAAAACCCAGTTCGCCACGTGGGAAGCCAAGATCCATGCAAAAGATCAAAAACCCCCCAACATCCCTTCCTAAAATTCCACCCAACTAAAACAGGCGAAAAAAAGCTGCTTTCTCCAGAACCAAGGCCATGGCTTCTCTAGCAACCTTAGCTGCCGTGCAACCAGCCACCATCAAGGGCCTTGGTGGAAGCTCCATTACTGGAACAAAGCTCTCTGTCAAGCCCACTCGCCAGAACCTAAGGCCCAAAAGTTTCAGGTACCACCAGTATGCAACTGCCAGAAAATGCCTTTGCAGTGACTGAGCAATTTAATACTTCAAAACGTTTTGGCTTGAATTTAATTTAATACATTGAATGCTTTTGGCTGTTAATTTTATCAATAAAAATAGTATTTATATAAAGTAGAGAAACTTTTAGAGAGTGTTTTGTTTAATGGTATTAAAAAGTGACTAGCTAAATCAATAAAAGTAGATTTTTAAAGTTAAATTTGGAAGAATTTTGAAGATCTCATCGCGAATGCTAGCTTATGCTTGTTGTTGGTATTGGACAGGGCTGGTGCTGTGGTGGCAAAGTATGGTGACAAGAGTGTGTATTTTGATTTGGAGGACTTGGGGAACACCACTGGGCAGTGGGACTTGTATGGCTCAGATGCCCCTTCACCCTACAACCCTCTTCAGGTTTGTGACTTCTTTTTACTTCAATAAAAACTAGGATGTGAAATAGTCATATGTTAAGCTTATAGTAATGGAATCAAATAAGGATTCATTAAATGAAGAGATGCTTTTAATATAATTTTTTATGCTCATTAAAATGATCTGCGATCACAATATAAAACTAGTACTGATTATTGTGCATGATATTGGGTGATGATGCTTGCCATATATAACATGTCAATAGGATGACCAATCTTGTTAATCGGGAAACTTCACTTAACCCCTTAAACTTTAAAAACTCTCAATTTAGTATATCGATATTTCAATTTTTTTCAATTTCATCATTCTGGTAGAGCTTTCGTTAAACCTTGGCAAAATTTTCAAAATACCTTTGTTTTTTTTAAATAATTTTTTTTTTCAAAAATTCAAGCGTGAGTATTTTTGTAAATTCCGTTAAATTCTGACCAATGTCTAAATGCTTGTAATTTTTTTTTTCCTAAAATAAGATAGGAATATTTTGAGAATTTTGATGCTCATTTGTTAGGATTTTCCGTAAAATCCTAACGAATGAATGAAATTAAAAAACATTGAAAGGTGAATACATTAAATTGAGAGCTTTTAAAATTTAATGGGATAATTGCAAATGTGATAAAAGTTCAATCAGGCTAAGTGAAATTTTCCCTTGTTAATTGGAGCGTACAAGAAATGAAAACAAAGAAAGAGCACTCGTTAAAACTAATAAATGGTGTGATGTGATTATCATTTATCGTGTGGGAATGCCTAAAATATGTTGGACCTTAGATGGAGATTGTTTGTTTCTGATGAGCATCACAAGAACTCCGCAAAAGCAGACTGCTCCAACGCTCAGGCTGTGAAGTATTAGCATCTGGATGAACGAATTAATTTTCAGTTAATTTGTGATATTTCTTAATTAACCTTGGTCGGAAAATTGTTGAGTTAAATAGCTTATCGTTGTATATGGAATGGCAGAGCAAGTTCTTTGAGACATTTGCAGCTCCATTCACAAAGAGGGGATTATTGCTCAAGTTCTTGATATTGGGAGGAGGTTCCACCCTTGCATACCTCAGTTCCACCGCTTCAGGTGACGTCCTACCAATTGTGAAGGGCCCTCAACTGCCACCAAAGCTTGGCCCACGTGGCAAGCTCTAATTTGCTTCCCAGATCCTTTTCCTTTCAAGCTTTTCATTATATGCAACTTATTTTCCACTTTTGATCTTGTAATTAAGACCCTTGACAAACTATTCAAATGATATTTATTTCGGGTACAATTTGTAGCATTGCTCTAAAGTCTTAAGTGTATGATTGTTTGATTTTTGATACTTTAATCATCTGATTTGCTGTTAGTCTTTAATCATCCTACCAAATGTGAGTGTTAGGGGCCGACCAGCCAAATTTGTAGGGTCCTGTTGTGCTTAAAAGGACTCTCCTGCATGCTGAAAATTCTTCTTTTAAGAAGTCCAAACATAACTAGAGAGAGTTACGGAATCCTGATCAGTCCAATGGCTATTCTTGATGTCAAGCTTTTAAAATTATTATTAGATATATGGGTTAAACACACGTGAAACTTACAGATCTAATAATAATTTTGAAACGTGAGAAGGGGAAAGGACCAAAGAGGAGAATGTATAGCAATTCTCTTTTTTAAGTAGCTATAAGACTTCAACGTCACTTTTAGTACAGAAAAGGTAAAAAAAAAAAGCTTCATTCCCAATTAGTTTTACTCATTCTTTCCTATTTACAAAAGTAAGGAATAGAATGAATACATCTGGAATCAACGTATTTCTTTTCCCGTTATGTTCTCTCTACAGCTCTCTCTCTCTCTCTCTCTCTCTCTGATTGTTGTTGGTTATATTTTGGGTTTCAACTTCTCCCGAACTAGTTGTCAATGGCGTGCTGTCGGACTTCTCAAACCACCCAAGGTCTCAAGATAGGAACCCTTCTTGATGGTCACAATGTTGGCAAGTTTATGCATATGATGTTGGTTCCCCTCACCATCTTTGGATGCTTCATCAGAATCTCCTGTTAAGTCATTTGAGTCAGCATTGCCTTGATCCACACCCCAACCCATGAAATCTGACAGTGTCATTGAACCGATTGTCTCCATATTGTTCTCTTCTCTGGGGCTTGAAAATATATTTGTATCTGTAATTTCAGAGGATTCTCTTAAAAATTTCTTTTCACATACCGAATGTAATGGATTTTGAGTGACACAATCAGCATAGAGTACATCGTCGATACGGGACAGAACTGTGAAGGCCAAGCTTTCTAGTATTCTTGAATAGCTCTCCAGAACAGCCTGCCCAACATCCTGCCAAGCCAAGAAGAATTCCTTACAGAATTTCATAGAATATGAAAAAAGTTAAAAATAAAAAGTCTACGTAACCCCTCAAACTATCACTCAAGTGACAATGTCTCTTTAAACTTTCAATTGTAACAATATTTCTCCAAACTACCAAACAATTGTTAATGTATTTTAGGGCCAACAAAAAGACAAAATTGACAATACAAATTTTTCAATAAGATAAAATTATCCTTATATATAGATTTTTTATTTTAAAAATACGAAATCTTTATATATATATTATTTATATATAATTTTAAATTTGGCCAATTGGGTAGTAGTGCTTTTTTTTTTAAAAAAAAATTAGTTTTAGTTTTTTTTAGAATTTGTTATTTTATTTTATTAAAGGTATTTTCATCATTAAGGAACATTGACAATTATTTGATAGTTTGGGAAAACATTGTTTTAATTTTAAATTTAAGAGAGATATTGTCAATTGATTAGTAGTTTGATAGAATAATGTGAATTGAATGCCAATCATTCATCATTGGAAATAAGCATAACAATATAAAACTTGTCTTGAATATATATGGAGACAAAAAAAAGAGTAATATATCGGTACCCGGTTGTATTGGATTTTGCTAATGTCTAGGGAAGATTGAGGAATTCCGGGAAAGCGCTGCTTGAGGATGAGTAAAATGGTCTCAGCTCTTTCTTCAAAGAGTTCTCTCTTCTCCAAGCTCACAGCTGAACCCCAAGCAGATTTTCCATCTTTTTGGTGCATCTTCCTCCTCCAAATCACTATGGAAGCCTCAATTCTGTTCTTCAGGTCTAGGATTTTGTGCTCCGATGATAAGTCCATGGTGGACAGAAACTGGTCAGGATCAAAGAATTCCACTGTAATACTCCTATAGATCGAGTCCCCCAGGCTTGCCCTCCCGTTCTGCCATGTACAGCTCCAAATAATGAGTTAACAAGGTAATCATTTGCATGCTTTTGAGTATGTTTGGGTTTGTGATTTAAAACATGTAATTTGAAAACGCAGTTAAATGTTTGATAAAATTACAGTTTAGTTTTAAAAACCGCATTTCCAAATAATATATATTTTTCGCGATTTGATTTAGAATTGTACTTCTGATATGTGAAATTGCAGTCTGATTACCTTGGGAAGGGATTCAATGTAGTTATCGGGGATCTCCATCTCGGAAAGAACTTGAGCATTGATGGCCATGGCTGCTTTAAGCACTTGGTTTACGCAATCTTTCTGATATTGCAAAAATTTTCTAGACATTTCAGATAGACCAGCTGGAGGAACTTTAGGAGTAGGCAGCCACCATTTGTCATCTTTCCTCGTCGCTTTCCCTTTCTCAGAGTCGTCAGCATCTCTAGACACGTAACAGAATTCATTTTGGTCTCTGAAGTTATCCAGACAATCCTGCAGATGGTAATTATTAAAACAATTAATTATTAGTGAAAAAGGAATATTTCATATATAATAATTTTTGTTAAAGCATGAAGAAATATTTATGCTCTTCTTACAATAAGCATTGCATCAAGCTTGCGCAAGGCGGGGATGTTCATGTGTAGATCGGTTCGTTGCCGAGTCACCATTATCTGTTGTTAAATCATAAAGTGTAAAATACTTGGATTTATGTTACGAGAGAGAGAGAGAGAGAGAGAGAGTAACATCAAGTGAAAAACACTAGCTATATTTGCGTTGTTATTATAAAAGGATTAATCAATTTGAAGTTTTCTTAAAATTCTTTATAAAGTCAGTTTCACCTACTCTCATCTTTCTAATATAAAATTAGGGTGTTACAAACTCATTTTATTAAATTCTTAACGTCTTCATTAAGGTCACATCATGCAGTGCTACAATACTACATGACTTGACATTATTAGACAGATCTGATACCATTTATAATGATTCAATGAAAAACGCTAATCACATCTGCTCTATCACTCTCAAAAGGATTAGTTAATTTAGAGCTTTCTTATAATTTTTTATAAAGCCCATGTATTATAAAACTTAACACTCATGACTATTTTTATAAACTAATAATTCTATGTGAACTATTTTATCTTTCTAATATAAAACCGGGGTATTAGTGAGAGATACGTACATACCTCCATGTTACCTCCATCTTTGGATTTCTGTTGAGAAGGAACAAATTCAACAACGTAATCGGTGACGCATAGGAGCCAATCGATTTCTTTTCTCCACCTCGCTTTTCTTTCTGCTGACATTGGCTCTAGACGCCATTGTTCACCAAACACAGAAGCTGCAATATTGCGCGCGCAACAATCAATCAACAACAACATTATAATTTGTATGTTTCTTTTTTCAATGCAAAAGAGAAAAGGATCTCAAAATACCAGCAAGGTTCGTAACGGCATTTGACAATGCCAAGGCCGATGAAACACCTTTTCCTCCACCGGACATATCCTCACCCAAAAGCAATTTTGCAAACCTCTCCTTCATCATTTCCATATCTGAATCAAAAAAACAAAAAATGGTTTTAATTGAATATTTACAGGATGTAATTGAATGAGATAATTAAAAAGCATGGCGACTTGCCTGATGACGGCTGCTTGTCTTTGGGTCCCGCTTCGTCTTTGGTCAACCGAGAAATAGGAGGTTGATCGTTTTTATTCAATACAGAGCCAATTTGCTGTCTCTCCAAAGGCTGATTGTTGAGAGATCTCGATCCTTGACTTCTCGTTGCTATCCTATCATCGTCATCGTCATCGACGGCTTCTAATGTGTTGCCAACGCTCATGCTCTTCGCATGTCCCCCTGTATTCTCATACAGCCCCTTGAAATGAAACAATCTAGACCTGTAATTTTCTTTCTCTTCTTCCAGTGCCCGAACCATTTTTAATTTTCTCAGGAAAACTTTTACAGAATGAACGAGGTAGAACACATGGGATTTGTTCGACCTGTTGGAAGGGGTGGGAGAGGGAGAAGCAATTTTGTCTATTATTTTTCTAACGAGAGAGAGAGAGAGAGTTGGAAATTGAAGGGAGGATACCCAACTCCCAAATGATTCTCAAAGATGTTTTTTTTTAATAAAATAATAATAATAATAATAATTTGTGTGTTTGACAGGAATTAAGTTGAAGGTGATTGTTTTTTTCTTTTCTTTTTTTTGAGTTTAGGTTCCTACAACGTGGGGTGCATGTTTTGAGAAATGGAGTTGGGTACGTTGAAAATGATACCCAAAGAAAAAAAAAAAAAAAATTGACTGTTTTTGTGTTTTTTTTTTTTTGGTCTGAATGTGTGAATTGGATGGCTGAGGATTTAGGTTGGAGGTCAAAGGAAGCTAGAATCCAGGGGGAGACAGACAGGGATGCTAACCGCATCCCCATCTCTCTCTGTCCCTCCGACTCCGAAGTGGACGGCGAAGATGGGCGGGCCAATAGGCGGCTCAAGATATATATGTAATATTTCAGATACAAATTAAGGAACAAGAGTCGTCGTTAAATTTGTGTCTCTATTTCAACGACCTTGTACTCAAGTTTTTAATTTCTGTTGATGTGCCACCTGCATATCTCAATTATTCACTTCTTTAGTTTGCCAGGAACTGGTTACGTCGTGCAGTACTGCAGTTGCACATTAAGAATATTTACCAAGTGCTCAGGAAAAAGAAAAAATTTTAAAAAAAACAGGAAGCTAGGAACCAGCCAATTTAGTTCGTTAAATCGGTTGTTGCTGTAATAAAATATTGAAATCTAGAACCGGGGTTCGTCAAACAGACAGAGTTGTCTCTCGGAGCGATTTTGGGTAGAGAGAGAGAATAATTATATATGTCACTTTTTATGTTTATTTTGTATCAACCAAAAGTGATGTATTTTTTAAAATTACCATTGAATTTATTATTGAAAATTATTGACTTTTAATCTAATAGTGATTTTAAAAGCCATATCAAGATAGACACGAAAAATAACTTGTATCATTACTCATATATATATATATATATCAGTTGAATAAAAGTTAATTAAAAAATTAAAAAATATATAACTAACGTAATAAATAAATAATTTTGTAAAATTTAATTATTATTTAATACACAAATATGTTATTTACAATTTATTTTGTTCTAACTTGTCTTAATTTATTCAGTTGTATTCAATAATTTTTCATATTTTAAAATTATTATATAATTTATTCATTGGTGATAATCTTGAATATATCTTTTTCATTAACATGACCTTGATCTCTTATTTTGTTAAGTAAAAGATTCATTACTAAAAGGTTCTTTAAACAGTTGTGAGATGACAATATATGTTATCAATGAGCGATATCTTTTTTTATCTCTACCATTTTCTTACAATCAATGATATATGTAAATATAAAATTTTAATTAATGTAAAAATTTGACTACATACCTGTCGGGTTATAAAAAAAATAGTTATGCAATTGAATTGAATTGTTGCAAACTTTAAGTAGGAAGAAATAATGTAAAAAGGAATCGAAAATTGTTGAATTGTTGAACAGCTTGAAGAATGACAAAGAAAAATTGCAAAATAAAAATTGTAAATCGTTGAACTGTTCTGCAAATTCGTAATCCCAATACCCAAATTACTGTTAAGCGTTTTAAAATCCTAAAGACATACCTATGTCACTGTTTAAAGTCAGTGGTTCCTTAAAAAAAAACACCTCTGTTTTTTTTTTTAAGCTAGTAAAAGCCCTTAATTTTCCTAAGAAAAAAAAAAGTAAAAGTAAAAGACTTCAGTCGGCGCTGTTGTTCAGAATTTAAAAAGAAAAAGAAAAGGCCAGCGCCTCTTAAACGCACGCATCAATTGGCCGGCTTAGAAAAAATTAAAAATAAAATTAAAAAAACACATCAATTGGCATCTCACATATTGCAACAAACAAACGGTGACGCTCTAAGAATAAACCAACGTCCAAGAAAATAAGTGAAACGGCGCGTTTGAATCATTTAAACTTTAGTTTTGTAAACTCTTCAACAAAGAGCTAAAATGATGTGTTTTGCAAAAATGAAAACACTTCGTCTTCAACCTTTGTCAACCTTCGCCTTAACCACTGTGACCTAATTTACCAAACGCCTAAAATAGTGACAGATCGTTGGCTTGAATCATGAATTTTGGCCCTCTTGAAAAATATTTGTCCATTAATGAGTGGTTAAGGATGGGCAACAAGAATATTCGAAAAAATTTCACAAGGGATAAGAAAAATTTTGGGAGGTGAGAGGGGTTGACCCCTCTCAACCCCCCTTCCCTCCACCCCTGTCGCTATGTAACTATTGGTCAAATAGAAATGATTTCTATCAACCCAAGGGATTGGCTCAAGTGGTAAAAGTTTTGATCTTAATGGCATTTTCATCAGGTTTAAGGTTTGAATCCCTTTGAGTTCAAAATATTTCTTAGGCCACCCCTGCGTAATTCATGTGGAGTGGATGCTTTGTACGATTTAGGGTTTGCCTAGCTAGAGTGGGGCCACTAAGTGACCCTACCTTTGAAGGATTCCCTAACACTCGGATGAAGTGGTAGTGCAACAAAAGAAAAAAAGTTTGCCACTTGACCAACCACTCCACAAGCGCAAATGAAGAACTTTCTATTGAAAATTTTGAGCTCTAAAACCAACCAGATTAGGTTTTTTTCCTTCTCTCAATCTTTCGTTCTTCAAGTCTCTCCATTTTCATCAAAGATCCAAAGTAACACAACCACGTCGCTTTGGAGCTAACCCCGATAACAACAACACCTATAGCACCCACACCTTAGGGCGTGGGCTTAACATATGAGTTGGCCCAAAACGTTGGGCTTAGATGTGTAGGCCATTGTGACGTGAATGGTTTGACGAACACGTAACCTGATAGATTGTTAGGTTCTGAATGAACGTAAACCTTAGATTTTAAGGGAATTTAGACCTTTTACAAACACAAAGTTTAAGATTAATTCTACTTACTCATTTATTCACTTGATACGTTTAAATAAAAGAAATACAAGAATTAGACTTGGAGTAGAACTCTTTATTAACACCCTACTTAGAGATAACTTCCACTCGGCTATGAGATAATATCTACACCAATTAGAGTTTCATCTTTACCCAACTAAGTGCACCGTAGTGCTACCACCCTTACTTGACTCTACCATCTACTTGATAAAAAAATATAAAGATAATACAAACTACACCACACAATTAATACTCCCACTGCAGACCCACAATAGAAATATATAAGTACTAACTATAAATGCTAATCCCTTTTAGGTCTTATCATAACATTCATCCCCCGTTGAAATGGCCCTTGTCCTCCAAAGCCAAATACTGGAATTCCGCTTGTTTATTTGCTTCCTAGGCGAGCATCCTAGCGGTGGGTTCACTTCATCCTCAACAAGCCGCTTTAGTTTCTGTCGTGGTTGGATCTTTGTCTTTACCAAGGTTTTGTCCACAACTGTCATGATTTGTGCAAAGAACTGGTGTGGAACATGATGCATCTTGTGAGTCTTCTTAGATAACAATTCTCGTCGGGACCTGTGTTGATGGTGCAAACCATTTTATTTAGACTTTGAAGCAGATGCCGGTGTGGCCTTAATGAAAAAATTATGCAATATGTTCTGTGGTGATAGATCTTCTATGTAGTGGAATGGATGGTTGAGTACCTTTGGTTGTGATGGCGGTAATTGCACGATGACTTCATTATTTTGTGCATCCAACAGTTTCTTTGAGAGAAGGCTATTGAACTTGGCATTATTTTTTTCCATCTTCTTCATCAAGCCTTGGAACATAGTCATGAGGCTAACAAATTGCTACTTAAGACAGTCAAGACGTTCACGCTCCATAACTCTTGTCAATTGAGTGTTGAGTCGGTTGTAGATCATTCGTTATTATAGAAAACAATCAACTTAGCTCTGATACTAATTTGTTACGTGAATGGTTTGACAAATACTAATATGATAGATTGTTAAGTTCTGAGGAAACCTATATCTTAGATTTTAAGGGAATCTAAACCTTTTACAAACACAAAGTATGAGATTAATTCTGCTTACTCATTATTCACTTGATATGTTTAAATAAAAGATATACAATAATTAGACTTGGAGTAAAACTCTTTATTAACAACCTACTTGGAGATAACTCCCACTCGGCTAGGAGATAATTCCTACACCAATTGGAGTTTCATTTTTACCCAAAAAAGTTCACTGTAGTGCTACCACCCCTACTTGACTCTACTATCTACTTGATAATAAAAAATAAAGATAATGCAAACTATACTACATAATTAACACTCCTACTATAGACTCGCAATAAAAATAAATAAGTACTAACTATGCATGCTAATCCCTTTTACTTACTATCACAACATTTCTCCCCCATTGCAACGGCCCTTGTCCTAATGGGCCAAAATATGAAATTCCGCTTTTTCATTCACTTCCTAGGTGGGCGTACTAGCGGTGGGTCACTTTATCCTCAACCAAGCCACATTAGTTTTTGTCACAGTTGGAACTTTGTCTTCACCGTGGTTTTGTCCGCAACTGTCACGATTTTTACAAAGAACTAGTGTGAAATATGATGCATCTTGTGGGTCTTTTCAGAAAACAATTCTCGTCGTGACCCATGTTGATGGTGCAAACCATTTTGTTTATTCTTTGACGCAGATGTTGGTGGGGCCTTAACAACACAATGGTGCCAATATGTTCTATGGGGATGGATCTTCTACGTAGTGGAGTGGATGGTTGGGTCCTGTTGTATAAATATCAGCACTTATTAGGTCCCTTTGGTTGTGATGGCAGTGATTTCACAATGACTTCATTATTTTGTGCATCCATCAATTTCTTTGAGAAAAGGCTATTGAACTTGGCATTATTTTCTTCCATCTTCTTCATCCAGCCTTTGAACATAGTCATGAGGCTAACAAATTGTTGCTCAAGACAATCAAGACGTGAGTCCTCCATAACTCTTGTCAATTGGGTGTTGAGTCGGTTGTAGATCATTCATTACTATAGAAAACAATTAACTTAGCTCTGATACTAAATTGTTACATGAATGGTTTGACAAACACGTAACAGGATAGATTTTTAGGTCCTAGGCCTTAGATTCTAAGGGAACCTAGACCTTTTACAAACACAAAGTTTGAAAAAAATTATGCTTACTCATTTATTCAGTTGATACGTTTAAATAAAAGAAATACAAGAATTAGACTTCGGGTAGAACTCTTTATTAACACCCTAGTTGGAGATAACTCACACTCGGCTATGAGATAATTTCTACACCAATTAGTATTTCATCCTTATCTAACTAAGTGCACCGAAGTTCTGCCACGCCCACTTGACTCTACCATCCACATGATAATAAAAGATAAAGATAATATGAACTACATTGCACAATTAATACTCCTACTGGAGACTCATTATAGAAATAAATAAGTACTAACTATGCATGCTAATCTCTTTTAGGTTTTATCATAACATTCCTCTCCCGTTGAAATGGCCCTTGTCCTCAAGGGCCAAAATCTAGAATTCGGCTTTTTCATTCGCTTCCTAGGCGGGCGTCCTGGCGGTGGGTTCACTTCATCCTCAACAAGCCACTTAGTTTCAGTCGTGGTTGGATCTTTGTCTTTCCCGTGGTTTTGTTTGCAACTGTCATGATTTGTGCAAAGAATTGGTGTGGAACAGGATGCATCTTGTGGGTGAACTCAAATAACAATTCTCGCCGTGACCCGTATTGATAGTCAAAACCATTTTGTTTAGACTTTGACACAGATGTTGGTGTGGCCTTAACGACACAATGGTGCAATATGTTTTGTGGTTATGGATCTTCGACGTGGTGGAGTGGATGGTTGGGTGCATTTGGTTGTGATGGTGGTGATTGCATGATGACTTCATTATTTTGTGCATCCAATATAGTTTCTTTGAGAGAACGCGATTGAACTTGGCATTATTCTCTTCCATCTTCTTCATCAAGCCTTCGAACATAGTTATGAAGCTAACAAATTGCTGCGCAAGATGACCAAGATCTGAATCCTCCATAACCCTCATCAGTTGGGTGTTGAGTCTGTTGTAGATCATTCATTACTGTAGAAAACAATCACCTTAGCTCTGATACTAATATGTTACATGAATGGTTTGACAAACACATAATAAGATAACCAAGACCTTAGATTTTAAGGGAACTTATACCTTTTACAAACACAAAGTTTAAGATTAATTCTGCTTACTCATTTAAGCACTTGATACGTTTAAATAGAACAATTAGACTTGGAATAGAACTCCTAATTAACACCTTACTTGGAGATAACTCCCACTCGGCTAGGAGATAATTCCTACACCAATTGGAGTTTCATTCTTACCCAACTAAGTGCATCGTAGTGCTTCCACCCCTACTTAACTCTACCATCTACTTGATAATAAAGGATAAAGATAATGCAAACTACACTACACAATTAATACACCTACTGCAGACTCACAATAGAAATAAATAAGTACTAAATATGCATGCTAATCCCTTTTAAGTATTATCACAACATTCCTCCCCCATTGAAATGGCCCTTGTCCTCATAGGCCAAAATCTGAAATTTCGCCTTTTCATTTGCTTCCTAGATGGGTGTCTTGGCGGTGGGTTCATGTCATCCTCAACAAGCCACATTAGTTTATGTGGCGGTTGGATCTTTGTCTTCATCGTGCTTTTGTCTACAAGTATCATGATTTGTGCAAAGAACTGGTGTGGAACACGATGCATCTTGTGGGTCTTCTCAGATAACAATTCTCGGCGTGACCTATGTTGATGATGCAAACCATTTTGTTTAGACTTTGACACAGATGCTGGGGTGGCCCTAACGACATAATGGTGCAATATGTTCTGTGGTGATGGATCTTCTACGT
>FXXK01001117.1:147630-161016 GCA_900184695.1 Betula pendula
CATCAAGCCTTTGAACATAGTCATGAGGCTAACATATTTCAACTCAAGACGATCAAGGGCCAAAATCTGGAATTCGGCTTTTCCATTTGCTTCCTAGGTGGGTGTCCTGGCGGTGGGTTCACTTCATCCTCAATAAGACGCTTTAGTTTTGTCGTGCATGGATCCTTGTTTTCACCATGCTTTTGTCCGCAAGTGTTATGATTTGTGCAAAGAACTGGTGTGAAACATGATGCATCTTGTGGGTCTTCTCAAATAACAATTCTCGTTATAACTTGTGTTGATTGTGCAAATCACTTTGTTTAACTTTGACGCAGATGCTGGTATGGCCTTAATGACATAGTGGTGCAATATGTTCTATGATGATGGATCTTCTACGTAGTGGAGTGGATGGTTAGGTGCCTTTGGATTTGATGGTGGTGATTGCACGATGACTTCATTATTTTGTGCATCCAACAGTTTCTTTGAAAGCAAGTTATTGAACTTGGTTTCCTACTACACAATTAACACTCATTCTGCAGACTCACAATAGAAATAAATAACTACTAACTTTGCAAGCTAATCCCTTTTAGGTATTATCACAACATGCATCTCTCTTTGAAATGACCCTTGTCCTCATGGGCCAAAATCTGGAATTTCGCTTTTTTATTCACTTCCTAGGTGGGTGTCCTAGTGGTGGGTTCATTTCATCTTCAACAAGCCACTTAGTTTTTGTCATGGTTGGATCTTTGTCTTCACGGTGCTTTTGTCCACAAGTGTCATGATTTGTGCAAAGAACTAGTGTGGAACATGATGCAACTTGTGGGTCTTCACAGATAACAATTCTCATTGTGACTCGTGTTGATGGTGCAAACCATTTTGTTTAGACTTTGACGCAAATGTTGGTGTGGCGTTAATGACACAGTGGTGCAATATGTTCAGTGGTGATGGATCTTCTATGTAGTGGATGAGTGGGTGCCTTTAGATGTGATGGTGGTGATTGGACGATGACTTCAATATTTTGTGCATCCAACAGTTTCTTTTAGAGAAGGCTATTGAACTTGGCACTATTTTCTTCCATCTTCTCCATCAAACCTTCGAACATAGTCTTGAGGCTAACAAATTGCTACTCAAGATGATTAACACATGAATCCTCCATAACTCTTGTCAGTTGGGTGTTGAGTAGGTTGTAGATCATTCATTACTGTAGAAAATAATCAACTTAGCTCTCATACTAATTTGTTATGTGAATGGTTTGACAAACATGTAATGGGATTGATTGTTAGGTTTTGAGGGAACCTAGACTTTAGATTCTAAGAGAACCTAATCCTATTACAAACACAAAGTTTGAGATTAATTCTGCTTACTCATTTATTCACTTGATATGTTTAAATAAAAGAAATACAAGAATTAGACTTGGAGTAGAAATCTTTATTAACAACCTACTTGTAGATAACTCCCACTCGGCTAGGAGATAATTCCTACACTAATTGGAGTTTCATTTTATCCAACAAAGTGCTCTGTAGTGCTACCACCCCTACTTGACTCTACCATCTACTTGATAATAAAAGATAAAGATAATGCGAACTACACTACACAATTAATACTCCTACTGCATACTCACAATAGAAATAAATAAGTACTTACTACGCATGCTAATCCCTTTTAGGTATTATCACAACATTCCTCCAGCGTTGAAATGACCCTTGTCCTCATGGGCCAAAATTTGAAATTCTGATTTTTCATTTGCTTCCTAGGCAGGCATCCTGGCAGTCCGTTCACTTCATCCTCTACAAGCCACTTTAGTTTCTGTCACAGTTGGATCTTTGTCTTCACCGTGCTTTTGTCCGCAAGTGTCATGATTTGTGCAAAAACTTGGTGTGGAACATGAAGCATCTTATGGGTCTTCTTAGATAACAATTCTTGTTGTGACCCGTGTTGATGGTGCAAATGTTTTTGTTTAGATTTTGACGCAAATGCTGGTGTGGCCTTAACGACACAGTGGTGCAATATGTTATCTGGTGATAGATCTTCTATGTAGTGGAGTGGATGGTTGGGTGCCTTTTGTTGTGATGGCAGTGATTGCACGATAACTTCATTATTTTTTGCATCCAAGAGTTTCTTTAAGAGAAGGGTATTGAATTTGGTATTATTTTCTTCCATCTTCTTCATCAATCCTTCGAACATAGTCATGAAGCAAACAAATTTCTACTCAAGACGATCAAGACGTGAATCCTCCCTTGTCAGTTGGGTGTTGAGTCAATTGTAGATCGTTGATTGCTATAAAAAGCAATCAACTTCGCTCTGATACCAATTTATTACGTTAGTGGTTTAACAAACACATAACGAGATAGATTGTTAGGTTCTAAGGAAGCTAGACCTTTTACAAACAAAAAATTTAGGATTAATTATGCAAGCATTAGACTTGGAGTAGAACTCTTAACACCCTACTTGGAGATAACTCCCATTTGACTAGGAGATAATTCCTACACCAATTGGAGTTTCATCCTTACCCAACTAAGTGCACCATAGTGCTACCACCCTACTTGACTCTACGATCTACTTGATAATAAAAGATTAAGATAATGCGACCTATAATACACAATTAATACTCCTACTGTAGACTCGCAATAAAAATAAATAACTACTAACTATGCGTGCTAATCCCTTTTAGGTATTATCATAACATCCATTGTTATTGGGCTTAATTAGCTTACTAAAAATTGGATCAAAGCCTTTTAAAGGAGACCCAAAAGCTAATGAATTTCATAATTACATGGTTTAATTCATGACACATGACATATAGGTAGGATTGTATTTGAGTTGAGTGAGCCTAGTATTGGTTGCTTGGGCACAGTATGGCGATATTGTTTGTTTGCTTGAACTCGTGCTGAGTTTTCCAACGTTGACCAAACTTGACTAGCTAGCATCCTAGTCGAGTTCGAGCTTGCTAGGGTCCCAACCTGAGTTTCCAATTGAGCCTGAGCTGCTCGAGCACGTTTGGAATTTTTTTCAAAATTCCTAGTTTAAGAAAGAAAAAAAAAAGGTTAAATACCTTTTTGCTGTTGTGGTTTAATGACATTCTTTTTAGCCATCTCAATTTCACTTTGTATTATAGATGGTACTTTAATTTTGGCAAAATACGGAGATGGTACACCCGTCCATCTTCCGTCCAAATATTTAACAGAACTTTACATCATTGCAGTTAAAAAGGTGACACCTGTCCCAGATGCCATGTTAGTTGTCCATCTCAGCCGCAGGTATGACATGTATCTTACACGTCATTGCCAAATCAATTGGAAAAATTTCGGGGGAAATTCCAACCCAAACGATTGACCTTCTTCTCGATTTCTAAATTACATTGGAGCCCTAGGTTTTGCCAGTTCATCCCAAAATTTTATTTTCCCCCAAACTTCCCTCTTCCCTATATTCTCATTGGAATCTGCTACTGTTCCCCCAAATAATCATCGATTCGATCAAATCTATAATGCCCAAGAATTTTAACAAGTAAATTAATACAAAAATACTGACTTATTTAAAATTTTCGAGTGCCTCTCAAAACTTACTTACTTTCGTAAATAAGTCTCAAGGGATTTATACATCTGTCAAAGTGACATAAATGCGGAACCTATACATCTATTAGAGTGAATAAATGCGGAACTGAAATAAAATACAATGATCTGATTACTATAAGCATAACTACTACAAAACCTTATACATCTCTGAGCATAACTACTATAAAATCTTACTAACAACACAACCTTACAAAACAACAAAGGACAAATCTACAACTCCAAGAAGACCTCGCTCGTCCTCATGCCTGAAGAACGACTCTAGCCTACCAACTCTGCTGAAAACCTATTACATCTGAAGGACCATAAATGTCTAGCATGTGGAAAGGAATAATAACAACTAGGTAAGTCTACAACTTAGTAAGTAAGATACCTTAGAACCGAGCTTATGTTGCGAGCCTAACTTTTAATGGAATAAAAAGAGTATTTAAACAAAGCTCTCTACAGTTCTCATTACTTTTCAAAAAATATGTTGTCTATATCATTATGCTAATAAAAGAATGGTTTTAGTGTAAGAGAAACATAGAGCATAATCTAGCGACAACAGTTTTCAAGATATAAACATGGAATCTCAACCAATATACATATTATATATTCTTGTACATATTTCATAATCTTATTCCATAACATTATCATATCCGTATATTAATCCTCATACGGTGGAGGTAGTCTTACCATACAAGAAGCCCATTTCACAGGTGATCCGTAACACACTAGTACATAAGTACCGTAACATACCGGCCGTGCCGTCATACCAGAAACCCATCCCACTGGTGATTCGTAACATACCAATACACAAAGTACCGTAACATACGAGTATGCCATCGTACTATACATGTACATTAACCCTCATACAGTGGATGTTAGCAACATAACATATTGGATTCTTCTCTTAGGCAATCCCTAACATACCGGAACCACCGCCACGAGGCCCGTCATACTGGTTATGTCGTCGTATTGGAACTCCATTACAAGTTATCTGTAACCCAAATCAGGGACCCGTGATCATCAAGCCACCGTAACGCTTACCGACGCTCCATTACAAGGTAGTCGTACTCATATCGAAAAACCCGCCACCGAGTAACCTGTAACGCATACCTGTTATGCCGTCGTACCCACATCCTATCACAAGGTGGTCGTAATTGTACCAGTACCCTCATTAGGTAATCATCAATCTCTTATCATACCAACTCTCCAAGTTAAGGTGATCATAAGTCTCATTACATATCTTTATCAATTGATTACATGAATTTCATTATTAAAACATAATTTAGATTTAGAGATATAATCATACAATGAAAATCTATAGGCTCATGACATAATGAAAATATGAATAAAAGCTCTCAATAGTTTATATCAGAATAGCATGCTCTAAAATGGTTTCTTTCCCAATTCTGTAAGTATATCACTTACCTTGACTACTTAGATGAATCCTCAAACATCCTAACGCTCTACACTGCAAACCAACCTATAATCAAACAATATGCTAATCACAAATTTAAACCACACTTAGAAACCTAAAACACATAATAGAAACCCTAAAACAAGTTTTCAAGACGGTTAGGATCAACCCTAAAGGATTAAGGATCAATTTGGACTGTTTGGACTCAATCATGAACAATCAGTAACAAAAACAGATGGCTGGGATCAATCCTGAAAGAATCTGGGATTGATCCTATAGGGTTGAGATCGATCCTACAAGGTGTAGGATTGATCCTTCTCTGCTAGGATCAATCCTGCCAGTGCCAGGATCGATCCTGGTGCATTTTCAACACTAGTCTCGAGCCATTTTTCAAGTCCTAAACATACATCAAACAATTCACGAATGTCTCTAGGGTTTGTATAACACCCAGAAACATTTTGGAACAATTTTGGGAATTCAAAGTTGTGCTCTCGACATGAGATTATCAAGAATTCACTTTGTTTTTCCTAAACAAACATAATTAGTTAATTGTGTGTGTTTGTGTTGGTTTAAAATACCGTTTGAATAGATAAAATCATTACAATGTCAACAAAACACAAAACCTTTGTCTTAAAATTAATAAAAAATAACCAAAGTAAAATATCATATTACTACTTTTGAAAATAATTGTTTAAAACGTATACTTTGTTTAAAACAATTATTCTTTCAATATAAACATAATCTAAACAATTATAAAACATGATTATGAACAAAATAAAATAAGAACTCATGGGATTATGGATTATGAAAATGATATTGAAAGGAATAGAAAGGTTAAACAATTACCTGACGAAAAGGGTTTAACAATGGCTTTGAAATTGACAAAGAACGTCAATTTTAGGCTTATTCCACGCTCCTGCTCCGCTCTAGAGCTTTGGCGACAAAGGAAATCGTACAAATGGATTATATGAAGGCTAAGGATGAATAAATATGGTTTAAGGTCGAGTTTCTAGGGTTTGGGCGCTCTAAATAAGGTTTCTGATGAGTTAGGATTGATCCTGCCTTTGGGATCGATTCTCCCTTAAAATAATAATAATTTTTTTTTTTTCGAAATGATCAAAACATTAAACAAAACATCTTTTCTTCACGAATTATTCTTAGTTTAAAAGAATTTATATTTTAAAAATGAATTTAAGTTTCAGAATATTACAAGATCTGTGCACACTGGAGGCCATTTTGTGTTCATCAAAGCGTATTTTGGCGAAGGTCGTAGCATAGCTGGAAGCCACTTTGCGGTGTTCATGGCATAGTTGGGGCCCATTTGTCCAACCGTGACTCATTTATCGAACTCAAATAAAAGGTATATAGTTGATATGGAACTCATTCGTCCAATCTCGAGACATTTTGAAATTTTGGGTTATTGGTTGCTTTTATAGATCTCAAGTCAGTGTTAGCTTTTGCAAAATCATATCATATAAAGTACAAAATTAAAAAAGACAATGGCTTTCACATTTATGTTGTTGGTAGGGAGAAAATTTTGTAGTAGGGCTTCCAACACAAATGTTCTTGTCAATTGTTAGGCAAAGTATAATAAAGTGCCCAAGTTTTGAATTGGAATGCTTTATTAGATTGTTGTTTGGTTGGTTGTCCATATTGTTTGATATTGAGTAATTTATTCAACATTTTGGCAGTATGTTGGTTTTCCGCATTCATTGATTTTGAGTAATTTATTCCACTTTTGGAAGTTTGTTTGTTGATATTTGTCTAGGAGTGGTGTTGTATTATGTTAGAGAACTTTTGTTGGTTTAAGGTTTTAAGGTTAAACTTTGAAAACTATAGTTCTTTTTAATTATTTGTATCATTACATTTGTCAACTTTATTCCACATTTGGCAATACTGTTTTTTGTCCACATTGGTTGATATTTGATTAATTTATTCAACTTTTTTGGCAGTATGTTGGTTGTCCACATTCATTGATTTTTGAAAACTTTTGTTATATTATGCTAAGGAACTTTTGTTGGTTTAGGGTTTTAGGGTTAAACTTTGAAAACTGCAGTTCTTTTCAATTACACGTCAACTTTATTCCACATGTTGGTTGTTCACTCTTATCCTTATTTAGTGCATGTGTATTAATGGATGTTTGATTACATGCATGTTCTATGAGTGAGTCTATATATGTGTTTGTATTAACTACGATTACTGTCATGTTGCAGAAATTGATGAGGTAATTATTGATCTCATCATTTACTATCATGGGTGCTTCTCTGGACCCAAATTAGAATACGTAAGAAGAGATGTGATGATTATAGAGGGTGTGGATGTAGAGCGCTTGTACTTCTAAAATATTATCAATATATTGGAAGTGTACTTGGATTTCAAATATGAAGATCTTTCTATTTTGTACTACAAGTATGACGATGAGAGTAATGACCATATACATGGACTTACCAAAGACCAATACATCATCAATATGATCAATGAGTTGTCAAATAGTAGGAGAAAGAAGTTGTACATATTTGTAGACCATGTGATAGTTGAACCAGTGCCAATTAAAGTGGTGCAACTAGTGTTGCTTCTTTCTTAGTCTCCTATAGAAGTGGAGATAAATGATTACGAGTCCCACAATAGCTTGGGTATAGGGATGGAGGTATGGTTATATGTATATTCGCACCCTTCTTGACACAACGCGTTTTAAAGCCTTGATGACCATGAACCTATCAGAACTCTGCAATTACGCATGCTTATGCGGGAGTAGTATCAGGATGGGTGACCTCTTAGGAAGTCTAGTTCGAAGGGCCAAAAGCGAACAATATTGTGTCTTCCTTTATAGGCCCCAAGATGAGGTGATTGTGGCGTCCCACATCACCTGGGTATGAGGATGGAGATGTGGTTATATGTATATTCACACCCTTCTTAACACACTGCATTTTAATATTCATGATGGTCATAAACCTATCAGAACTCTGTAGTTAAGCGTGCTTATGCGGGAATAGTATTAAGATGGGTGATCCCTTGGGAAGTCTGGTTCATGGGAGTTAAAAGCGGACAATATTGTGTAGTTGAGGTAAGGTGAGTCGTTACAAGAATTGCATAGACCAAAGATGGGGTCGAGGAAGAAGTGCCCCAACTGTAGCCTCCTCAATAGTTTGATAATGAG
This sequence comes from Betula pendula, assembly GCA_900184695.1. Lineage (NCBI taxonomy): Eukaryota > Viridiplantae > Streptophyta > Magnoliopsida > Fagales > Betulaceae > Betula > Betula pendula. Next base: position 155,738 of record FXXK01001117.1, read on the forward strand.
TATGAGGAGGAGATTGAACTGAGTGACTTTGAAGTAACAGACGTCGAGGAGGAGGACGTTTCAACTATGAGGTGAAGCATCAACATCTAAGAAACAAGGGGATAAAAGGGAAGATCTGGATGAGGAGTCTACTTGTAATGATAGCTTAATAAGCTTAGACAGTGTAGGGTCACCTAAATGTGTTAGGAGGAAGTATGCATAGTGGAAGGGAATGAGAAATTTGAAAGACAAAGTTGAGTTATTAGTGGGGTTGAAGTTTATGACCCCCCTCAATTTAAGGATGCACTTAAAGTGTATGCAGTACATAATTCATTTGACTATATGTACACGTGCACAACAAGAAAAAGAGGGTATCCAGCTTTTGTAAGATGAAATGTGGCTGGAGAATACATGCATCCTAGTCAAATGACAAAAAGTACTTCCAAATCAAGACTTTGTTCGATGTGTATAACTATGGCAGGGATGATAAGGCGGGATTATAATGTTGAACTTACTTTGTTGAGTTGCCACTGTGCCAAGAGAATGGCATTGAATATTTTGTCTAGGAGTCAAGGTGAGCAGTATAAACACACAAGGAAGTAATGTGGTGCAACATCGAAATAGAATTCTGGTAGTTCAGCTTATATACAAAGGGATGGAAGATTCTTCCAATAGATATATGTTTCATTGGCAAGTTGTAAGCGGGGTTTTTTGGATGGATATCAGCCTATGATCTGTATGGATGCTTATTTTATGAATGGCCAATTTGGTGGGCAGCTGGATGCAGCCTTTGATCGGGATGCGAACGACAACATGTTTTCAATAGCATATGTGGTATACGAGGTTGAATCCAAAGAAACATGAACTTGATTTTTTGAGTTTACTGTTAGAGGAGATTGGGTATGAACATAAGCATATGTGGTCATTCACGTCTGACAGACAAAAGGCAAATGTATTTTTTTAAATATGACCAACACTTTATGATCATTTAAATATTCTAAGGTTTTTTTTTTTTTTAAGATGTATTTATTTCCATGACAGAGGTTGCTTGATGCCATGGAGGATTTGATGCCTGGTTTAAAGCACAAATTTTGTGTCAAACATTTGCATGCAAACTTTAAGAGTAAAGGATATAAGGGCAAGACCTTAAAGGATGCCCTGTGGGGTGCAACTCGCGCACTTAATGTATTACAATTTCAGCACTACTTGTCTGTGATTAAAGGCATAGATGAAAAAGCATTCAAGTACATTGAGAATGTATACCTAAGGATGTGGTCAAGGCATGTTTTTAGATAGAGTAACTACAGTGACATTGTTAAACAATACTAAGGAGTGTTTCAATGCTTGGATTTTGGAAGCAAGAGAAAAGCCTATTCTGACATACATGGAGATGATAAGGTGGCAACTACTAAATAGGTTCAATAAAAAAAGGGCTAGAGCATCAACTTCAACTAATGTTATTTGCCCTAAGATTGTGAAAAAATTGGATAGAAACAAGTAGGGGTGAGCAAAACCCGACCTACCCGCGAAACCCACCCGACTTTACCCGCCCCAACCCGAAAAATTCGGATTTTCAGGGTTTAATCGCGGGTTCGGGTTATTTTTTTGCATATCCACGCTGGTCGGGTCGGGTTGCGGGTTTGTTTTTTGAAAATCGCGGGTACCCAACCCGACCCGCGATTTGTTATACACTATAATACTTTTTTATGTGTTGGATTGGATTCCATCATTTTATGTGTTGCATTTTATGTATTGCATTTTTTAGATGGGTTGAATTGGATGCTAGTGTTTAGTGACTATAGTGTCTTTATTTTTGAATCTTTTAATCTTTTGTGAAATTTTGAATTTGATATAATTTAAATGTTTTCTTGAATTTGTTGAACTTTTGAATAGTTGATGTACATTTATTGATTCATTGAATATGATTTTATGCAATTTTTATATTTTATAGTTGATGCACTTTTATGAACATTATATTTTATTAGTATTATTATTTAAATGAGTATTGATTTTGATGAATGTGATTTTAGGTCTATTTTTTTTTTAAAAATGGGTTTTAGGTTTTTTTCATTTCATGTACAAATAAAAATTGGGCAAAAAATTGTATATTTGAAAATTGGGCCAAAAATTAAACTTTATCCAGCAAAAATAAGTTTAGAGCACTTTTTTGACAAAAAAAAACCCAATTAAAATTAACTCAATTTGAGCCTAAAGCCCAATAAGAATTCGGGTTTAAACCCGACCCGCACGCAAACCCGACCCGCCCCGCAAACCCGAAACCCGTCGGGTTGCAATGGAAACATGCGAGTTGCGGGTTGAATTTTTTCAAACCCGCACCCCGCGGATCGGGTTTCGGATACCCGCAAAACCCGACCCAAACCAACCCGTGCTCACCCCTAGAAACAAGTCAGAAGTTAGGAGCTTTATTTCTCAATGGAGTAATAACATGCAATATAAGGTTGATCATGGTCATGACCCTATGGGGATTGTTAATCTGGGAAAAAGAACATGTGGATATGGTAGGTGGCAATTAAATGGTATTCCATGCCTGTATGCATGTTGTGCTATATATAAAAATAAAGGAGTCCTTAAAAGTTATCTTAGTAGGTGGTGCCTCATGGAGATATTTAGGAACTCATATGCCCTAGATATATATCTTATGCCTGGACCTAATGAGTGGCCGGTTGACCATGATGTGGATCCGATATTGTCACATTTACCTAGGAAACAACGCGGTAAGCCGAAAAAATGTGAGAAGAAGAGGACCTGATGAAAATGAGCATAATGAGAGTGTTAAGGTCACTCGTAAGGGGTATAATGTAAGTTGTGAAAATTATGATCAAAATGGTCAAAATGCTAAGAGTTGCCGCCAACCAGACAATCCAAATAGGAAGAAGTGGGCCAAATAGGTTAGGAAGCCAAAGCCAATCGATGATAATGTGTTGAGTTTTTTTAATAAGAAGCTTAATAAATCTTACTAGACAGTTATATTTATCTTATAACATTTTTGGTTTATATGGTGTGGCAGGGAGGATCCTCGCAGACAGTGCAACCAACTGCCCAGTTGTATTGTTGTTTAATGTATTTGTTACATTTGTGTAAATGTGACAATCATAAATCATTAGGCTCAAAAGACATTCCACAAACTTCAAGACAACTGAGTAGACAATGACAAAGCTGAAGGACTAAGAACTCTAGTGGGGAACTAGTAGTGGTGAGTTTCTTAGTTTGATTGTAATTGATTTATTGTCATCTTATTGTATTTTTAATGTACAATGTTGATTTGGTGATGATTTTGCAATTTGAAAGATCACAAGGAGTGGGGCAAAATCAAACATGACCAAAGTTAGGCAAATCAAAAGCAACTCAATAGGCATATGACAAAGCCTTATACTTTAACTTTTGTAATTTATTTGACACATGAACTTTTGGGTTAGTATGAACTTGGTCTGTAATGTACTGGACACATTAACTTTTTGATCAATATTTTGTAAGGATTACAATGTTTACATGTATGGATGTCACTCTTGTTATTAGTATTTTCTAAGTGTTAAATCATGTGATTATGTCATGTAACTTTGGTTATCAATTTTTTGTAAGGGTTACATTTTGAATAGACTACAATGTAACTTTTGTTATCAGTTATAATGTTAACTGTATTTTTTATTCTCCATAATGTTATCAGTATTTTGATTTGTCTTCCATGAGAATATGTGTGACATATTGTTGTCTTCAAGTTAGTTATGCTATTATCAGGTTGTATGATGCAAGTATTCCCCATGGTTTTCCTAAAATTGTTGAAATTTCGAGGTACACACTTGTGAACAATATACCAAAATGTTGTATGATGCAAGTATTACCCATAACAAGATTCAGTAGAATACTTTCTCATAATAAAATGTCAAAGTACATAGTCAAAATATATAATTCCCTTACACAATCAAAATACTCCATTATTCAACAGTTAGGGCTGTAAACGAGCTAGTCTTTCCGACAGTCTGCTCGATATCCGCCCGATTAAACTAGACTCGAACCCGAGATCAAAAAAAAAAAAAGAGAGAGATCCGACTGCTTTAGGGATCGCGAGCCTTTGCTCGTTTAAGGCTCGACTTGACCAACTCGCCGACTCGTTAGTTTGATCATATATATATATATTATATATATATATTATATATATATATATATACTATATATATATTAATAATAAATTTATAAATTATATTATATATGTTACTTAATATTATATTATATTACTCAATTTAATCATTATATCATATCATCATGGATATGACCTTATGATTTAAGTATTATTATTTAGATACTTATAAACTTTATATCACATTATTAATCTAAGATCATATGATATATACTTAGTCATATAATCTCATCTAGGTATTATCAATAGATACTTATGAGTTAGGATAATTTGAATAATAATTACATACTTCTTATTTATTATAAAAATCTCATATCATATGATATGATTCATAATTCAAAATTATAATATATAATATTGAACCCATATAATGTCACACAACTTAACATAAGTATATAATTTCATACGAAGACAATATATAGTTCCTTAATGTATGTATCAATGATGAATTATTATGAATATGAATATATATATATATATATATACATATATATATATTATATATATATATATATATATATATATTATATATGACAATGTGATTTATATATTCTCAAATTAAGTGATTAGTATTGAAGTTAATAATATATTTTTCATAATCACAAATTAAGTATATATGATCCAACATTGTATCATATGATCATATGATATAACATTGTAATCATTAATTATTAGATCATATGAATATGATAACATATATGATATAAATACTATCGTTAGATACTTATTAATTGTTAAATTATATAATCGAAGATCTAAGATCATAATGATAATACTTAGACCATATATTATCATATTAAATTATGTATTATATATTTAGATAATCATGTGATATAATTCATGATTCATAATTCATAAATATAATATTATAGGCACAATTCACCATAATGTCACATAAGTATACAAATTCATACTAATACAATATATATCTTAATGTATGTACGAAGGTATACAACAATGACATTGTGATTCACATCATCTCAAATTAAGTGATTAATATTAGAATTAACAATATATTTGTTATGATCACAAATTAAGTATTATGTTATAATTTAGATATAAGAATTATTATTCGAATTTATATCACATGATTATATGATATAACTTTGTATTATTTAATCCTATATTATTATCATATGAATAT
>FXXK01001117.1:171094-201587 GCA_900184695.1 Betula pendula
ATATATATATATATATGAATAAAGAGGAGATCGAATATCTTGCACTTTCCAACATACACTTACACAGAGGTATCAAACATAGGTGCTCTTTAACTGTATGAATAACACCTCAGGTTGAAATTTGACTTGCATGGCTGTACATAGTGAAACGTCATAAAGCTGCCTGTACCATACCACTTCATTCTATTATTTGGTGAGCCTGCCATTTCACACTAAAACTACATGCATCCCTTAGTTTCGGCAGCTGCAGTATAATGTATAATGCAAGGCACAATGGCAGTAAGGAATGAAGCTAGTCTCTAGTTTGCAATTGAAACGACCCTAATAAAGCATTTTAAGCATCTGCACGCTCCACAGAAAATCTTCCTGCCTTGTGCATTATTTGGCTCCACAAATGTCTTTGGCATTTTTGCATTGAAATTAAGAGCATATAAACCTAATTGAGTACTTTTCAGCATTTATACAAAGAAAAAGAAAAAAAATGAAAGCCAAATATCACAAGAAGATGAATTTGAGCATAGAAATTTCACTATATCACGAACTACAAAAGACCGCATAAAAGAGCACAAAATCTGCAGACTTACATACTAATGCAACCCAAAAGCAATATTTTTGCACAGAAAGGAAAGAGAAACAGAACCGAACACAAATAAATATGTTCCTTGTTCACAGTCCAAGAGGTAGAGAAAACATTTACGCTCAAAATTTACTTAAGTGGAATACACAGTATGCCAAATGAACAATAGGCTGTTTATTCTTCTAAACTAGTTTTTTGAACCCACAATGCTTTAATCAGTAATCAATGGCATAACTGGTACCATACTCCCGTAATGCAAGCACAAAAAAGATCCAATAAACATACAAAGATGAAAGACCATCTAGCAATAAAACAAAAAACGTTATCACTCAACAGAAAATATAAAATGTAGTTCACGCCCCCATCAATTTGAACAGGACAATCCTCATTAAGAATGAGATACAAATACTTGTATACAGAATCAGATCAGAATTGCACTTCACTTCTAGAAATGAAACATCAGCAATGCAGTGTCCCAAAGCCAAACTCTTCATTTGATTTGCATGTGACCCTAGACTCATCCTTGCCTCTAATACGAAGCAAAAATAAAACGAACTTATCAAACTACGGACAACTGAATCAAAACTCCACAAAGTCAAACATATAAAATCGCAATCTTTCTCAATCATCATCCCCAATTCAACCACAAGACAATATAATGACTCAACTATCGCAACCATTTCAAAGAGTTCTAAACCATCAAGCACACAACCAAAAAAAAAAAAAAAAACCCAATTAAAAAGGAAAGGAAAGCGAATGACCTTAGTAGTCAACCTAAAGTCCCCCTTCTTCCACTTCCCACTCCTCACGTACCGGTCGCACTCACACAGCCTCCTCAGCACCGCCAGTATGAGCCCGATCGCGAGGTCCGCCACGTCCTCGGTCAGCACGTCTGGCGTGTTCGTGACCCTAATCCCCTTCTCCTTGCACTTGTTCAGGTCGATCTTGTCCACCCCGACGCTGAAGCTCGAGACGATCTCGAGCCCCGGCAGCGTTTTGATAAGCTCGGCGTCGGCGCCGGCGGAAGCGTTTCCGACGACAGCGCGGATGGAGGCGGAGTGATCCTTGAGGAACTGGGGCTTCTCCGGGACGGTCCAGAGCCTGAAGAGGTTGAAGCGCCTCTGGAGCTCTTGCTCGAGGTAGGTGTTCATTGGGCACAGCATGAGTACGCCAATGGACTCCATTAGGATTAGGGATTAGGGTTTTCGGGTTCGCTGGAGTGGTGGTTGACTAAGGTGGGAGAATCTGAAGCTTGTGTCACTGTGCCTGCGTTGCGACTTGTGAACCAGAGAAGGGATAATGGCAAGGAAGGATCTTTCAACATGCAAGGGAATCGTGTTATTTTTATTATTATTATTATTTCTTTTTTTTTTTGGATTTTTCAACATGTAAGGTTGTATTATTATTATTATTATTATTATTATTATATATAATGCTACATGTCCAATTTTTCTATTCAACTCCTTCTATCTTTGCATATTAGGATAGAGATTGACCCCACAAATGTGAATACAAATAACGATTTTAAGATATGTTAATTTGATTATTAACTATATCTGCATACCCTTTACATATAATAGATATTTTATAAATGTTTTATAAGTTTTATATTGAACCGTATGTGTTGTAGATGGTTTGGTTGGTTGTATTGCTTTATCGTGTAACATTTGAGCAAAAATAAAAAAGTAAGGTGAAATCAATATATTTTTAAAACGATAGGGCTTAAAAAAAATTAAAACAAGTCAAAAACACTAAAAATTGGCCAAAATTATTTTTAAAATAATTTAAAATAGGTACTAATAGAGACCCAAAAAAAGCTCAAAACACTACGATAGGCCCAAAAGGCCTATTACCTCATATGTGAATGGTAGATAATAACCACAGTAACCGCACGGATATAATTAGTAAAAACATAATGTGAAAGCAGATGCGAATATTTAAAAGTAAAATTTTAATAGTGTGAATGCGGTTATAAATATTACAAATAATCGCATCTACACATGCTTGTATACCTTAAGACCAAGGAAGAGTCAATATCGTTTTTTCAGTTCCATGCTGAAAATAATAAAAAAATAACATCAAATAGTCTATTGCCACTAATGTGCCATTCAAATATTGGAAGTAAAAAAAAAAAAAAAGCAAAAATAATCCTTGTGATTGGCCTAAATTATAAATCATTCTCTGTGGTATTAAAGTTAACTCAAGTCCTTGTGATATACCAAAAAAACAATTTAGTTCCTAAAGTCAAATTTCGTTAAATTTTTTGACAGATTTCATTAAGTACCACGTCAGCACCAATAAAATACTAACACGTAGCAATCTTATTAAAAAAATATACAAATATATTAAATATATAAATATATAAAATTAAAAAATTAAAAATTAATTAATTAATTATTTTTAACAAAAAAAAAAAAGAAACTAAGAAGATAGGGGTGGCTGCCAGTTGGCAAACACCCCTTGGGGCGAGGGGGTGGCCTGCGAGCTACCCCCAGAGGTGGTTAAGGGTGGCTCACCGCCATCCCCGACCCGTGGGGGTGGCCACACGCCACCCCCGGCCACCTTTAAGATGACTCGTGGGGCCACTCCAGTGTTGAGGGTGGCGTTCGAGCCACTTCCATGGAAGTTAAGGGTGGCCGCACTCCACCCCAGACTAGGGTGGCGAGCGACCACCCCCAACCCCAACTTCCCTAAAGGTGACCACATTTTACTGAGCTTTGAGGTGACCCGCGAGCCACCCCAGAGATGATCAAAAGTGGCACGTGGCCACCCCAGCATTCATAGTGGTGGCTCAAACGCCACCCTCAACTCTGGGGTGGCCTGCAGGCCACCCTAGAGGTGTCCAAGGGTGGCGTGCGGCCACCCCTATGGGCCGAGGATGGCGGTGATGCAAGGGTCATACTACATCTCATACAATCGAAGAGTTTGACAACCTTCACAAGTCACAAGCTAGGAACGGTCATTCATCTCATTCTAGTTTTTTGAACCCACAATGCTTTAATAAGTAATTAATGGCATAACTGGCATCACACTCCTATAATGTAAGCATAAAAAAGATTCAATAAATACACAAAGATGAAAGACCATCTAGCAATAAAACAAAAAAAGTTATCACTCAACAGAAAATATGAAATGTAGTTCATGCCCCCATCAATTTGAACCGAACAATTCTCATTAAGAATGAGATACAAATACTTGTATACAGAATCAGATCAAAATTGCACTTCACTACTAGAAATGAAACATCAGCAACGCAGTGTCCCAAAGTCAAACTCTTCATTTGATTTGCATGTGACCCTAGATAGTTAGGGCTGGCAAAACGGGTTGGCATGTCGGGTTCGGGTCAGCCTACTTGACCCGCAAATCCGTTAAGGATAAACCCAAACACGACTCGTTTAATAAACGGGTTGACACGACATGACCCGCGATTTTAATGGGTTAACACGACACGACCTGTCAACCCATTTAGTTGACAGGTCGAGTAAATTTGACCCAACTAGACCCAACAAACCCGGAGATGGAAGCGCGGAGGAGCTTCACAAGGCTGAGGTGGTGGCTAAGGCAGATGACGGCAATGTCGGCAAGGTGTTGTTTGAGTTGGGGTATTTGGATCTTGCGGCAGAACTTGTGCTGGAAAACGATGGCATCTTTGCCCCGGAGAGTTGATAAGCCTTGAATGTTGTGCATTCAAGCCCCTTAACTCACATTTGTTAAACCTTAATCATTTTGTAATATAACTTTTTGTCGTGTTTTTGTGTTAGTTAGTGCTTTCAGGTCTTATGGTGAATGTGCACTCTACATCACGGATTTCCTCAAAATATGCTGATAGACTCAACTTGGCTCGAGCGACATCATCACTTGGCTCGAGCGAAGAAGCACCAAAATGGCTCGAGCGAACTCGGTCTCACCAGAATCCGATTTGAGATCTGCACTTGATTTGGGGAGAGAAAAGTTCCTAAAGTTTGGGTCAAAGCACGGATTCACCTCTAAGATCCCTCAAATGATGGTTTTTTACTCCATATCCTCGCAATGAGGGATTGGGAAGACAAAATCCCTTAGTTTAAGGGATTGTATGGTGATTTTTAGAGATTGAAGGTGGATTCAAATATAGGCTGGATCTCTCATCCAAAAGGGGAAAATTTCTGAGAGGAAGCACGAATTAGGGTTCTTGGTTCTGAGGAATTTTGGCCAGCAGCTCACAACACTCAAGGAATGGATTTCTCTTCATCAATAGAGAATTTCATATCCTCCATGAGCAACTAAACTCTTCATAGGGTTTGATGTAGCCCTTTCCAAATCCATGGTTTGATTGTAATCATTTTGAGATTTTTAGTATATGTTTGATGATTGCTTAGCTTAGAGGTTTGCAAAACAATTGTAATTGATTCAATGTTTATACTCATTTTTGATAAAAACTTCATCTTGTCTATAAGAGGTTTCTTAGTCTTGAATGAAATCGATATTCCTATTTTCTGTGATTATAGGAATGATAGCTATGCAATGATATTCTTTGACATAAAATCGAGAGGTTAGATAGGCCATGCTTAGGGAAGATGATCCGTACTACATCTTAGATTAGTGTAATGTAGGTAGACGGATCATGCCAACCGAAGATGGGTTATACTCATTTCTTGATAATATTTATGCTCATTAGAAAGTTTTATAGGCCATACCTAGGGAAGACGGATCGTACCACAACTAGTGTTTAGGTGGACGATCCGTGCCAACCGAAGATGGGTTATCATTACTTTCTAACTAAAGTATTTTCTTGTCGATGTTGTCATATAGTTGACACCCATTATGCGCATCATATCACGCATATAGTAAGAATCCCATGTGAACATAATCTGTCATTGGTATGAGGTTTGTGGTGAAATTATTTCCCTATGTTTCGTCCCTTTTATTCCATTAATTGTTTATGTTTAATTTAGTTCAAAACAACCAAATATCTTTCTGAGTTAGATTAGAATTAATTCTGAGTATTTGATAAGCATCCGATCTAAGAATAGTCCTTGAGGTTCGACACCCTCCACATAGCCCTATCCTATAAGGATTCGTTCTATTGCGAGTGGTAGAAATTTATTATTGATCCGTAAAATCCACATCAAGAGTGCAGCGACAAGAGCGAGTGGAGGAGCTGGAGGTGTAGGGTTCTGGCAAGGAAGTTGTTGGTGGCGGAGCAGAGCTCGAAGTAGTCATAGATGTCTGGGTTCTCAGAGAGCGAGTGGCAAAGGCTGGCAAGCGAGGTGCCGAAGGTAGGGGTTCTGCCGCTCTGGTGTGAGGGGTTGGGGACAATCGATGACGGCAAGATCGAGAGAGAGGGAGATACCGCCAGCACCGAGGACGATCAATGGAGACCATGAGAGAGAGAGAGGGAGATCGAGAGAGAGAGAGCTGAGAGTTTTTTTTTTTTTAGGGGTTGGGGGGGGGGGGCTACGGGTACTGGGTAGCACTTAATAGGGTAAGGGTAAAAGGGATTCATAATTTAGGTTAGGTTTTTTGCTTATAGGTTTTTACATTAAAAATAATAATAATAATAATAACAAATAAATAAAAACGGGTCAGACAGGTTAGATAGGTGACCCGCCGGGTTGACCCGTCTGACCTGATAACTAAATGAGTGACTTGTTTATGACTTGAACCCGATAACCATAAACCAAAACCCACAATTTTCGTGTCGCGTTCATGAGTCATGTAAAAAATTACTACTCCTACCTAGACTCATCATTGCCTCTATTACGAAGCAAAAATAAAACGAACTTATCTAACTAAGGACAATTCAATCAAAACTCCACTATACAACATCGCAATCTTTCTCAATTATCATCTCCAATTCAACCACTAGACAAAATCATGACTCAACTATCCTAACCATTTCAAAGAGTTCTAAAACCAATTAAAAAGGAAAGGAAAGCGAATGACCTTAGTAGTCAACCTAAAGTCCCCCTTCTTCCACTTCCCACTCCTCACATACCGATCGCACTCACACAGCCTCCTTAGCACCGCTAGTATGAGCCCGATCGCGAGGTCCGCCACATCCTCGGTCAGCATCTCCGGCATGTTCGTGACCCTAATCCCCTTCTCCTTGCACTTGTTCAGGTCGATCTTGTCCACCCCGACATTGAAGCTGGAGACGATCTCAAGCCCCGACAGCATGTTGATAGGCTTGGTCTCGGCGCCGGCGAAAGAGTTGTTGACGACAGCACGATGGAGGCGGAGTGATCCTTGAGGAACTGGGGCTTCTCCGAGACGGTCTAGAGCCTGAAGAGGTTGAAGCGCCTTTGGAGCTCTTGCTCAAGGTAGGCGTTCGTTGGGCACAGCATGAGTACGCCAATGGACTTCATTAGGGTTAGGGATTAGGTTTTCAGGTTCGCTGGAGGTTGACTAAGGTGGGAGCTGAAGCTTGTGTCATTGTGCCTGCGTTGTGACTTGTGAACCAAAGAAGGGAATTGATAATAGCAAGGAAGGATTTTTCAACATGCAAGGGAATCAGGTTAATTTTCTATCATTATTATTTATTTATTTGTGAGTGCAAGGGAATCGTGTTATTTATTTATTTTCTTTTTTGGTGAGTAGAATGGAATCATGTTGTTGGACGAGTAGTCTATTGCCTAAGATTTTGGGAGTACATGGGATGGACATTAAGGGTATCTTTGACAAACAGTTGGATAGAGGTTTAAATGGTAGTAAAAAATGATTGATGTGATATAAAATAAAAAGAATATTGTAAATTTTTTGTATAGAAAAGTGAAAAAAAAAAAAAATTTAGTGAATTTTTTATTTGAATAATAATAAAAGGTGTTTGATGTAATATAAAAAGTTGTTAAAAAGTAGGTGATAGAATAGGAAAAAAATAGAATATGTTAATGTGATTTTTTTTTGTTTGTTTAACAAAGACCAATCCGGTCCTTTGCCAAACACAGATTGTGCAGATCCACTGCATGCAATTATTCGCTATGTGCACATGATATTGATGTGAATGTGCATGTGGTTAACAAAAATTACTATTTGTATATGAGAATGTGGAGAGAGATTTTAAGGTATGCAGGTGCGGTTATTTACCGTATTTGCATACCCTTTATATATATTAGATATTTTATATATGTTTTATATATTTTATATTGTTTAGTAGGCGTTATAGATGGTTTGGTTGACTGTATTGCTTTATCGTATAACACTTAGGCAAAAAGGCAAAAGTAGAATTCAATATAGTAGGACTTAAAATAAATAAATAAATAAAAACAAGCAAAAAAAAAAAAAGGACCAAATTATTTTTAAAACCGTTTAAAAGAGGCCTTAATAAAGACACAAAGAAGGCCCAAAAAACTAAAATAGGCCCATTCCCTCATGTATGAATAGCGAATAATAACCACAATAACTACGCGGATGTAACTAGTAAAAACTTGATACGAATATCTAAAAGTGATATCCGCTGATCAGAATCCCCTCATTTTTAAAAAATTGAGAATCTCGTATGGTTAAATCTTAGTCTTTCTTTACATTTATGCCAAACACAAATAACGGGTAAAGTTAACAAAAATTTAATGAGGAGAGAGAACATGCCAGCACTTTCTTCAGAAAACAAAAATAGCCCTTGGAATAAACTAAAAGGAAGATTGAAGGTAATAGTTTTGGCTAACTCAACTGCATACGATTCATCATGATTTACATTAGGGAATTCAAAAATTCAACAAAGTACATCAGATATTTAAAATACAAATGTGCTACAAATCATGATGCTGTGTGGTGGGATAAGATCGAAGGTTTGGAATATTTTGAATATCCTCAACATCATGCTCTGTTTCTTCTGCATTATCATCATGCTTCTTTTAGTTTGTTGCTTTCTGTTCTGTCTTCACCACTTGATTTCAATTACATTGGTGGAGAATTTCTTCAATATCTAGATTGGAGGTAGAGAGAGAAGCTCTGTTTTTCAACACCGAAGGTGATTAATTTTTTTTTCTTTTTATGGAGTATAATTATCATTGACTTGGTCTTTTATTTATTTGTGGACGCTATACTTTTGAATTTCTCCTCTTATGGTTGGTATAACTCAAGTGTTTCATTCGATTGGTTTAAACTGGGAGAAGTTTTTCTAATTTCATGGTCCTACCTTTGCGGTTCTAATTTTTTTATATTGATGATATATATATATATATATATAAGCAAAGTAGGGAAAATGGAAATGGATAAAGGTGTCCTTCTTACTCTATGACACGTTTGGTACGCGGAATGACTATTCCAAGAAATAACCTTTATTAAGAATGAAAGGGGTAGAATAGATTAACTTTGGAATAGTCACTACCAATAACTATGAAGGATTGACTATTCTTTTAATTGAGGGAATAGTCATTCCTCTTAATTGAAGGAATAATCATTCCCTCATGGGTATCGGAATGGCTAATACATTTCACTCCTTACATTCTTAATAAAGGCTATTTATTTCGCGTACCAAACATAACCTTAATTCTTACAGCAGAGAGAAAAGGGAGGGATGTGTGAATGCTTCCATAACAAATATAGGAAGCGGCCTATTTAGTAACTAGATGTGCCTGGAGATTAACACTTCTTGAAATCTTGGTCACAAAACAAGATGGAAAAATAGAAAAAAGAGAAATAGTGTTAGCTATAATTCCTGCTGAAGCCCATTCAACATCCACAGAAGAACTATTAAGAGCTAGGATGGTGAGTAAGGAATCACCCTCAATTATAATCAGAAAAGAAGAATAAAAATTGGCTGCAACTTCAACTCCTAGAAAGGCTGTTGTGGCTTCACCAGCATTGACATTAATAAAAGACAGTCTTCTAGTAGTAGCAGAGAGAATTAAACCTTCATGATCCGTAATAACAACAGCTGCCACCATACCAGAATTTTTCACAGCCACATCAAAGTTCAACTTAAGAGTACCTTAAGGAGGGCAAGAGCAAGAAACAAATGTAGCTTTATCAGACCAGGCCTTCTGATGAAAGCCAATAGTTGTTTAAATTTGAACTATCAAACTAGGCAAATGAACTATCGAGTCATTGTGAACTTTACCATTCCTAGCACTCTAGATAGCATCCATAATAATGATAGTTGAGAGCTGAAAAACCTTAATATCCACAGAAGGAATTTCCAAAAAAAGTTTAGGCTTAATAATAGCTTTAATCCATTCTGAAATCGGTAGAGAAGCAAAATGAGAGAAGTATCCAATGGCCAAGCAAAAGATCTCCAAATCGCCTTAGCTAAAATACAGTCAAGAAAAATATGTTGGATAGATTCTTGAGGATTGATGTTAAT
Source organism: Betula pendula (assembly GCA_900184695.1). Lineage (NCBI taxonomy): Eukaryota > Viridiplantae > Streptophyta > Magnoliopsida > Fagales > Betulaceae > Betula > Betula pendula. The sequence goes on from FXXK01001117.1 coordinate 180,952, forward strand.
GATGAATGGAGAAGAAACACAGGAGGGTTATTATCTAATAATGGTACTTAATTTCTGGTGTAGATGATGACAGAGTAATATGCTATGGCCTATGGGTATTTGAGTTGCAAGTTGACTTTGTTTAGGTATAGTTTAAGCAATCGTTGTCCAAGCAGAACCACTCGAGTGAAACTGTTCTGTATGTTGCTGTTGAATATGGTTTTATTGATTTGATGAAAGAGATGACAAAACTGCCCTACATTCAGCTGCACGTTCTCTCTCCTCATTAAATTTTCATTAATTTTACCATTTATTTGTGTTTGACAATTGGCACATTTTAAACTGTTAGATGTAAAGATGTGCTAAGTATTGAGCCAAAAGATAAAGCCCACATGATCCCATCAATTCTGCAACCACTAGATACACATGATCCCAACAACTCTACAGATAACATCACAACTGATAAGAGATTGTGTTTTAAAGAAAATCATATCTGTGAGTTATCTAGACTTCAAGGGACAAGCACAGCTGTCAACAGAAAATATGGGACTTGATCTTTTCCTGATTTCAAGGCTACAAGTCTATGTACTACATTGTTATGTAAATAACGTGTCTCTCAATTGTAAACCTCTCTCAAACTTTGTTTTCTTTTAAAAACTATGTAGAAAATTCTTATATAGTGTGAACAGAGCACACTAGCTTGGCAAGACAATTACAACCAAAACACTATCATTGTCTTCATCTTTTATGGTATCAGAGTTAGAAGACTAGCGTCAATTTTTTTTTTTCTCACCATGTCTATAGGACATTTCTTCTATCCAAACTCAAACACCACTCGTGCCTTTCCCATCTCACTCCCTTCAAAACTGCAATCATCAAATCACCCTTAAACTTACTTGAGAGAATTACCTTCTATGGCGTACCCTCATGCTTCCTTACTTAGAAGGCCAGGAACTACCTGGCTTTGCTACTGGCACCCAACCCTGCCCCCCACAGTTCATCACATCTAGCAGCTCCACTAGCTCTTATTCCCAACCTGACTCACACTGCTTGGGTCCTTCAAGATAAACTTATCCTAAGTGTCATTCTCTCCACTCTGTCTGAAACTATATTGGCACATGTTGTTAATCGCCACACCTCCCGTGAGGTCTGGTCCACCTTGGAGACAATCTTCTCCTCTCAATCTAAGGCTCGCGTTATGTAATCTCAGTATCAGCTTGCCACTTTGAAGAAAGGCGCCTCTTCGATTGCTAATTACTACCAAAAGGCTCAAACTCTTGCCCACACACTTGCAGCTATTGATGAACCACTGAAAGATTCATAATTGGTTTCCTATTTGCTGGCTGGTCTAGGATAAGACTATGATCCTCTCATAACGTCAATCACTACTCAATTTGACCTAATCTCACTTGATGAATTGTTTAGTCACTTACTAACTCATGAGCAAAGACTTGACCAGTCTCACTTTATTGTTGACTTGTCTGTATCAAGTGTCAATATGGCTCAATGGAACAGCTCCACGTCACACAAAAATCAGCCTTCCTTCACTTTCTATCCAGGAGCAGGACGTGGCCGTGATAGAGGTCGTGGTCGTGGCTTTCCCAACAATGGCCGTGGCTATCCCAACACCTCCCATCAGTCATCCCATTTCTCCAATTCCACTCACCCTGTGTGGCAAGTCTGCTTCAAAGTTGGTCACACCGCAGCCAAATGTTACCATCGCTTTGACCAATCCTATCAAGGTGATTCTATCCACCCTACTGCTTTTCTCACTACTCAACATAAGCCAACTAACCTGAACTGGTACCAAGATACCGGTTCCACTCATCATCTTACGAATGACTTGTCCAACTTAAACATACGTGCTGATGCGTATCATGGACCAGATCAAATTTGAGTCAGAAATGGCCAAGGTTTAGATATTCTTCACATTGGCTCAGCTCGTTTACCTACTAATAATGTAACTTTTCTTTGGCCAATCTCCTTCATGTTCCTCAAATTAAAAAAAAAAAAAAAAAATTAATTTTGGTTAACAAGTTTACCTGTGATAACCAAGTTTTCATTAAATTTCACCCTTATTTTTTTGTCTCAAGGATCTTCGCACGAGGAAGCTCTTCCTCCAAGGCCTGAGTAAAGAGGGTCTTTATCCATGACCCCTTCCTCTTCTCCATCTGCTGGTTCTCATGCTGCTTTTGTAGGAGAACGTGTCTCTTGATCAATGGCATCATTGCCTTGGTCATCTTGCTCCTCCTCTGGTGCGTCACATTTTGTCCATACACCATCTCCATGCCTCGTCCTCTAAAATCTAGCAAGTTTGTCCAGCATGTCAGCAAGGCGAACTTCATCGTTTGCATTTTGGCTCTTCTTTTTCAATTTCCAAAGATCCCTTGGATCTTCTTTTTCTTGATGTATGGGGTCCTGCCCTAACCTTATATTCAAGAAACAAAAGATATTTTTTGTGTGTTGTCGATGATTATAGCAAATATCTATGGATGTTTCCCTTAACTTGCAAATCTGATGTAACCTCTATCTTCAATCAATTTAAGCTTCTTATTGAGAATTTTTTCTCACACACCATCAAAGCTATGCAAACCGATGGCGGGCGAGAATTTTTCCCTTTGCAAAAATTACTTGCATCATCTGGTATATCCTATCGCCAAACCTTCCCTCACACTCACCATCAAAATGGGAGTGTTGAGAGGCGACTTCGTCAAATAGTTGATACGAGCCTTGCCTTACTCTCTCATTCACACGTTCCCTTCCGGTATCGGGATGATGCTTTTGATATGGCTTGTTGCCTCATCAATCGGCTTCCTACCGCTACCACACGTCCCAAAACTCCCTTTGAGCTCTTCTTTACAAAGCCTCCTGATTATGGTTTGTTAAAAACGTTTGGGTGTGAGTGTTGGCCTTACCTTAGGCCATACAACTCCCATAAGTTTTCATTCCGTTCCAAATCTTGTGTTTTTCTAGGATATAGCAAGCCTCACAGTGGCTACAAGTGTCTTGAAATTGCCACTGGTTGTATCTATATTGCATGACATGTTATTTTTAATGAAACTATTTTCCCTTTCCAACACATGCTACCCTTTGCTGCTCCTAATTCTCAAGCGTCTTCCAGCTAGCTTCCTTCTAACCTGTGTCTTCTACCTCAAGTCAATCCCACTCTACCCACCTTACCCGTGTCTCCCTCTCTTCCCATACCCATGCTATCACACCTGACTCATCCTCTATTTCATCTCCTCCTCATACTCCTAACATTGAATCTCTCCCACCCTCTGCTCCTCCCACTCGTAACCATCATATGAATAATCGATCTCAATTGTAAATTCACAAACCCAAGGTTCGTACTAATGGCACGGTTAAATATCCTCTCCCACGGGCTCTCAATGCATCCTTGAGTTCTCTTGACAGTGAACCCACTTGTTTCTCTGAAGCTGTTAAATTTGGAAAATAACAAGATGCTATGACTAATGAGTTCAATGTCCTCTTAACAAATGGAACATGGACATTAGTTGATCCTCATCCTTCCATGAATATAGTTGGTTGCAAATGGGTGTTTCGTATCAAACGAAAGGCGGATGGCAGTGTTGATTGGTATAAGGCACGCCTTGTTGCCAAAGGTTTTTCATCAATAACCCAGCTTGGATTTTGAAGAAACCTACAGTTCAGTTGTTAAGCCTATTACCATTCGTGCCATTCTCTCCCTTGCTGTTTCATATGGCTAGCCTATTAAGCAAATTGATGTCAGTAATGATTTTCTACATGGCTTTCTTACCGAGACTATACACATGGCTCAACCCCCTAGTTTTGTCCATCCTCAAAAACCTACGGTTGTGTGTCTCTTAAAGAAGGCTCTCTACGGTTTAAAACAAGCTCTCCAAGCCTGGTTTTCTCAGTTGCGCTCTCAGCCACTTGAAATTGATTTTATTGCCTCCAAAGCCGATAGCTCTCTGTTTCTCTTCAAATCTGCAAATGTTCGGTTGCTGGCCTTGGTGTGTGTGGACGATATCATCTTAACGAGTTCATCAATGGCTGCTTCAGATGGCTTGATCAAAACTCTATCTACTGACTTCCCCATCAAAAACTTAGGTGCCCTGTCTTACTTTTCGGGGGTTGAAGTCTCACGCATTGCTACAGGTTTGCATTCTCCCAACAAAGGTATATATTTGATCTTCTTCAATGCACCAACATGACCATGGCAAAACCAATTAATTCCCCCATGTCTGCTTCCACTTCCTTCAACAAATTTGATGGTTTATCTATGGCTGATCCAACTTTGTACCGAAGCATGGTAGGGGCACTACAATACCTTGCCATTACTCGTCTCAATATAGCTTTTTTAGTCAACAAGCGCTCTCAATTCATGCATGAATCACGTGATGTCCACTGGGCTGCTGTGAAGCGTATTTTACGCTACTTCAAAGTTCCATTTCTCATGGTCTCCTCCTCCGTCCATGTAAATCTTTTCTCCTCGTTCCTTCTTATATATGGATTGGGTAGGGCATCCTGATGACAGGAAATCCACCTCCGGCTATTACACTTTTCTTGATGCAAATATTTTGTCTTGGAATTCGAAGAAGAAGCCCATGGTTTCCCGGTCTAGTATCGAAGCTGACTATAAAGCTCTCGCTATTGCCATTGTTGAATTGACACGGATTCAGTATTTACTCCAAGAACTTTGTGTTGATCTCTCTCAGGCTCCCACCTTGTTTTGTGACAATATTGGTGCCACTTACCTGTCATCTAATTCGGTTCTTCATGCTCGAACCAAGCACATTGCCATCGATTATCACTTTGTTCGAGAACATGTGGCTCTTCAAACCCTCATTGTTAAATTCCTTTCTAGCAGACTAGCTAGCTGACATCTTGACAAAGCCCTTAGTCTCTACTAGATTCAGCTTTCTTAGAGACAATCCCACTGTTTGTGCCAACCAGTTTTTATTAAGGGCGAGTATTGAACCAAAAGTTAAAGTCCACATGATCCCAACAACTCTGCAGATAACATCATAACTAATAAGAGATCTTATTTTAAGGAAAATCATATCTGTGAGTTATCTAGACTTAAAGGGACAAGCACGGCTGTCAATAGAAAATATGGGACTTGATCTTTTCCTGATTTCAAGGCTACAAGTTTGTGTACTACACTGTTATGTAGATAACGTGTCTCTTAGTTGTAAACTTCTTAGACTTTATTTTTTAAAAAAAAATCTATGTACATAATTCTTATATATAGTGAACAGAGCACACTAGCTCGGCAAGACAATTACAACTAAAACACTATTATTGTCTTAATCTTTTATTAAGATTTATCAATATGAGATTCTCAAATTTTAAAAAATTCGGGAGGGATTGTGATCCTGATCAAATACCCTTTTTTTAGTTCCAAACTGAAAGTAAATTAAAAAAATAACATCGATTTCAGTTTCCAACTAAAAAAATAAAAATATAAAAAATAAAATAAAATAACATCGAATAGTCTATTGCCACTGATGTGCAATTCTAATATTGGAAGAAAAAAAAAAAGGAAAATATATATATAAAAAAAAAAACCTCTGTACTAACAGCCAAATTTAAAAAAGTCTTATAAACTGATAATTGGTAGATGTCAACCCTTCAAATTATTAATATGTGATAAAAAAGCCAATTTTTAATTTTTTTTTTTAAATACCCTTAGTTTCTTAAAAAAAAATTAAAAAATAAAAAGAAAGTAGGAGTGACCGATCCACCCAAACCCATCACCATTTCTAAAAAGAAAATAATTTGAGGTGGTTGATCCATTAAATGGGGGTGGCCATGCCAGTTTGGGGTGGCTTGCCGCCCCCCCTCAACCAGTTTGTAGGTGGCCACCAGTCACCCTCAACCAGTTTGGGGGTAGCTGAACCACCCCAAACCTTTAGGGATGGCCGATCCACCAAATGGCGGTAGCTCACGGTGATTCCCAAGGAGTTCGGGGTGGCTCGTGCCCCCCCTCCCCTCAAACTAGTTTGCGGGTGCCCGCGAGTCACCCCCAACTAGTTTAGGGGTAGCTCGCGGCCACCCAAAGGGTTCTTTTTTTTTTAAAAAAAAAAAACAGGAATTAAGAGTACTTTTTTTTAAAAAAAGAAAATGACATTTTTATTATATTTGCAATTTAAAAAATCGACATCTATCATTATTTAGAGAAAAAGAGATAAGTGAACTTTTGAAAGATAATTCTAACTGACGAGATATACTCTTAAGAATTTCATCTATTCGTTTTAGAAAAATGATCACCTATAGGTAGATTTGAAAAGTCATAAAACGAGTTGGGCAACTCTAGAATGATGCTCTTCATTTTATTCTCCAAATGCTTAAAAAAGAAAAGAAAATAGTCGAACACAATCCAATAGCCGTAGTTTTCCTAGATCAATTCAAAAAAAACCCTAGCCCTATTTCTCCTTCACCTTCACGTCCAATGGACTCCATAGGCGTCCTAATGACCTGCCCAATGTCTGATTACCTCGAACAACAACTCCAAAAGCGCTTCAACCTCTTCAAACTCTGGGCCCATGCCCATTCCTCGCACTCTGATTTCTTGAAGAACAACTCCAATTCCATCCAAGCTTTGGTGGGGAACACCAAAATCGGTGCCGACGCAGAGCTCATCGAGTCGCTGCCCAAGCTGGAGATCGTTTCGAGTTACAGTGTGGGGTTGGATATGATTGATCTGAGGAAATGTCAGGAGAAGGGCATTAGGGTTACCAACACGCCTGACGTATTGACCGATGATGTTGCCGATGCGGCGATCGGGTTGATCTTGGCTGTCACAAGGAGGGTTTGTGAGTGTGACCGGTTTGTGAGGAGCGGGCTGTGGAAGAAATGCGATTTCGGATTGGGTACCAAGGTTAAATCCTGTTATTTATCGATTGATTCTTGAAGAATTTTGTTGTGTTGTATTTAAGTTTTAGTTTTACTGAAATTTTGGGAATGGGTAGTTCTGGATTCATTGATTCCAAGCATGAAATTGAATTTATTATCCTGACTTTGCCATTAATATCGTTCATGCATGTTCGGGTGATAGATTCTTCAATTAATTGGTCTGCGAGTAATATTCTAATAACAAATGGAGTTGCCGAATTGTATGGAATTTAGTGTCCACGATTTGCTTATGCCATTTCACTTGCCTAAGTTAGGAAATAATTCATTAGCTATATTTACTGGTTAGAAAAACACGATGGGTGTTTCAGTTATTTTTGTATTCTTATCGAAAAAAGATACAAGTAGAGCAAGCCAGGAGACGAATAGACAAAGGTGTTAAAGACATATAGAAAGAGTGCATGTTAGATGTAGTCGAATACTTGATGTGTCCTTCACATGAATGGGAACTTGAATTGAATCCTCTTTCTCTCCTCATGTTTTTGCAATTATCTACCTATTTATGTACATATTTATTTTTGTTTATCTTTCAGTTCAGTGGTAAATCTGTTGGAATTGTTGGGTTGGGCAGGATTGGTTCAGCAATTGCAAAGAGAGCCCAAGCATTTGGCTGCATTATCAGTTACTACTCAAGATCTGAGAAACCAGAAACAAATTACAAGTACTACTCGAGCATCATTGACTTGGCTGCCAATTGTCAGATCCTCATTGTTGCGTGTGCTTTGACGGAAGAAACCCACCACATTGTCAACCGTGAAGTCATTGATGCCTTGGGTCCTAAGGGCATTCTCATCAACATTGGACGAGGTCCACACATTGATGAACCAGAGCTTGTGTCTGCACTCCTCGAAGGCCGGTTGGGTGGGGCTGGCCTCGATGTGTTTGAAAATGAGCCAGAGGTTCCTGAACAACTGCTTGTGCTTGAAAATGTAGTTCTCCTGCCACATGTGGGGAGTGACACCGTGGAAACCAGTGAGGCAATGGCAGACCTTGTGATAAAAAACTTGGAGGCCCATTTTCTAAAGAAGCCACTGTTAACTCCAGTGATTTGATTATATATATAAGGTATGTGGGATAAGTTGTTAGTGGTCTTTAGCTCGTTGCAACCGTTTAAGTTTTTAGATTTATATATGTTACAAAGATTAATGTTTGGACCTTTGGTGAGCATTTCTCTGATGAAAGGAAATTAAATTCAATGTAAGATTGACATTTTTCAACTTTTTGAGCACGGGAATCATGGTTGGATATTATATTGGCTTGTTCTTTTCTTTTTGTGTGATCAACTGCAATATGCTCTATAGCTTCTTCTGTTTCTGCTTTTTTCTCTTTCTTTTTTGGTGCGTTCTTCTCTAACATTAATCCCAACCAAAATAGGATCTATAAACGAAAATATTTCATTCTTGGAATGAAATCCACCTTTCATTGACGCTTTAATGCTTACTGATGAAGTCAAATTGACCTCTAATTTTAGATGAAAAACTTTGTGATCTTAAATTACAGTTTCTTTCTTTTTCCCACTCCCCTTTGTTAGACAAAAAGACTGGTACAATGCAGTAATGATACAACTAATTCTATGGTATGTTGGGGAAAATAAAAGTTGTCCTAATCTTTAAGAAAATAATAATAAAAAACTCTGAAGAAACTCGCCACATTGTTAATCTTCAAGTCATTGATGCATTGGAACTTCAAGGGATTGGCACAAGTGGTAAGGGCTATGGTTTTGGTGGCATTTCCATCGGGTCTATGGTTTGAATCTCCTTGGGTGCAAAAAATTCCTTAGGGCTAGCCCGCCAGCGTATTACCCAATCCATGTGGAGGGGGCGTTTTGCACGGATCCAAGGTTTATCCAACATGGATGAGTAAATGAATTGGCCCTGCTTTCAAGGGGTTTTTCATCATTAAAAAAAAAAAATTGCACTGGGGCCAAGGGGGCATCGTCATCAAACAGTGCTTGAAAGCCGGCTGGGTGGGGCAGGACTCGAGGGCTTGTTTGGTTGCTGTTTTGGGAACAGGTTTTCTGTTTCCAAATCAGCAAAACCGGTTTTGCCACTGTAGTGTTACATTTGGCTACCTGTTTTGAAGCACAAAATGGGTGAAAATGAAAACACCTGAAACACGAAATCTGAGAACACTTTCAACCTATTTCCAAAAACAGGTCTCATCTACAGTGATCAAAACACCCTGAGAACAAGTGAAAATCGTATTCTGTTTAAGTGCATAGTACTCCCACATTACATCAGGTCCATTTGATTCTTGGGAACGAATATGAGCAGCATTTTTTTTTCTCCCCTTTCACATTCATTCCCATCTTCAATTCATTCCCAATCCCCTTCAATTCCCTCAACAACCTTTCACTTGCCCATTCAATGCCTCCCTCAACAACCTACTTATCTGCCCAATCTCCTTCAATTTCCCAGCTTGAAGCTTCCCAGCTAGGGCTACGGCCATCACATCATTGTTTTTGATTTCGCATTCAATTTTGATTTCCCCACTCACCTGTTCTCGATTTCGCATTCAACTCTTTCTGATTTCATTCATTTTCCCAGCTATGGCCATCGCATCCAACTTTGATTTTCCTGGCTAACTCTTCAACGCTTTCGACGGGATTTGTTACTAACCCTACCAACTCTAGTCTTCATTAATTTCGAATGTTTTGTGTTATAAAAAGGATGTCATTGGCGAGCACATCTGATTCCAGAGGAGCAAAGAATTGCGGTTATGTCAAAACGGCTCCAATCGCTAGATTAAAAAAGGTATTTTTCTTTTTCCCTCTTTTTTTTTTTTTTTTTTTTTTCATGATTTGTTGATGTTTGTGGTCCAGATGTATGGTATTTTTGTGGGTTTGTTTCTCTAAATCATTTGGGTTTGCTTGTGTTTGGATATAATGGTTTGTTGCTGCAAAATAGTGTAGTTGCTGTAAAATTGATTTGAGTTTGTTTTGCTTTCCTTTAAGCTTTGTTAGGAGTTGTTTAGTTGTTTGTCGGGATTGTATTTCGGATTGGTGTATCTTTGATATAAATTTGCCGTTTGTTTAAATCAACAAGAAAAATGGAACCCCTGCCCCAGACTATCGTGGTAGCAAAGGTCATGTTTGCCTCAGGGAAAATGATTCAAGGTCATGTTTGGAAAGCTTTGTTAAGTACATGTTTGCCTTAGGGGTGAGATGAACAATTTGTTTAGAAGTGGGAAGTGGTGTATTCTTTATAATTCTAGGAAGCATGATTTTAATTTATGCTGTTCAATACACCAACCTGGTTGGCTAGCAGCTTTGGTGATAGTCAAATAGTGGATATCTTAGAGAGCAGAAGAAGATAATTTAGATTGGTGTTGCAAATGTAAAGTCAGAGGTGAGACAGTTGATTATTTTTCACTGCATCATTCTTTCACAAAGGAACATTGGTTACTTATCTTTTCTCTATTTTGGTTTATGTGGGTTTTGCCAAAAATGGTCATGGAAATGCTAACATGTTGAAAATGGCACTTCAGTAAGAATCAAGGTAGCTTAATTTGCAATGCCACTTCCCTTATGTCTCAAGCATTGCATCTCAAGAGAATGAAATAGTCGAACCTTTGAAGGTTTTGAGCTTTCAGCGGCTAATGTGTAGATGCTGTTCTTGAGATCCCTTTATGATTGGATGCTGGCATCTAGTATTTTTTTTTTTTTTACCTTTTGGGAGCTGCTAATTTATTAAACTTTAGAATGTAGTTGTTTCTTCTTTTGCATTTCTACTGTACTTCTTGTGCTATGCCTTTTGCACTTTTGAAGAAAATTCTTAGGCAGAACTTAGGTTGGGGAACATATTTTTAAAATTATTCAAATGCACTGCTGAAAGCTTTTATTTTTTATTTTTTCATAAGAAGCACTGCTCCAGTGGCCATTCTCTCCTGCCTCTTACCCTTTTCTGAGTGTGCTGTGAGTGTGTGAATAGTGATTATGTGTGTTTGTTGGGAAGGGAACTAGGGAGGGAGAGAGAGAAAGAGAAAGGTTGTGAATGTGTGAATTTGAATGTTTTGAAACCATTGCATGGGTTTTGAAGCATTTATATAGAACCAGGGCAAGGCTACTTAGTGGATGTGGGTGTAATCAAGAGAGAAAGAGTTGTCGTAGTTCACCCCCGTGGAAGTCGAGTGATATATGCCTGGAGGGTTATGCAACAAGGACAAGCGTTTTCCCCTAGGAAGTTTCAGATTCTGATTCTGGCGCCTTATTAAGCATATAGAGAGAGTGAGGCTTCACTTGGCTTGTCCTTTTCAGGCCTGGCTATTAAATAGCTTCATTTGGCTTGGATTGTTCTGTTTTGCTTGCTTTGAAACTTATTTTAGATGTGGGATTTTAACATAGAGATCTGGGCTTTTAGCGTAGATTACTCCGAAGTATCCTTTCCAACTACCTTTTTTTGAAGGACTGCAATTTCATTGTTGTGTGTGATCAATGTGGATGCTTATTTCTATGCAGCAGAGGATCTGGATCAAGTGTGATGTCACTGAATTAGACTTTTTTTTTTTTTTCCCACTAGTCACTTATAGGACATGTGTATAGTTCTGTAACTTAAGACGTATATAAATCTGATCATGATATGGGTGGTGCAGGTCTTGGTTCTGGTCTAGGATTTCATTTGTATTCCCTTTGTATCGGGGGTCTTCACAAATCTAGGGTAGTAATTGAATGTATGATATGCATATCTGCCAGTGGATTTTTTTTTTTTTCATGTGACCTTTGTCTGACTCAAAAAGGAATATAAAGAATTTAGGGAAGTTTCTTGTGAATCTGATTCTAGTTATATGTCTACATGGTTGTATTGAAATTAGAAGAAACATCTAAGCTATTGTGCAGCATTGTTTTGTCCTGATTTGGCCTTGAATTGATTGTATGAAGTGGGGTTTTAGCTTAGTTTACCTAGAGAAACATGTTTTGGTTAGTTTGGACCCATGCCCTTGTTGTTTCTTTTCTTTCTGTCAAATAACTGACTTCTTGTTTACCTAGAGAAACATGTTGGTTTTGTTCTGATTCTATTGTTTTAAGTAATGTTTTTACTTAGTTCCTTTCAGAGAAACATATTTTGCTTGACTAACTTGAGTGACATTGCCCTGTCCATTTTCTTTTTTCACCATTTTCTCTTTTCGCTTGTGGTAAGTCGTTGAAGGCTTAAATCTGTATTTCTCCTGCTCCACTTGTACTTGTTGAGTATACAAATAACTAACTTGCACTCTTCTTATGGTTCACTATAGGCCTACTCCTTGAGGCCACGTAAGAGCCATATTTTGCTGACGAAGTCTCAATCCTGTCTGAAGCACAAGCCCAAACGTCAAAAGGTATGAATGACTCTTAGAGAATAACTTCTATAAGGTCTTGGCACAAACCAAGCCTTCTGTGCCCTCTAATAAGAAGTTGACACGTCAACTTGTAACAAAAAAACCAAATAATACCAAAACACCATTTCTCACTTCTTTAATCCCTCATCAACGAAAAAAGGCCTCTCGTCATCCTCACTCATCTATTTCTCACTTCTCTTGAGAGAGGAATCAGACAATCACCATCGTGGAGGAGCAGCCCAAGCTGTACACCGCCCATGCCAAACGCCGCTGCCCATGCCACCCAGGTCGAACCCCACCTCCACCAATAAGGCCAAATCCCACCTCCACTGCCCAGGTCGCACCAGACACCGGGAGCTCTGAGAAAAACCCACCGCCACCACTGAAAAACTCCACCGCCAACGCCTAGGCTGAACCCCACTGCCATCACTGCTGCTCCTCCACCGGTAACTTCTTAATCTAATTTCTCTAACTCTCACTCTCCTGGCTCTGTCTCTCTCTTGAAATTGTTTAGCCAACTTTCTCTAATTTTCTCACTTTCTTGCCATCCAAACAGGAATCGCTAGGATGGTTATTGATTGTCCCTACTCCCTATCTCTTTCCATGCTTCTATTCCATCGGATCAGGAAGTACATAAATAAATTTTGTTGTGATTTCAAGAATTTCATTTCCATAATTCAGTAAGAGATTATTATTATTATTATTATTATTATTATTATTATTATTTTATGAATAAGAAATTTCAGTAAGAGATAATTTGGATAAACTGTTTGATTTTTGTGGTAATGTAGATGGAGAATATGGTAGTTTTCCGAGCTGAACTTGGTGTAATGCACTATCCTACAATAATTTCGCACATCAAGAAATCACAGGACCCTTGGCATGATGATGCACATGGCATTGCTCTTGTTGATAGATGGACATTGGATTCTAATTTTTTCTTTAAAAAAACCAAGTACTGTGTTTGATTTTAACATAGTACTATCTTGTAGTTCTGTTTGTGGGTTTGTTGGCAAAGAAAGACTGACCACCGGTGGTGGTGGTGGTGGGGGAGGTGGGTATAGACCAGTTTTGGGATTTTGGGGTTTCTGATGGAAAGGTGGGGACTTGGGAAGAGGGCAAATTAAAGGGTGGGAAGAAGAAGAAGAAGAAGGAGGTGAGATAAGTGGGAGAGCAGGAGATTGGGTGTGGGGTTAGGCTTGAGATTCCTTGGAAGCTGCATTTCTTCAAGATCAAAAGTTATGTGTTTTTTTTGGAATTTTTTGTTTTAGCATGTCTCGTGGATTAAGTCCATCCTTAACTAACCACTAACCAGTGCATATTTTGCTGGTGTAATTACTATTGTGATTAAGACTAATTTGCCCCAGAATATTGGTTAAGTAATGAGTGGATTATAACCAGAAATCATTATGTGACGTGAGGACTGGGATTCGGGTGCTAATAAAATGGCTGCATCAAAACTAGGGTCAATTTCAATCTATATAACTTGACTTGTTATGGATTAATATGTAATATGAAAAACCTCTTCATTTTCATCACCCCCCCCCCCCCCCCCTTTTGTTTGGGGCAAAAGTGAGGAGATTACTATGAAAGCTTGAATTTTCAAGATTTTTTTTTTTTGATAAGTAAGAAAATTTATTAAAAGCGTAAGGCGCCCCTAAGTACATAGGCAGTATACATAAGAGGCTCTAAACACAGAAAAATGCACAAACCCAACACCCGGAAGCCCTCAAGCCCAAAACCCACAAAACAGCAAAACCCAAGACTCACAAGGCACACAAAGCTAGAAACCAAAAGACTTGCCTCTTCTCTACCTAGTGAAAATACCCACCCTTAGCATTGTATTTGATGGAGCATTCTAAATTTTTAAGCTCCTTTCTACCCTTCACATTCCAAGAGTAATCTCAAAGGTTACATCTAACCCCTCACGCGACTCCTCCATCAAATCCATTGAAGCCAAGTCCAAATTGGTTGTGGAAAGAGAATCACCCAAAGATGGACCGACCAGATCTTTCCTTGCACTAGAAGAGCCAAACTAGGCACAAAACGACAACACAGCCTCAACGATCAAGCTATTCTCCATCCTCAAAAACCTGTTACCCCTTAACTTACGGCTATAGCGTTGCATGGGTTTATAGGACATCACAGATAGCGGCCTCAAAACAAAAGCCCGAAGCCCTTCAATCACAATACCCGGGGGATCCTTCAGCCTTGGAAGCCCTCCCAGAGCCAACCCAATACTCAAAACTACACCAGGGACCCTAACCGTAGAAGCGAGATGAGAAGGGGCCAAACCTAAAGCAATCTTGCTCGAACCCAAAGCAACCGACGGCAGAGAATTAAGAAAGCCACGCTGAAGAAGGCTCTTCAATGGTTTAGGGATCCCTCCTCCATCACTGTGCCGAGCCAATGCAGTAGGAGAAGCCACTTTGAGATTCCCTTCAACACTAGGCTACTCCATCGCAGAAGAAGAAGAGGCCGGAAGCTGAAATTCCGGCGTTATCTAGACAACACTTGGCCGCTCCATCACAGAAGAAGAAGAAGAGGCCGGAATTTGAGATTCTGGTGTTATTTGGACAGACACCGACAGTGAGCTTGCACCATCAACACAACCGGGACGTGATGGATCAGAGACTCTCGCTGAGATCTCTGAGATTGGATTTGCTAGCGGAGAGTCTGCCAGCAAAACCTCTGTCATCATCTCCGACATCCCCGGAGATAGACCAACCGATGGAGGACCCTCCGGCATAACCTTTGTCGAAGTCGCCGGTGTTATTGAAGTTGGGCCAAAGCTAGGCTCGATGACGGAACGATGCTGACGAGGCCTTTTGGCAAGAGATCTCAACTTGGGCTTAACCTTCTGAAAGAGCTGGGCTCTCCTTAAGGCCCAAGGAACCAAATTGCGTGTGGATGCTCTTCTTCTATGGTATGATTACTTTTTCTTCTGGGTTGGCAGCGTGAGTTTGGGAATGGAGAACCGCTTCTTCGTGGAGGCCAAATCTTTCAAGTTGAGGCAATTTATTTTTTTGTGTGTTTCTCGGAATTGTTTAAGTTAGATCTGGCATTGTGTGTTCGAGGCATGTTTGGTGGCTGATTAACATCCTCGATGTGCTGTTTTTGATTAGTGATGAAGTTTAGGAAAGGAAAAGGAATTTGGATTCTAATGAAACAGTTGATGAAAACAAATTATGAATGTGCAATGAAAATGAATGGAATAAGTCCAAACAATGAAATAAGCAAATAAATTGTTTATTGAAAACTCATAGCATGCCTATCTAGTAAACTGTTTTTGCTTAGTTCATGTAGCATGCCTAGCATGTAAATCATAAATGTTAACTAAACGGAGAGATGCATTTTATATTAAATAACTTGCAAGATACTTTTGTCAATTTGTGTATTTACTGCTGCTGCGTCCTGCTTGTAGGCCCCTTTTTTATCTTGGACTAGACGGGAAGACCCTCACAGCTTCCTTTGTCACTTTGAGAACTCATGTGTACATTAGAGCAAATGAACAAGACAAGGCAGGATGTGAGATTGAATTAAAGGTGCAGATTCCTTATAGTATCTGATTACTGGATTGGGAACTTTTTAAATTTGTGGCTATCTTCTTGGAGCAATGTACTGCAGGAATTTGGTCCTTCACAATAGCTCGACTAGCCTTCAATTAGGAGATAGTTCTCAGAATATTGGACTATTGCTGTTTTTTTTTTTTTCTTTTTTCTTTTAGTACTTGTAATATTGATAAATAGTGTATAATTTCATTTTTTAAATGAATAAAGTCCTTTCAAATTGAAATTTGATGATGATTCTCCTGCAAACTAAAATTCATTGGTGATTTGCCACTCCTTTTTGGCTTTAAAAAAATTTGAGTGAGTTGTTGTTAGCTGTTTTTTGTTGCCACCTAGTGTCATCTTTTTGCCATTATATTATGAGTTCATCATTAATAAGAATTATCATTAATAAGAATTAACAAGCTGATCCACCAAAAATCAAGAGCAAAAACCTCCTATCATAGATGAATAAACAAATCAAGTTGGAAATCACAACTTTGGTGCATTAAAAACTTCTCAAAATACTAACGTAGTTGAACCTTATCCATGCGAAAAAAAAAAAAAAAAAAAAAAACCCATTGGACACTCTCTAGCACTATCTAAGTGCAGCGGCAGCTTAGCCATATACAAAATCACCTGGAGACACTGTTATCATAAATGTTCATGACTAAAAAACCAATCACATATAGTCACATACAACCATATCTTGTGCATTACAACCTCACAAAAAAGACCACGCCACACAAATCATAGCAACTTCAAGGAGTTCCATAGGCGTTGATGTTATTTGCACCAATATTAACTGTTGTAAATGAACATACAGGATCTTGAGTCATGACAAATATAGTTTTATATATATGGTCTATCAAAACCCTTAACCCCTTCTTGGTAGGGTTGACATTGTCCCAAGGGACTCGTAGTACAATACCGGTTTCTTGAATATTGCCGCACACCGTCTTTTACTAGTAGTTCGACGGATTCCGACCTCAGGTGATCCACGCTACTAGTAAAGCCGTAACAATGACTCCATCCATACATGGTGCGCCCGTCACAAAATAACCATTGGATTTAAGGTCAAACATAAAAGTAAATCTCTTTAATCATAGAGTCAAGCCTATAATGATAATCTCATCACTGTTATATCGTACATACCAATGTATTATGTCATACGATGCAATTATTGTTCATTTATTATAAATCATATATAAGCAAATATCCGTTTGAGGTAGTTATAAACATATAAAAATTACTAAGCTCATGACGTAGAAGAAGCTAGGGGTTTAGTATTTGGATGCCTACCATTTTATCTTTATTGATTGTTGGTTTATATTTTATGTAACTTTCAAGTTTTATGTGTGCTGGACCATTAAGTCGTGTGTTGAACTGCTGGACTTCTAAGATTTATGTGTGCTGTATATTTAAGTTTTCATGTGTGCTGGGGTAGGCTGGGTTTGTATTACTGCCGAAATTTGAAGTACTTGATTTGAAATTTCAGCTTTATATTTTATTTGATATACGTGAAGTTTTATCTTTTGCTCTAATATGAGGTTGTTATCTGCTGGTTTCTTGCACTAAAATATAGTTTTTTTTTTTTTTTTTTGTGTATATGTTTTCGGATTGTGAGAACAGTCGAGGTCGTTGGATTCTTTCTGTGTTGAATTTGTAACTATTGGTTCTAGCTTCTTTTTTTTTTTTTTTTTTGTAAGTTGGTTCTAGCATTTTGAAAGCTAGATTGTGTACTTATATATTTCTTTTTTCTATTTGTTAGGGAATTTGGGCCAAAGTCCCAAAGTCCCAATCATGCAGCAAGGCCCAGATCAAGAGGCCCATACCCGACAGCAGGCCTCAAGACAAAAGCCAAGAAACGGTTACGTTACTAATAGCCACAGAGGCCACAACTCCTGAAAAGGAGGACCGATCAACCACGAACCCGAGAATCACGGACTAACACCACTACGTATGATCATACAGAATAGACACGATCAGGACCACGAAGTCCAAGAGCACGACCCCGGAATGCCCGAGGACCACGATACTGAAGAGAGTATAAATAAGGCTGGAAGAACCAAGGTAAGGGGTTGAAATCTTTTTACTATCAAGTATAAGCTATCAAATTACAGTCCATTATCAGACCATCATATAAGCTCACTAACTTAAGCATCGGAGCTATCCCCCGCCGGCACCTCCCGGCAAGCTCTTTGCTTACGTGTCTTTTTTTTTACAGGTGTTCGTCATAAACTGTACCAACAGTTTGGCGCCGTCTGTGGGAACGACACAGTGTTGTTTCTATTATACAAATCTAAATATGGTGAACACCCGTCGATCAGCAGCCGCTCACGACACACCTCCTGAGCAGGAAGCAGTCCGCCATGCGGCTGGACCATCTAGGCCTCCTCCCAACCTTGGAGCGCCCCCAAATGACCCAGGAGAGAGAATTGCATTCCTAGAGGAAAATCTGCAACAAATGGCAAGACATATGGAAAACCTGGCTAAGCAAAACGAAGAATTGCGCCAACAAATCCCAGCCAGGCGAGTCATACCCGAAGGAGCAAGCCGTCATGAGGATGGCGGAGAGAGGGGAGAAAATGGCGAAGAGGTCCTGAATAATGGCCATATACCTTATCCTCCTCCTCATGACCCCGTGCAACCCCAAGTCCCGAACCAGCCTCCTTATCTCGGCCACTCATCTCAAATCCATGATTTCTCTCATCATGGCCAAGAAAATCATATCCATGCGCAGCTTGAAGACTTGAAAAGAAAGTAAGAACGGAAAGAATGTCTCGAGCAATCGATCAAAAGGGGAATGACCAAGGATCGGTAGTCGAAGATCTGCTGCGGAGTACAAATCTCCCATTCACCGACCGGATCACAGCATTTCCTTTGCCCGACAAGTTCAAAATCCCGAGGATTGATAAATTCACGGGAGAAGAGGATCCTGCCGAGCATATTGAGGCGTTCCGAGAGCATTCCATTCTCCACGCCACCCCAGATGAGATCTCTTGCAGAGCTTTCCCCCTCACTTTAAAAAGCAGTGCCCGGGAATGGTTTGGCAAGCTTCCACCAAAGTCCATCGATAGCTTTGACGCGCTAGGAAGGCAATTCCTCACACAATTCCTAGCCGGAAGAAAAAGACGAAAGTCCGCAGCCCACTTGTTGACGGTGAAGCAGAAGAGTGGAGAATCGCTTAGAGAATATCTAATGCGATTCAACAAAGAAAAGATGAGCGTGGAAGACCCGAAGGAGGACGTGGTCCTGTTCGCACTGTTGAACGGGATAAGGCCTGATGGAGGGCTAATGGCCGAATTAGCCCGGAAAACACCAACGAGGTTGCAAACCTTCATGGATAAGGCTGAAGAATTCATGAACGGGGAAGAGACGATCAAAGCCTTAATGGAGTCCAGGTCGGAGCGCCCAACTCCAGCAAAGGAAAAGAAGGATCCCAAGGAGACCGAGCGCCAGCTCGGATTATAAGCAAGCCGACACCCGCTAGGTCGGGATCAGGCCTGAACCATCGGAACAGGCCCCCAAAGCCCAAAAAAGGATTGGAACCCAATCCCCGAAAGAACGTGGACCCGATCCCCATTACCGAGAGAGAGTTCAAATGGACTCCCTTGAACACAAGCGTATCCGAAATACTGATGCAGATCCAAGATGACCCTACTCTCCGTTGGCCACAAAAAATGCGGCCGATCCCGACAGAAGAAGCAGAGCGAAGTATTGTGATTTCCATGCAGACCATGGTCACGACACAGAAGAATGCATAATCCTACGATTGGAGTTTGAAAACTAATCAAGAATGGAAAGCTTACGAATTTGTGGCCGAACAGAGCAGCAGAAGACCAATAATCCTCCAACAGATCATAATCAAAGGAGGGAAACCCGAGGGATAATAACCCGAGGCAAGCACCCAGAGCCCACGAAGCCGGACGGAAATCCGCACCATCTCAGGCGGATCTCCGGAGGAGAGAGTCAATCTCGCAAGAAAAGCATATGCCCGTAGGCTGGCATCACAGGAGATATTGATCGTTAAACAAACCAGGAAGAGTCAGGAAGAGAGGATCTGAAGAAGTGACTTTTTCAGAGGAAGATGAGTGGGGGGTCTCGGTGCCACACGATGACCCGCTAGTTGTAACAATGACGGTGGCGAATTGTAGCGTCCGAAGAATCCTCATCGACAATGGGAGTTCTGCCGATATCCTATATTGGACAGCATTCAGCCAAATGAAGATCAGCCGAGACAAAATGAGACCTATCCGAACGCCACTTGTGGGATTCGCTGGAGAAAAGGTCCAACCCATCGGCGTTATAACCTTGTTGATAACGGCAGGATCAACACCAAAACAAGCCAGCGTCATGGCCGACTTCTTGGTAATTGACAGACCCTCAGCGTATAATGCCATTATCGGAAGACCGACGCTGAATAAACTGAGAGCCATAACTTCAACGTACCACTTGAAGATGAAGTTTCCAACCGACCACGGGATCGGGGAAGTCAGGGGCGACCAGATGGCAGCCCGCAATTGTTACAACATCACCCTCAAAGACCCAGCCAGGAGAGAGATGTTAGAAGTCAACATAGACGACCCGGGCAAAGCAACGCAAAAAACAGAACCAGCGGAGGACTTGGAGGAAGTTGAAATTGACGGGCCGGATAAAAAGGTTAGGGTCGGTTCACAACTGGCTCGGGAGATACGAGACAGGCTCCAACACTTCCTCCGGAACAACAAGGATGTATTTGCTTGGACACACGAAGACATGCCCGGGATAGATCCATCGGTCATTGTACACCAATTGAATGTGGACCCGAGCTCCAAGCCCGTCAAGCAAAAGCGAAGAAGTTTCGCACCCGAGCGTAATCAAGCAGCGGCAGAAGAAGTAGAGAAGTTGCTCCAAGCT
>FXXK01001117.1:207763-227261 GCA_900184695.1 Betula pendula
CTGCTGAAAAACAGATACTAACGCGACCAACAAAACTTACTGTAATCTTTTGATGTATCAAAAGATCAACGAACTCCTCCGGCGACACCCGACCAGCTCCCCGCGAGTGGCCCTGGGGAAGGATGCTGGAAAGCACCTGCAGAGGATGCCCAGTCAAGCCTTCCCCCCCAAAGATGACAAAAGGGGCCCCCAAAAGTCAGAGCCGCTAGTGGTAGGTGTCTCCTGAGCGGGACACTCAACACTTGCAACCGCAGGTGAAGGAGGAATAACTTCATAAGGCTGATCCGCCCCAAGCACCCGAGCAGACACCTCTTCCTCGGGAAGACAAGATACCTGATCAACCACAGCTCCTCCCGATCCCATGGGTAGAGAAACCTCCTCACCAACTATATGGGGGTCAAACAACCCGTTATCAGATGAAGCCACAGGGGATAAACCAGTGGGAGCAATGTTGGCATCCCCTAAATCAGGTAACGGATGGGAGGCCAGATGACAACCAAGTATGGCGTCAAAGTACTGAGCGTGATCCACTCTCTGCCTTTTCTCAGGCTCTTCCTCACAAACATCTTCTTCCCGGGATCTTTTCTCCCCTGCGAGGTTATGGCCCTCAGAATCAGACCAGGAGGGTAACACTCTAGAAGGAGCCCCAAGAGTCAGCATGACGATAGGTTCAAAAGTACTAGCCCCACAGATCTCAACTGTAGGCTTGACCTTCGGCTTAGGGAGAGGAACCGCAGACTGATGTGATCGCATAGCTGAGACCATCATTTTTGGAGATGAAACCTCCTCCTTACGAGATACATCTCCGGTTACTTTACCTTTTCCCTTGTCCGAAGCCGGCTTTGTCCGGGCTTCAGCCGAAGAGACACCCAAATTACTGGATTCCTGTCTTACGTCCGGCTTGGGGCCAATCAGTTCCGTCTCAGGAACCACTCTCCTAGAAGCCGCCCTCACAGGAACCGCCCTTTTATCAGGAAGAGCCTTTCTTTCTGGAAGTCCCTTCTCAAGAGGTTTCCTTTCCCCCGAGACTACTCTCTTCTCGGGTAACCTTCTCTCGGAAAACTTCCTTTTCTCAGGAGATCTCTTCTTTTCAGGAGACCCCTTCTCAGATGCCCTCTTCCTCTCAAAAGGCCCAACTTTTCCAGAAATCTTCTTCCCCACATGGAACATTTCTCTCGGAAATTCCTCGGGAATGTGCCTTCCCTCGGAATCCGCCTTCTTCTTTGGAGCATAGCTCCCAACTACTCGGTATCCCAGATATTTGTGGATACGACCGCGAGTAACCAGAAGGTCAAAGTCCCGAATGTCCCGAGCTAAAGCAGACTTGTCGGCAGCAAAGCCCAAGATCCAATCCACCCGACGTTGCTGCTCGACGGTCAACGAAGGAATTTCCTGCCCTGAAAATAAAGACCGAGGCCATCAGAAAACATAACTGTGAGAGCCCGAGTAACAAAAAGGTTCAATAAAGACCTTGTTTTAAAGACAACTTACAGCTTACAACAGGAGGTTTCCAAGTGCAAGAAACAGAACTGTGAGAGGCCGGTCCTTCGCTGTCACCCGAGACGACATCCCATTCACCCGAGACCATGAATAGGAGATTCTCCCACTTCTTGTTATTCGAGTAACTGGGAGAAAGATGGATGATTTTGTTGTCCCTGGACTGAAACGTCCACATCCAGTTGCCATACCTGACAGGCTGATAAATGTTGAGAAACTCTGCAACCGAAAGAGACACCTCATCTCCGAAGATATACGGCCAGAGAATGCAGCAGCCCAACAGATATCTCCAACCATTAGGTTTAATTTGGGTGGGAGATAAATCAAAATAACAAAGAAGCCTTCGCACGATGGAGGGCAAAGGAAATCGAAAGCCAACCCTCAAGAAGTGCTCGCACATACAAACTTCCCGAATCTTGTCGTTGACCACACAGCCTTCCCCGGGCTCGGGAAAACGAATCAGAACGGAAGCGGGAATCCCATAATACTTACGTAATCTAGATTCATCCTTCGGTCGAAGAACAGACCTCCACCGTTGAATGTGGTCAACTGCGAAATCAACCGGTGATTTTGAGTTGGAGGGGTCACTGCCTGACCCATCCGAATCAGAAGGAATAGGAATTAAACCCATGATATATAAAACGCTGGGGACAAGAGGAAGAGGAATACGTGAACAGCACTGGCGAACTAGCAAATAAGCGACGCTTAAACGAA
The DNA here is from genome assembly GCA_900184695.1 of Betula pendula. Classification (NCBI taxonomy): domain Eukaryota; kingdom Viridiplantae; phylum Streptophyta; class Magnoliopsida; order Fagales; family Betulaceae; genus Betula; species Betula pendula. The sequence goes on from FXXK01001117.1 coordinate 209,975, forward strand.
GATGGGGAACAGCAGGCTCAATCAGTTGAAGTGTAGGTTCCAAAAAGAAAAAAGGGGACCCTCAGGATCAACGAAACACTCCAAAGGCAGCACCTTATCAACAGAAACCCTAAAAAAGACAACCCTAAGGAAATACCACGAAGAAAAATCGTGTAGATGATACCGAGCCAGCAGAACAGAAGCAAGAAAGAAGAAGGAAAATGTAGGTCCAATCGGTTATGGCAACACCAGAACCAGAGCAAAGGAAGAAGACAAAGGATAAGAGGGAGGCCCACATCAAACGGCGAGCAAATCCTTAAATGCGTCCAAGCCCCTGAAGCGCCACGTGTAGCCAAGAATATCAAGGGACGATCTCCGGGCGGCACAGTCAGTACACGAAAGGACAGTCCATCAAAAGACGTGTCATCTGAAAAAACACCACAAGGAAGACGCCACGTGCCCCTCCCTAAGGAACAGATACGCCAAAGTTAACTGCCAGCCTATGCGACCCGAGCCTCGACCAGCCCTCGATGAGATAATTCCCCATAACCCGAGCTGAGGACTCGGGTTAGGGGAATGGGGGGTAACTGTTAGGGAATTTGGGCCAAAGTCCCAAAGTCCCAATCATGCAGCAAGGCCCAGATCAAGAGGCCCATACCCGACAGCAGGCCTCAAGACAAAAGCCAAGAAACGGTTCCGTTACTAACAGCCATAGAGGCCACAACTCCTGAAAAGGAGGACCGATCAACCACGAACCCGAGAATCACGGACTAACACCACTACGTATGATCATACAGAATAGACACGATCAGGACCACGAAGTCCAAGAGCACGACCCCGGAATGCCCGAGGACCACGATACTGAAGAGAGTATAAATAAGGCTGGAAGAACCAAGGTAAGGGGTTGAAATCTTTTTACTATCAAGTATAAGCTATCAAATTACAGTCCATTATCAGACCATCATATAAGCTCACTAACTTAAGCATCGGAGCTATCCCCCGCCTGCACCTCCCGGCAAGCTCTTTGCTTACGTGTCTTTTTTTTTTACAGGTGTTCGTCATAAACTGTACCAACACTATTCATTTAGGTGAAAGGGAAAAATCTGATTCCATGTAAATATAGTATAGTCTATTGAATTTGATTTAGCATGTGAAAGCCCAATTTTAAATCTAATTGACCAAAAAAAGAAAAAAAAAAAAAGCCCATTGTATCATGTTGTATATATAAAAATTGGAAACAAAAGTTACAAAACAGTGAAAAATAAGCGTAGATAACTTTGCGCCCAACCTAATCTGATGGAAGATATTACAAAAAAGTCATTCGGGGATTACCCAAATCTGCCCCGCCCCGATTACCCGAAAATCGGCTAAATAAATTCAAAACATGCGGGTTTCAGTATTTATAAGTCAGACTTGATATATGCGAATTAGATTCAAGAAACCTATAATTTTCGACCCGATTTGACCTGTGCCCATCCCTAATGAAAAACACATACTATTAAAAAAATGTATGCTTCTTCCATACTAAGAAACATATCGCTTTATATGATGATTTGTAGAAAATTTATGTCTCTATGCCGACATCCGAGTCGAAGTGCACTTTTGTTGAGCTTTTTCTGCACACATCTTCAAAAAATTCAAATTTCTCATTTCAAATGCCTACCTATCTTAATAGGGCTTTGTGTCTGAATTTTTTAAAATAAAATTAGTCGGGTGGAGTCGGAAATGATAAAAAAATGTGTATTGTGATTTCGAATAATCGGAATTGAAAATTTGTTGAAAGGTGAGGTCGATGATAGGTACCTCAAAGTTGTGAAATCAGCAATTGACTTGATTCACCGAATAGCATATTCATCACGTCATTTAAATTCCATACGATTCTCAAAACAGTCTGGCATTATATATATGTCATCACGTCATGCAATCTTTAAAGGGATTTTATTTTTCTAATTTAATCTTTTAAAGGACATTTACAAGCTCATAAGGTCCATTGTCTAATCATCATATCCTACTTTTCTTTCGGTTCTGATGTAGAACTAGAAGAACAGTTTTTTCTATTTTTTTTTTTTCTTTTTTACGATGAAGGAAGAAGAACAGGTTCTTTTGCCCTGATTTGTTAATGGTACAAGAGATAATTAATTAATATGACTGGTTCTGATACAAAGAGCTAAAGTCACACCAGCAATATTAGATACCTAGGGTTCATCCATCCTAATGAAACATCACTAAAGTATAAGGCAAAAACATTCTTTGGAAATTAATTGTTTTGAATCTTGAGTTTACCATCATATATCAGTTAATAAAGTCATCTTTTAAATTCATTGTCTTCTCAGCAACCCAACAATCATTCAAGATAAGGTAAAGAATTTTTCTTTTTTCTTTTTTTTTTTCTTTTAAAAAAAAAAAGATAAGGGAAGGGTAGGAATAATTTAAAGAGTTTTTTTTTTTTTTTTTAAAAAAAAAAAGAGATAAGGGAAGGGTAGGAATAATTTAAAGAGGATAAACATCCTGACAACTAAGCTATGTACAAAAAAGGAACGCCCCAACAAGCATTACAAGGCGAGGGGAAAATCCAAAAGTCCCCATGTGACCACGTCCATACAGTACTATACTAATTTTATCCCTAATATTTGCTATTATTCTCCTTTTTCTTCTCAACCAACCACACGTTCTAGGAAAAAAGACCATGGAAAATGTAGTGCAGTACTCCAACTTTCTTTACAACCAAACACTGTCTTGGCCTCAGGGACAGGAGCAAGCAGCGCCTTTGAAGATGAGAAAATTAAGTGTTTCCAATTTAAAGTAGATGAAAGTTCCTTTGGAATGAGTGAAGAAACACCCAAAATTTGAACCCACCACGCACTGCCATCCACACCCATGTGTCTTGTCAAAATCCTGCATATTATACAACCACATATTTCACCTTCCAAACTTAAAAAATAATCATAATAATTTTTTTTTTTAATTTTTTTTTTATATTCCCCTTTCCTTGTAGTTCCTTTATAGGGTACCCAAAAAAGATTTATTCCATTACCCCAGAAAATAAGAAAAGAATAAAAAGAAAGACGCTAGAAAATGAAACTTTCTATGTATTTGAGAGAGAGAGAGAGAGAATGAGAACACCTTTTTGATGTGTGCAGCAATGGATCGGCAGTCAAAGACATCATAGAGATCCAAAGCTTGAGAGGCAGAAGCCATAGCTTGGAGCTGCATCTCTACTGCCATGTCTGTGTCTTCTATCATTGCTTTTCCTTCCAACATCTTTTCTCCTCCTCGATCTCAACACGCACTTGGGATATATAGCCACTATATCTATCTCTTATCGATCTTCAAGATTCTCTCTATCTTAATCTTTCCCAATGTGTAGAAGATACTATATACATGAAATGGAGGCTTTAAAAGGACAAAAAAAAAAAATACTCTCAGGCTTCCAAGTCGAAGGGATTTATTAGAGTTCAATTTTGAGCTGCCACATAGTACAACTTTTTGTCGCTTTTTCTCATGCCTTGAAGGGCTTTTCAACGTTATTCTATTCGGATTATGATGGTGCACAAAAAAATATATATATGTATGCTGATTATGATACGATATGTTTCTCTCTCTTACTTGTGTCGGAGTCATGAGGATAACGATGGATAGGGAAAAAAGGTGGTGAGGCTAAAGATAAAGCCTAAATTTTTGTTGGAAGTTGTTAAATTAGTAGTAAAAAATGGATGGTGCAGTTTTACCAACAAATTCATTGCAACCCGTTTAACCGAACAAAACAGGGCCGCTAAAGATGGATTTATTCGGTTATTTTAAGCTCCCACAGTCAAAATTAGATTATTTTTGTTAATTTTAATCAGTTATTGTAGTTATTTCTAAGTATTGGTTTTGTCTGGGTCCTAAGCAACTTCAGTTTTTCTATTTGGGATTGCGTATAAAAAACTCTTCTGAAAATTTTGATGCTGATAATACCCAAATGAAGATCTTAGTTTGAGATTAGGCTCCCTTCCAGTAAAATACCACCCGAATGCGGTGGCTAGGAGTGGGCATGGCCGGATCGGATCGAGTATCACAGATATCCGATACCCGGTTCGCAGTGCTTAGGTTTGCTAACCAGCCGAGAACCTGTATCTTTTAATTTTAATCAGTCAGGTTTCGGGTATGCAGGGCAGGTAAATATCCGATCAAGATCTGATTTTATTAGTTTCGAAAAATCAGATATAAAATTAGATCTGATTATGATAAATTTGATCTGATCGATCATGGCTTGAGATGATTTTATGAGATTTGATGATGATCGGCTTCGGCACAGGACTCTGGAAAGCAGAGAAGGAGAGGATATTTGAGATGGCAGCGTGGGCGCGGGAGTGTGGCGGTGTGGGTGTAGGAGTGTGGCAACATGGGCTTAGGAGTGCGGTCGTTATGGATTTTCTACAGAAATAGGAATTTCACAGCTAACAATAGGAATTTTTTGCAAAAGTTAGGAATTAGATTTGAAAAATATGAATTTATACCATAAACGCGGGTCAGGTCGGGTAATACCTGAATTTAATAAATGCAACTCAATACTCGATCCGACCTAGATGGATATTCAAAAAATCAACCCGTACCCAAAAAAATAATGGAAAAACCCGAATTTTGCGGGGCAAGGCGGGTTTTGCCCACCCCTAGCGGTGGCACATTTTATGAAAGCCCTCGTGAGAGCCCACATGAAATTCATTAATGATGGGCTATATAAGTAGAGAATTCGGCCCTTAAAAAATAATTAAGCCTCCATTATGGGCCCATGGCCCAACAGCTTCATCTTCATCAATGTGCTGGGACAAGGCCTTCAAATTGAGATTCGTAGCCACCTCAACTTTGATTGGCTCAAGCCATTGAGGTACGGGCTTCCATAAGGCCCAAGATTGCCCCTTCTTGGTCCCGCCTAGAGAGAGGATCCACTGTTGTATTTTCACGCCCATTCTTGTATTCGATGGTAAATCTTAGCCTGACATTTCAACCAGTCATTTTTGTTGGGCTTCAGTTGTAATAGTTTAAGCCCACAAGTACCTCAAGCTTTTTGATCCGTCCGGACAATATATTTGTATATCCCATAAATAGGGCCTCCATTCTTAAGGGCCGAAACCAAGGCCGTTATTTCCTTCTCAAAAGTAGAACGGGCTAAAGTCTAGGTGAAGTCGGGTAATATCAAAACAGGCCTATGGGTCATGGCATGTGTTAGAATTTAGATGATTAAAAGTAGCTTCGGCCCGCTCATTCCACACAAATGAATCTCTTTTAAGTAATTGGGCTAATGGGCCTTAACTTTTTGGTCTGAGTCAATAAACCATGTTTCTCGATCCATGGTCACCCCTTCCTTGGAAATAATGTGGCCTAGGTAACGTACCCTAACCTCACTCACATGCTGTAAACGCTCATCCCAATCTTTACTCTAAATTAAAATATTGTCGAAAAATACTAAAACATACCTTGGAAGAAATTTTTGAAAAGGCTCATTAATCAAGGATGGGAAGGTTGAAACTCCCATTTGTAAGCCCAAAAGGCATAGGCAACAAACTCACATTTCTTATAAAACACGTGTCTTAGGGTGCATGAGAATTTGATAATAACGCGATCGAAAGTCCAATTTAGACAAAAATGAGGTTCGTAGAGTTTATTAAACAACTCATCAATAACGGAAATTAAAAACTAATCTTTTACCGGCTGTTAATTTAGTATTCGATAATCCACACAAAGCCTCCAAGACACGTCACGCTTCTTCACTAAGAGTGATATATGGGCTGGTTGCCTATGCCCAATCCCCCAACCACCGTAGCCATAAGCACCACCAGCACCAACGTTGCTGTTGGCTCTAGCGTGATGAATGTCACAGTCATGATCATGTGTTGAATCCACTTCTCATTAAAGAAAAGGAGGGCGCCTTTCCACCAACACTTGTTCTTGTCCTTTTGAGCCTACCAAGAGTTGTCTTTGGAAATCTGTTTTTAGAGCTTCAAGTGGATGATAGAGTTTATGGATCGTGTCTCCCACTTGTGCTCTCCTTGCTTTTCTAAGACCTGGTGTTTTTACGGTGAAACAAATGGGCTACAGTAATTTTTTTTTTTTTCTTAAAAGAAGGAAAAAATAGAGACCTGAAATAGTACACATCTTATTCCCAAATTATCAAAAATTTGTAATTTATCTATTTTGTTCCGTAAAAAGATAAAAATATCTTGAATTTTTTTAATAAAACAAAAATACTCCTAATAATTAAAAAAAAAAATGTGGGTCTTGAAGACCCACGGCAGCCTGTCACAACTTTTTGTTATTTTTATTGAGAATATTTTTGTCTTTTAAACATTACAAATTTTTAATAGTTTGAAAAACATTGATGTAATCTTTAGTTTCAAGTGGCATTACAAATTATAAATTGAGTATTAATTTAAAAGAGAATATATATAATTTTTCCCTTTTCTTTGTCCCTACATCATTTCTGCGTCAACATTGAGTTAGAGGTTGCAACAACTAGTTTAACTAGTTTGGAACAAGGTAGTGCTGGTGGCGCCGACAATCACTATAGTCTATATATGATTATTAGGATGATGGTGTGAAAGTGGAAAAAAAAAAAAGGAAAATGAGGAAAACGATGGTTTTCATTAAATGAGACATCGTTTTCATTAAATGAGATGCTTTATTCTAGACCGTATTCGCGATATTTCGAAAGTTTTGAGAGTAAGAAGTCCAGAATTAAGAAGAAAATAACAAATTGCTGGTCAGACGCTCAGATTTTGAAAAATCTCAAAGAATAAGAAGAAAGAATCATAATGGAAGCCAAAGATAAATATAAAAGAGAGCACACTGAAATGTGAGAGGTACGTGATTCTCAATTACAAATATAGCAATCTCAAACACTTGAAATTTTATTAGCTTTACTAACTTAAACATCGGAGTTATCTCCCACTTGACATCCCTGATAAGAATTTCTAATTTTTTCTCTGTTTTAGACAAGTTGCAGGAAATAAATCTCAAGAATTTTCTTTTTCTACACCTAGTGTTCACCATACCGAAAATCGTTCTAACATGTGTCATTGATTTTTTTCCCCCTTTCTTTTGGTCATGGGTATTTTTGGAAGACCCAAGAGAGAGGTTGGATTTTGGCCCCATATATGGTCAACCCGCAGTTCTGGCCTAAGCGTTAACAGTCCAACCAAAAAATAAAAAAATAAAAGAGTAATATTATTTTTTATATTAAATTTTTATATCAGATTCACACCGATTAATATATCATGTTTTAATTAGTTTTTCATGTCAATCGACCACTTAAAAAACATTAAAGTATTAATCACTTAAAAAATGACATATCAAATAATGTGCCAACTGATATGAAAATTATAATGTAAAAAGCAACATTGTAGCTTTACACTAATCTGGGAATTGAGCCCTTCCCACACCCTTCTTGCTTCTCAGAAATAATCACAGGACAAAATAACAAAAGACAAAAAGGATAACAAAAAGTTAACCTTTGGTAGGGCCAAGGACAGATATGAGATTAATGTAGAAGACAAATTAATAAATCTTATAATATATATGTCACTCACTTAACAAAACGACATTCCAAAATCTTCCTTAATTAATTAGATAAATAAAATGAGTGGATCATAATGAGCGAGGCTAGACGGAATCTAGTGAGTAATGATATATTTATTATTTCCTCCACATTACTCCTAGAGGCTGCCGACACATTCCCGAACCTGCCACTGCTTTTAGTAGGCACTAACAGGTTCGGTTCCTATCCTGCTTCTCCGAACCTCGTTTTATGATACGTTACTCCTCCCTCACCCTGCTTTCACTCGGTTTTCACTCGCGCACACAGAGAGAGCCAGAGAGATGCTTTCGGCGAAATCTGAGTCTGATATCACAAGCCTAGCGCCTTCGTCACCTTCAAGGTCTCCGAAGCGGCCTGTATACTACGTACAGAGCCCTTCAAGGGATTCTCACGATGGCGACAAGTCGTCTTCTATGCAGGCGACTCCAATCTACAACAACAGCCCAATGGAGTCCCCTTCTCACCCGTCGTTCGGGCGCCACTCGAGGAACTCGTCCGCCAGCCGGTTCTCGGGGATTTTCCGGTCGTCTTCCGGGAGAAAAGGAAGCAGGAAGAGGAACGACAAGGGGTGGCCTGAGTGTAATGTGATTTTGGAAGAAGGGTCGTATGATGACCTTGACGACAAGGCGTTTACTAGGCGCTGTCAGGGTTTGCTGGCCTTGCTTAGTTTTGTGTTACTGTTCACTACTTTTTGCTTGATTATTTGGGGAGCTAGCCGCCCTTACAAGGCTGAAATTTCCATCAAGGTATGCCATGTTCTGTTCTGTTCTTTCCTGTCTCAATTTGAAGCCATCGAAATGGTTACTCAATGCTTATACTTTTCTTGGAATTGTGTTACTCAAGTTTCAGCAATTCTATTCCTATAAGCTATTTTATAACCTTTAAACCAATCATCAACCAAGGATAGTTAAAATTCTTATAATTTTATTGTCTCCAGTCAATGATATATAATACCAGTAGAAGGTCACTTCATTTACCTGGGTTATTCCTGCGTTGTAACTCTTTTGCAATGTCTTGGCAAAGTTGAAAACATTTCAATTGTGTATAGAAATTTCAATTTTTTTTATTTTTTATTTTTCATCTTAGTTAAGATTTTTTGCTAAATTTTAATGGAGATGTATCAAAATTTTTAAAATATCTCTAATTTTTTTAAGAAAGACTTAAGGATTGGTAAAGATTTAACAGAATTTATAAAAATATCCATAGTGATCTTTATATATATATATATTATATATATATATATTAAAAATTTTAAAAGATTTAACGAAAAATTCTAATGGGTGAAATTGAGAAAAATTGAAAGTTTGATATATTAAATTTGGTTGTTTTAAACTTTAGGAGAATATTGTAAAATGAGTGACAATTCAGAAAATAAGTGAAGTTATTCCTTTATTTTTTATTTTTCTCAAATGGGTGAATTTTTAAGAAGGAAAAAATTCCAGATTTGACTCCAATTTCTTTCAGGATTAAGTATGGATTAGATTAAATTAAGCATAAATATGCATGCAGTTGGGGCTTGCTTTACGAAAGGACCATAGATCCACCAGTTAATGCAACTTAGTATAAAAGGTAAACCACAAATTAGCTTTGATTCGATGATTCTCATTCGGCCATTTGACATCATCAATAGCTTATGCTCTTGAAAAGACCTTTGGACAGTTGCAAGGACAAAAAGAAGCATCTATTCTATATGATTTTAAGCCTTTGAAAAAGCAAACCATATCTATGCAGCATATTTACAACAACTTGACTTTCTTTGCCATACTGATGTTCCATAAAACACACACACACGCACAATCACTGACACAAGGGCATCAGTGATTCTCTCTTGAGGAGTTCCTTTTTTTTTTCATTTTTTTTTACTGCTAATTACATATCCTAATGGAGGCCAGATGTGATACTGCAGAGCTTGGCAGTAAATAACTTATATTTTGGAGAGGGTTCAGACTCCTCTGGTGTTCCAACAAAGATGCTGACAGTGAATGGCTCACTGAGGATGAACATATACAATCCTGCTCCATTGTTTGGCATTCATGTGAGCTCCACCCCTGTCAATCTCGTCTATTCAGAGATTACTGTTGCTACTGGTCAGGTTAGAATTCTGTCCACTACCATCTTTTTAACCCCTGCTCAAGTTTAGTTTTTTTTTTTTTTTTAATAAACCCCTGCTCAAGTTAATCATGAGAATTAAAAGCAAAGAAGAATTGGTAAAAGATTCTTAACCCAAAGGGTTGGTTTGATTGATATGGCTAATGAAGTATCAAGTCTAAGGCTCGACTCTTTTTGAGTACAAATAATTTTTTGAGGCCACATCCTAGTGCGAAAGCTTGAGCTTTACTCGACCCGTGTATAGGGAGTGCTTTGCATGTTGTCTTGGGAATCTAGTTAGGAAATTTTCAAAATTTTTGGAAATTTATCCCTTTTATTATGATTTTTTGTTAAATTCGATTAGAGGGGTGCCAAAATTCTCAAAATATCACTCATTTTTTTAGGAAAAAAGAAAAGAAAAAAAGTGCAAAAATTTAGGCGTTGGTCAAGAATTTGTAAAATACTCACGCTTGAATATTTGGAAAGAAAACAAATTATATATATATAATTATATATATATATATATATATATATATAATATATATAATTATATATATATTAGTATATATTATATATATATATATAAACAACGATATTTTGAAAATTTTGACAGATTTAACAGAAAATCTTAATAAAATAGAAAAATTAAAAGAAATTTGAGAGTTCAAATGGTCTAAATTGAGAGTTTTTAAATTTTGGAGATGATTATTTCAAAACGCGTAAAACTTCAAGGTAGTTTTATGAAGTTTTCCCAAAAAAATAAATAAATAAAAAAGCTTCTTAAACCAAAAAAGTAAAAGCCATTAATCACAATACTCATTTGGGCTTCTATGAAATGCAGCTGAAGAAATATTATCAGCCAAGAAAGAGTCACCGAACAGTGTCAGTGAACTTGGTAGGCAATAAGGTTCCCCTGTATGGGGCTGGATCAAGTATAACAGTATCATCCCCAAATGGTGGGAAAGTTCCGCTGACGTTGAAATTTCAAATCCGGTCTCGAGGGGATGTGGTAGGGAAGCTGGTGAGAGTAAAGCACCGAAGGCAAATCTCTTGCCCTTTGGTCATCGACTCCAGTAGCACAAAACCCATCAAGTTCAAAGAGAACTCATGTACATATGAATGATACTACTCAAAGCTAGCAGTAACACAGTCTGGACTATTCGCCAGCAAATCTCTTCTGGGCCATTTGGTCATCCAATCACATGTACTGCTGGATTTGTATGTGCAGGGAACAAGAGGTTAATTTGTGGTTTACTCTTGTGAGGATTTTGCAAATAAATGTATTTATAAATGAGTGCTAATGTTGTGCGTGGTGTAAGTAATGTATGATCTTGATGCAGTTTATGGAATGGGTTATTAGTTTTTAAGGACAGAAACATTGTTGCAAGAATAATAAACCTTATGCCTCCGGTGACCATATGATGTATCTAGGGGGATAGGGATTTAGGCATCAAGTTTCAGAACCACAACAATTAAGATGTCATTCATTTTTACACGTGGTTGGATTTAGGGCCGGCTCGATGCATTTTGGGGCCTAAAGCGAAAAGTTTAAATGAAGTATTTTTAAAAAAAATATTAAATATTAAATATTTATTTAAAAATCATTATTCTCGCTTTTTGATATGCAAAATTACTTATTCAAGTTTTTTTAGCATTCTCTTTTTAATTGATAATATAGCTAATCTATTAATCTTTATTGTGACATTGTTGATTTTACGTATGATTTTATTAATTTTAATTTTAAAAAACTTCTTTATACAAAAGCAACTGTTACAGATATTGTCAATATAATTCTATAAGTGATACATGCATTAGGAAAATAATCAAGTCTTTTTATATAATTTAATGTGTCAATTGAAGCACTTTCTTCTATTTGTAAAATTTCTTTTAAAACTTTTAGTTCTGAAAATAAATCTAAACCATCGAGTCTTTTTGGTAACTAACTTTTTTTTTCACTGATCAGATATGGATGATTTTCAAGACTTGAACAATAAGTTCTTGAAAATTAATGAAATTTGAGAGAATAATTCGAATTTGAATAAGAGTTTAATAGAGAAATAGAAAGAAAAAAAAATGGAAACTTATAAAGAGAGAAGTTCGTAATTGAATAAAATGTTTAGAAACTTTTCATATTCTTAACATTTCATTTTTGTTTGTTTTCATTTTATTGTGAACGTTAGATTCCAATCATTTACTCTAATAATAAATGCTATATTTTTTAACATTGCGCGTGAAAAGAAGCTATTATTTAATTATCTTATTTAATGTTATAAATTTTACCATAATTTGGGACTTTAATTCAAAAATATTAACTATAATTACTTATTTACCATAATTATTAATTAATTATGTGTTGATAAAAGTTACTATTAATTACTTATTTATATTTTACCATAAATTGGGATCTTAATTAGAGAATATTGACTATAATTAAGGCTTAAAATATTTTTTTGTGGAATAAATCTTCGTTAATATTTATTAATTGGGGGCTTTAATTAGAGAATATTGACTATAATTAGGGCCTTAAATATTTTTTTTATAAAATAATTCTTAATTAATATTTGGGGTCTTAATTAGATAATATTGACCATAATTATGGCTTAATTTTAATTTTTTATTTTTTTATGGAAAAAATCTTCATTAAATTTTTTTTTGGGCTTTATTAAATTGGAGGCCTTAGGCGGCCGCCTAATCCGCCTAAGGGTTTAGTTGCCCCTAGTTGGACTTGGACCCTAACGTATCCTGACCTAAAAGACACGCTGAGCTATATATGCAAATTTATGGAAACATAGCGAAGCTGTGAAATCGATATGTTTTTGCTCTTTTTCTCATTTGAGGCATAACTAGATCCCATTGACATTGTTTGCTGGGGTGAAATTAATTTGGCTGCTATGGCATTTGGTAGGACTTTATTCTATTCTTTGACTTTATTCTATTCTCTCACTCTCTCTCTTTTAGAGAGAGAGTCTCCACCTTCTCTCTAGAGAGTAAGGTTTTTTCCGTCTCCGTAGTGAGGTTTTCGATTGCTAGTGCTGTTCCAAGGGAGGAGGGCTGGTTCCTCATCTCTTCCTCCTCCTTTCTCCTCCTTCTTCTCTCCTGTTTTTGCTCTTTTTTGTGGTGTTTTTTGGTGTTTTTCCCCTTGTAGCAGGCCACTTTCTCCACTGCTCGGTGAGCACTATCCATCTTCTCCATTGTGCTGTCAACCTTCTCCTTTGCGCCATCCACCGCGTCATCCACCGCATTACTAGTAGGATCTGTCAAGGTTCTAAGACCAATTTTTTCAAAGCTCGATCTAGCTTTCTTCGTCAAACCCAGCGCGCCACGCACCTCTCCACCGTTCTCACGAGCGCAGTCTGCTTCCACCGCCACCAACCGCTCCTCCATCTGACGTCTATGTGCCAGCGCGTGGTTCTCACGCGCCTGCCAGTTTGCTCCTCCCACTTCATCTCTGTAGTTGCCGCTGTTTGCTGATTTTTTTGTTTTTTTTTTTTGTATTTTTTCTTGTATTCTGTTGTTGTTTGTTGTGGGTTATTGTCTCCCCGTTTTGATGTGGTTTGATCTTGTTACAGAGGCTTTTGATTCATTATTTGTGTTGGTCCATCTCTCTACTTTAGTCATTATTTCGGACTTAAACAGTGTATTTACTATTTCAGCTTCCATCCGGTGGCTGTTACAATTGCTTAGTGGGGGTTCAGATATGCTTGCCTTAATCTGTGCCCCTTTTACTTCTGTAACCATTTTATGCAGCCCTTTGAAAGGACCGGGTCACTTGTTTGACCTATTTCTTACTTTGTGTTTATATTTCTGCATTATTTTTGTTTGAGCTGAGACTGTTGTTAGGGAGCTCACCCATTTTTCAGTTTTAGGATTCCCTACTCTTTCTTCCTTTCAGATCAAGAGTGGAAAGGATCTTCCCCTGTAACCCACTTTCCTTATTCAATTAGAAAAAAAAAAAAAGAAGAATAATTGGATATATAGATATATTGGTTTCTCTCAAAACACTTTGATGAAATTAAAGTTAGGGTTAACTACAAAAGTGGTCCCTTTATTTTGTGTGTATCAAATCATTGATGGAGTTTTCGAAAGTAATAAAATTAGTTATTGTACTTTCTGACAATTTAAAATCAATCATTTGGTCTATTTTTGTTGGTGGGTCATTTGCCATGTTGGTTCAATCAGGTGTGCTACTTGTACCGTTTCTACATAATCATTGCCCAGAAAACATCAAATATTGCCAATTCAGTTCTCTATCTAGTTATCTCGCTCCACGTCAACCTTGTCACATCACCAAAAACAAAATCGCACTAAACCCATCATCAAATTGAGGGATTTTTCTACGCCTAACCCATCACCATTTCCCCTGCATTGCCATTCTTCACTTATAACGAGGAATCGCCCAAAAAAAAAATAGAATGATTGATTTTACACATAAAAGGACAATGACTAATTTTATTACTTTTGAAAACCCAAGAACTTATTTGATACACACAAAAAGCACATGGACCATTTTTGTATTTGGCCCTTAAAGTTATTGGCAATCTCTGTTTGTCTATCACCTAATGTATTGCGCTTGGAGTTAGGTAAAATCTTCATGTGATTTAGTAAATAAACTTTTAGGTGAGTCTAGGGCCAAGATTCAACTCACTTTGCTTTGTTCTCTTCTTGATCCAATTAAATTTGATGCATCTTGGGCTCAAACCCAACAATAATGAGGTCTATTTATCAATAGTATTGTTCTAGAGGTTTTCTTTTGAAATAACTTATCTAACTGTAACATAGGTAAGGGGATTTAACCAAAATAAAAAATAAAAAAATAAAAAAATCTTATGTCAGGGCTTTTTTTTTTTTAAAAAAAAAAAGAAAAAGAAAAAAGAAAAAAATGCCAAATATGTGGTTATGTCATTTCAGCAGTCTTATGTCAAAGAGGGTTTGGCCTCTAAAGGGCTTCTCTGATACCTCGCAAGGGTAGGTCGTTATGACAGTATTATGCCAAGAGAGTTTTTGATGTGCCCTTCGAAGCCGAATGCCGTGAGGACTAGGTCCCAATCCTTGGCAAGGGCATATCATTGCGACAATCTTATTTTGAAGAGGGTTTGGCCCCGAGAGAGCTACCTTGATGGGCAAGGGTATGTCGTGATAGTATTATGCTGGAGGAGTGTATGATGCTCTTTTCGAAGCTGGAAGGATGAGCACTCATAAGCTAACAGGCCCCACCTCCTCGCAAAGGTATGTCGCAATTGTCTTATTTTAAGAGGGTTTCTAAATCTTGGTGGAGACTCCCTTGTAGACTAGCAATGTGTTGGGGATTATGCCCTAAATCCAAATTTGTGAAATGATTAAGATTATAGTTTTGTTATGAATAAAGTTTTGTTCTCTGATTAAATATATTTGTAACATATAAGCATATAATCTTTGTGAATAAATCCCCATACAAAGGGTCCGGAGAATACATTGAATGTAGACTATGGGTGTGAGCAATGGTCTTTGTCACACAAGGTCATAGACTATAACTCTTGTATTCTGTAAAGTTTTTTGTTCACAGTCAACAATAGAATTGGGCATTCTATTTGCTAAGACTGTTACAGATCAGCTCAATTGATTTACCTTAGTCAAGCGAAGAAGATTCTTCGGGTTGATGTAGTGGGTGTATAAAGTAGTATACACTGAACGGAACAGGAGTTGTCTTTCCATTAAAGTACTGTCCTCGGAAAGACGATAACTCTTAGACTACTTGTATCTAATGATTCTAACTCTTGAGGGGAAGCGGACTCAGATGTGTAGGTGTTGGTCACTTTGATGCATTAGGAAATTAGACCTTAAACGTTGGACAACATCTCTATGCATTGTGTGATCACATGAAACATTGTGAGGGAGGCTTTGCTCAATAGGGAATCCAAGTCCTTTTGGATTAACAAAAAGGATATAAATTTTTTCCTTAACTAGGATTTCAAAGGAGTTCATTCTCAGTTTCTAATCAGAGCATTTTGGTTGAGATCCAAAATATATTTTTTGACTTGTGAAGGAAGTATTCACAGTTGGAGAATGACAAAGGGTAAATTTGGAAATCAAGGATTAAGAGGTAGAGAATTTAATGTGATAGTATCTTAGTCCTAATTCTGCAATGGAATATTTCATGGAAAAATCATACTTATACTATAAGTTAAAAGGAACAGTTGTTGATTTTATCAAGAATAAATTCTGGAGTGCAATTACAATTGTATAGTGGCATCAATTGTAATTAAATAGCGACAGAGATTTGTCAGTGACTATTTGAGCCAAATTTATTTTTTCTTTCAGGTCCCTCACCAAGCTATTGTAAATTAACTATGACAGTCTTTTATTTATTTATTAGGTTAGGTATTTTAATTTATTAAAACATAGGCTTATTATTTAAGCAGTTGTTTTAATTAAATTAAAATTTGGGCCTAAAAGGAAAACAAAACAAAGAGGTAATGTGGGAGCATGGGCTTGGGATAAAACCCAAGCCCTAGGAGAAGGAAGCCAACACATGGGCTACGAAAACCCTAGCCCATGCGTCAACTCCTTTCATGAAGGAACAAGTGTGGTGGCTAGGGCTTTCCCTAGCCCTAGCCATCCATTCCTCTCCTTGTTTGGTGGAAGTTAGGATTTAATCCTAGCCATCCACTACTCTTATCTACTTGTCCCACATAGATTATTTTAAGCAACCTCTTGTGTGTTCAAGATATAAATAGAGATGCATGTGGCTCTTGGAAAAACACACCAACTACAAGTTCTTGTGAGCTAACAACTCGAAGAACATAGTTTAAATTTTTGAAGAGCAATTTGAGTCCACACTCTTTGATTATTTCTAGTTATTAGTGAAAAGATCTGAAGGTCGGGATTTCTGTCTGTAAGGAGCAAGGATCAACTGCTCATATAGCTAAGGAGTGGCCCTAGTGTTCAAGTAAGTATTTTATTGCTTAATGTTTTTTAATAGTCTAGTTTTTTGCATGTAGTTCTTAAAGTTCGATCATAGGTTAGAGAATAGTTTATTTTTCGCTGCGCTATATTTGGTTTTGATATAGTAGTATTCCCAATACAATGGTATGTTGTTACAACAGTCTTATTGCTAGCGGGGTTTCTCGATCTCGAGATCAAGGACATGCGCCCAAAAGCTAACATGCCCCACCTCTTTGTAATGCCCTTAAAAAATTAATTAACTTCTTCGTTTGTCTCCCAGTCTTAAACTACTCAAAATAAGACTCAGAGATATACGTACTCTCTTAAAAAGATAAAGTCTATAAAGTATCGACTTGGAATCATTATAACTCCCCCAGAGTTAAGTCAATCAATTTGTCTAACTCGAAGTGTATTCAAATCAATTAACCGGTAGCTAACTAAATCCACTACACATCACTAATTATAAGAGTAACTAGCAGAAATGAAAATAGTTTATATGAGTTTAACAAATCTTTGATAACAAAATCTATCATCAATAATAGACACAAGCTTCCAAACAGACACAACTAATTAATAGCTTAATCAAACCTGAGTGTACGGGCCATTTGCTTGGCGTTTCATCCCAGAGAATTGTGTGGCGACCCGATTTCATCACCTATTTTTTTTTTTTTTTAAACCGAATAGACACAGAGGCTCATGTAAAGCCCACATCATTAACTCATAACC
>FXXK01001118.1:1785-64553 GCA_900184695.1 Betula pendula
TTCTCGAGCAGCCGGTACTCGCTCAAGACCGGCTCGTATACACCCCTAAGTGCGGCTATGGTCCATGTCCAAGCCATGGATTTGTGGCCGCATGTTTCAGTCAGATGCTGTTACCCGTGATATGTAAATTGCTGACAAAAGGACAAACCAACTTTTGTTAAATTCAGATTAATGGAGCGTTATGACACTCATATTAATTTGTTGTTCGCCACATTTTTTTTTTGCCTCCTCTTTGCTCAAGCAGGTTAATCTTTATCAGGAGATTTTAAGAGATCCATGTCCTGACAAATTGGGATCTTGAAATAACTAAAGCGAACATATTTCTAAAGTCCATTCAAGGCTTTCGAGTATCCAAAGTCAGATTTTGATATATCTCAACAGGAGAAACTGCAGTCCTGATGTAGTGTGACGTCGTGGGTCGCAAAGACAAACAATAAATAATTCACAACTCTTCTCGAAACCGAAACTCTATCAAGAATTCAAGGCAAACATAAAAAAAAAAAACCCAAACTCTGAGTATTTCTTTATTGATAACCAATCATAACAAAATTCAACTCCCCTATTACAACTGAAGCTACGTATTTATAAAAATACAATTACACAGAGCCAAAGTAAAATTAAGCCTATAAAGGAAAATTACAATCAAATTAAAGTAATTAATGAGATAAAATCTTGAGTTAGATTAAATCCTAATTGATAAACATAATTATCAAAATAAAATTTGTCTAATTATTCAAATAAAATCTTCATTAATTTCGTTAGCTAGAGAATAAATTTACTCTTCTGGAAGCTTCATCATTAATGCGCTAGATTCTCGGATATTTATTTTTAATGCGCCAATCGATCAATCTTTCCGACCGCTGACCTCTTGGCGATTGATTTGTTAATTCGATTGCTCGCTCCATATCTGATCTTTACCATCTAATCCTGATCGCTCGCTCTATATCCGATCGTTGCCATCCGATCACTTCTCGGCTTAACACTTACATCCGTGCCTATCTTCCTTAGAAACGTGCATATGTCCCATTCTACATCATCCTCCCTAAGGTGGAGAGAATTCATCATCGAATTCCGATGGTACTTACCACGATGTTTTGGGTGACCAACCAATCCCTTCCATCCATTTATCTTCAAAAGTAAAATAATGTTAACATCCCAAGAGAAATAACACTCCCCTAATCACCACAAGATTGTGAAGTTGAAAACTCTGCCTATCATGTACCATGAAAATCTCCAAAAAATGATCAATTATATCTTCCCGCTTAAACATAAAATTATCCTCCTCTGTATAGAATTCATCAAGATCATTGTTAGGAGAATTCGACAAACTATTATCTACCTCTAGAAAATCCATATAATCAACTTCTTCAATATCTAAATCAAAGACTTCACTTTTGGGTTTTCATCAAGGACATGATGTATAGAACTCTCATCAATAAAATTTTCTATATTATTTGAGAGATTTACCTCTTCCAACAATTCCTCTTCTTCAGGATAGATGCCGTAGAATATTGGAGGGATTCAATCTACTTCAGATTCTTCCTCTTCATCATTGATATCAGTATCATAAGTTGGTAGAGAATCTCAATATACAAATCCTTGTGAAGGATCTTCAACATCTTCATATTGAACATTGTCATGAACATCTCCATGTTTGAATTCCTCATCAACGAACTCATCTTCTTGAAACTCTTCATCAACAAATCCATTTTCCTCCTCCACGTGAGAAGAATTTGGTAGATGGATTTAAGGCTTGCAAATAACAGTCAAAGTGGTGCACTGCGGATTCCACGCATCAAACCATACCTTCCTATGTTGAGATCGCACCTCACTAAAGGTAACCACGTCATCCTCATCCACGAAACGTTGAGTAGGTTGACGGCGACGACCGTTAGCAACATCCATGGCAGCAAGTTGAACAGATAAGGCTTTGATTTGCTTTGTCAATCGCCTAGATCGCGCAACAAATTGCCATGTGTTGGAAACGAACTGCCAGTTAAGCCTCAGGTGTTGCCTCCTCGTGTTTGTGCACATCGTTCAAGTCCAAAACGATTACCCCTCCCGCATCCTTGTGGTGCCATGAAAAGTAAACCTGGCTCTGATACCAATTGATGCAGCGTGACGTTGTGGGTTGCAAAGACAAACAACAAATAATTCACTACTTTTTTCGAAACCAAGAGTTTATCAAAGATTCAAGACAAAGATAAAAGAAAACTCAAACTTTGAGTATTTCTTATTAATAACTGATTAAAACAAAATTCAACTTCCCTATTACAACTCGAGCTACGTATTTATAATAATACAATTGCTTTGAGCTAAAGTAAAATTAAGCCTATAAAGGAAAATTACAATGAAAACAAAAACTAATTAAGGACATAAAATTTTGAGTCAGATCAAATCCTAATTAATGAACATAATTATTAGAATAAAATCTGTTTGATTATTCAAATAAAATCTTCATTAATTTTGCCAGCTAGAGAATAAATCTATTCTTCTGGAAGCTTCATCATTAATGTGCTAGATTCTCGGATATTTGTTTTTAATGCGTCAATTGATCAATCTTTCTGATCGATGTCCTCTTGGCGATCGGTTTGTTAATCCGATCGATCGCTCGCTCCATATCCGATCTTTACCATCCGTTCCGATCGCTCGCTCTATATCCAATCATTGCCATCTGATCGCTTCTCGGCTCAACACTTACATCTGCGCCTATCTTCCTTAGAAACGTGCATGCGTCCCGCTCTACATCATGTCCTTAAATTCACAAGTCAAATGTAATCATGTAGCTTCAAAGCTTTACTGGAAAGATACTATCAAGTTATTTCAAACAATTAATACCAGCGCTTAAACTGTAGCCAACAACTTGAACCTGAATTTCTAAGATCAACAGGTAACCTCCAAGTTTGTCTACGTGCGGGTTGTCTTAATAATTTTACAAAAGGTTGTAAGTTTTGGATCAAGTTTAATTACGTACTGTTAAAAAAAAAAGACTACAGCACCTATGTTGTAGTTATTTTTAAGGATTTAGATTTAGTTTCAAGTTTTCTACGAGAAAGATAAAGCAAGTGTAATTAAATCTGGACCTTTAAAAAATTACAACATTTATACTATATATAGTTTTTACAGCACCTAAATCAAATCCGTAAGTTTTTCTATGCTTGTACATTAAATTTTTTATAGTGATTGAGTTTTCTGGTTTAACTATCCTTGAGTAGTTTTACCTTTGAAGTGTTTAAAAAGTTTCTACTTTGTAACTAAAATGTTTATGTTGATTGTTGGGTGTGATTATAGTTGTGATTTCTTTATATTTTGTTTAGTGCAGTAATTTGTTAGTTATATTATTTTTTTGTTGCGCCCCCAGTCCTGGCCGTCCGGCTGTTAGTACTGCTGATTTTTGGGTTTGGTGATTAATTAATTTATGTTATTTTCCCAGTATTTCAGTTGTATGTGTGCTGTTGTTTTCTCAAATCCAAATCTAAGTTTCTCCCTATGTTGTTCTAGTTGGGAGTCAAACTCACCATCCTAAAAGGAGATCTTGCTTCATTGTGTTTTCTCTTCTTAATTAGTCTCTCCATTTTTCATGAAAACTAGTCAATGGTTGAGTTACATGAGGTTTTCTTACTCCCAATGGTTTTATCCATCATACTGGACCACATCCTTCTCTAGCTATATTCTCACTCGACTTTTATCGACTTCGTTTCTCTTTGGTCCAATAAAGTGCTAGTTGTCTGTCTAGTTCGGGTGTGCTATTTTTTTTTTGTAAGTTACTTGTCTTTGGTTCTTTTCTATTTTTCTTTTTTCCCTATTTTTTATTGTTGTTGTTTGTTGTTCTTTGGCCTTTCTTCTGAAGAATGGCATATTCAACATTAACTAAAAACCAAGCACCCATTCAAGTATTGTAAGGATATATACGAATGTAATGTAACTACCTGACCGTCGTTGTACATCGCCGCAAGCAGTGAAATGATTGCCATCAGGAACATTTATATCAGCAAGAGAAGGCAAAGCTCGCAACAATATTTCTCTCGTTTGCAAGACAATTTGATAGGCGTATCTACAATGTCGATACCAAAATTCAGAATGAATAGATTAGTGGAATAATGGATGGGTTTGATAACCTCTTTTGTGGTTTTTTTTTTTTTTGAGTAGTAATAAAAAGTTATTGATATAATATAAAGTAAATTGAATTTTTTATTAAAAAAAAATGAAAAAGTTATGTTTTTTTAGTGATTGAGTTTTTATTTGAATAGTAATAAAAAAAATTATTTATATCATAAAAAAAAAAGAAAAAAAATTGTTAAAAAATAATTATGAAATATAAAAAGTGATCGAGTTTTGAACCACATTCATAAAACTGACCATCACACTTGCTACACATACCGTTTATGTAAGCACTTCTCATTCTTGAAATCATCCATCGATCATTTTCTTCACAAAATCCAGAGTAACTACATCTCCCTAGAAATTATCTCCATTGATCCAGTGGTTATAACAATATATTGGCAACAAGGTGCCCTAAACAAGGGGAAAATAAAATAAATAAATAAATAAATAAATAACGAAAGGACAAAATGATAATCACTAAAGTGGAGGAAAAAGAGTTCAACAAATCTTTTTGTCCTCTTGAATGGAACTTCTTTGTATGCCGCCTAATTAGTCTCTTAGAGCATCTCCAACAATAGTAGCCAAAATAACTATTAAAAAAGTACAAATTTATACTTTAACTATTGTCTTTTTTTTTTATACATACTCCAATAAATTCTCTATTCTACTATTTATTTTATCTAAATATTATTTTCAATCTTTTTCTAGTATTTTCTTTTTTTCCTCTCTCTCTTTCTCCCCATCTCTCAATATTGGCCATAGCCGGATACTCAATTATTTATAAAGGAGAAATGCTAAGAGTACCAAATTTTTTCCTAAGAGATGAATATCAAAAGATGTGGAGCTTATTCATTGGTACGCGTAGAATTTCTTGTTATTAATTGTTTTGATCATCTCCAATGCCGTATTTTGCATTAAAAAACTGCTTTAACAATTTTGTATACACCCAAAACTACCACTTCCTTAGAAAAAGTTGTTGGAAATAAATTTTGATGGTACAAAAATTTTTGTTGATACATAACAATATTAATCCAAAAATTAATAATGAAATAAATTGAATATAAAAGATTAAAATTATAGTAAAGAAAGAGCTCACAATACTATAGAATCACGTAAAAGTATTGTCCTTAAAAGTTGATTTCGTGCCTCCTAGAGTATTTAACCCGGTGCGATTGGATTTCTTGACATGCAACCTCTTAGAATTAGACTATAGCGTCTACTTTTGTTAAAGATGCATTTTTAAATACGAAAGTCAATTGAACAACTCTTTTTTATTTAATCAGAAGATTGAATACAAGAAGAAAATAGTGAACACCAAAAAAAAAAAAAACCTCTCTATCTCTTTTTCATCAATAGAAAAAACACTAACTCATCCAAGTTTTTTTTTTTCTTTCTAATTTATAGTTGTGGTAGGCTGATTTTTTTATATTAAAGCAAATGGCCATGTAATAAAAGTCAAACGGTCATAACAAATAATGAGATTTAAAGGCCCATGACCATTTATTAAAAACAATGTGTATAAATGTACGAGACAAGATAAAGTTGAAAGAATAAATTGAATCTTGTCTTAAAGTCAAACAGTCATAACGTATGAGACTAAATTGTTATAAAGGCAAACGGTAAAACAAGATATCAATGAATAGTAAAAGATTTATTGACTAACGGCCCAAAAATAATAGCTTATGAAGAAAAAACAAAATGACCAAATGGCCGAAAAATATATGTTTGTAACACACACGTTACAACAAAAGTAATACAACCAAAAGGGGGATTATTTGTTATGATTCATGAAGCAATATGTTATTGAACATAAGTTTATTAATAAAGTGAGCTAAAAATATGATGTATAGCACTGCTTCGTATTGGCTCATTAGTATATGATTTGGACCATTTGTTATATAGCCTATAAGCCTTGATCCGATAAGGATTTTTCTATTAGGACAAGGTGTTTAAGTGCCCTACGAGTACCAACTCGCTCTATCATGCAAGCTGTGAACCTCCAATAATTGAGGGAAGCATTATAGCTGGAGATTATATATATATATATGGTTGATTCTGCAATATTCAAGTGAAAATGCAATAAATGATTTTTGCAAGTATAAATTTGTCTCTTATAGAAGCTGTGTTCGAACCTCCAATAATATTCCCTTCTTGAACCATCCATTAATTTCTTACCAGAAAAGTGAAGAAGCATTTATTATAGTAGGGCTTTGTTTGGTCTTATAGTACCGAGTGCTTTGAGACCCTTTGCCATCATCTGAGACCCACACTTATTAACTAGTTTATTCTTTCTTCTTACCAACAATTTTTTTATTTCAAATTATATGGGAAGAATCCTTACATGTATTTTAAAATGCATGTAAAAAATTTTGTACATTTTGAACTAGTCAATTTAATAGATTTAATTGAAAAAAAAAATTCAAGAAAACTTTGTCTTATTACTTGGGTTACTTGGGTTGGGGTGGGGTGGCAGGAACAACATGCTTTATGGCTGAAAATTGCATTTAACGTGACCTAAGAAATCTCATAAGTGTGGTCTGATGATGCACTTGCTCAACATGTTAACTATTATATATTCTTGACGACTGAAAAGAAGGAAAAAAAAAAAAAGTGAAAAAGCGAAATCATATGGACTCCTAGATATAATGCTCCTATGATTAGATCACGACATGTGGCAAAATTTAAGAAATGCCTATATGGACCACATGCACGTAGCCAAGAACAACTGGATGAGTATTATATGTTAGCCAGCTAGGATTGACAAACACTTTTCTCTTTTATTGAATGGAACCCAACAAAAATGAACGGTAATGATCATCAAGTGGGAAGATTCTCGTGCCAGGAGATCTTCTCAAGGGGACCCACTGATGGGGTGTATACGAGTCGAGTTTTGAGCGAGTAGTGCTTGCTCGAACTCGGCTCGTTGGAATTTTTCACGAACTCGAACTCGAGCCGAGTTTGACACGAGCCTTGTTTTTATGTTCGAACTCGGCTCGGCAAGGTGAGATCCATGTGCGAAATCGAGCTCGGACTCGTTCAATTTGGCCGATCTCGAACTCGGGTACTCGGTTCGAGTTCGGCTCGAGTACTCCCTCCATGGCCACTATCTACTGCTCGTGCTCCTATGGAGGCGGTGTTGCTTCAGAAGATGAAGGACGATCTGGATAATCACGGCATGAAGGAGTTCTCTGATATCCCCGTAAAGGGCTTCCGCGCCGCCTACGGATGGCACAAAGGGTTTCTTTGTGTGGGTATGCTTGAGAAAGGAAAGTAAAAGAAGAAAATAGAAGAAAGAAGAACGAAATGGGTCTAAAATTGAGAAAATGGGTCTGAAATGGGGGATAGAGATGAAGTATGAAGATGGGTATGCTCAGATTTGAAATAAAATGGCATGGGTTGAGATTTTTTCCAACCGTGAATTCATAGTGTGTGATAGAGATGACCATAAGCAGTGTTGCTTCAGAATCGCAGGCCTCACTTGGAAAATCTTCACCATGCGTTAAGATGACCAAGTCACGTGGGTCACGGGTGTCTGGAGAACTAAAGACCAGACGAAATTTCGGATACGTTGCAGAAGAAGAGGAGAACGGAAAATGTTGCATAGAAAAGAAAATGTTGGGAAGTGCGAGAATCAAAAGGGAAGATTGATGTCTGACGCATCTGATAAAATACCCATCTCGAGGAAGACGTGTCGAGGTATGAAGCGACATTGGAAAAAGGAGAAGCCAGCTGGGGCCCATGATTTACTTACGAAGGAAGAAGTGCGTTTTATGTTTTAAACAGTGGCGTTTTGTAGTAATCATGCGTTTTATATGCTGTGGTATGCGTTTAAATCTTGATTATGTGGAGTACAAGGGACAAAGGTGAGGTGAGGCCGCGTAATGCATGCACCTGCTAAGGAAATTTGTTCTTGTTATTATAATCAAAATCCAACATTCTACATCTTTCTCAGTCACAGGATTCAAAAAATCCACTGTGCTTAATTAATAAATGTGCCCTTGTTAATTTATTGTTCTTAAAATACATTTATGTAGTTCTTCGAATTTTTCACTTAAACTCAAAAACCACATCTTTTCTGTTGAATAGTTATTGAAATTGCAATCCATCATTGTGTAGCTTTCTTGGTTTTATAGATAAATAGATTTAGTCGAAAATGCTATAGGAACATGATATAATTTGACCCATTCTCTTCCCTTAAATCTCATTTTCTTTTCTAGTGTAGTACTAACTACTTAACTAGTAACTACTAAATTAGTATATATTAATATATATTATATATGAATTAATATAATATGTAATTATACTATTACAAATTAAGTTATAAATATAATTATATAAACATGATTATGTAACTATGCTTATAACTTAATTATTTAATATTCATAGTATTCATAGTTACTTATATTTTTTAGATCATGTGATTTAACGAACTTATATAATAATATAAGCTATATTGATAGACAATTTAAAATAGTCAATAAATAATAACTACCTATATGATAACATATATTAAATTTGTAACATTGTCACTCATAGTTAATTATTATTATTTTTTTTTTTAAGTAGTTAGTAACTTAGTTAACTTAATATGTTGTAATTATTATAAGTATAACCTAACTAAATGTAACTTTATTATAGTTATATCACATTATGTGGCTATAATTTATACTTATAGGCTTATAGTTTATTTGAATTATATATATTTATGATCATTATGAGTCATAATTATCTTAAGTATTAATATATTATAAAGTATATAATGATAATGCTTATAAGTTAAATCATATGATCATGTTCATATAAATCTAAATATGATCATTTGATATAAATTATAATAATAATACTTATTGTGAATATAAGAAAACTATATTGTCCAAATTTTCAAATTTCCAATGCAACATATTTGATGTTAACAACTCACAACTATTATCTACTATACTAGCATTAGCATAGTAAACTTAACATCTCTATATATGTTACACACTAACATATAACATATACATAATACATATTACATAATAATTAATGACTAACTTCAACTATTTATACTAACTATAAATGGGCTAATGTCTATTTAGCAGGTAAACCGTAAAATTTTATAACGATACAAACTATTATTAATAAGTGTGAAGTTAGTCATCGTGATTATATGCTAATGAAGTAAGGTACTATGTAACTAACATTATATATTATTATGTTATGATAACATAATTAGTTTGAAAATGGACAATAGTACTTAGTGTATTATTTACTAATATCGTATCATTAGATAATCACATGTAATCATTAATTTATATGTTAGTTTGTAAAATTAAATAATAATAGTATAATATTTTTTAACTATATTATACTATATATATTTATTGTAGACATTTAGTAATAATTACATCACACATCAAGCATACTTAATTGTTATATCATTGTATCTAACTATTAAGTATCTAGAAGACTATAACTTAATTTTTTATTAATATAAATTTGTATACTTATATGACAATTTTAGTATTATTATGTTATATTAATTTATGTTAATAGCTTTATTAATTATATATTTATAAAAAAAAAAAATTATCTATACTTATGAATTATCTGAATATTATCGCATTAGATCATATGAATCATATGATTAAATGTTATATTATCATTTGTACTATAACAATATACATATAAGTTATATAACCAATTAATTATTGGACTAATATGTATTGAATACTATTATTATTATATACACATATGATATATAGTATTCAAAATATATTAGTACCAATAATTAATTGGTTATATAACTTTATATATAGTTATATATAAATTTTTATAAATATGATAAATATTATTTAACATATAGACATATATTTATATATTATATATTAAATAAATATATACGGGAATCGAGCCATAACAGATCAAGTCAGAGCTTATACGAGTTTTTCACGAACATTTACGAGTCGAATCGAGTTTATACGAGTTTGTATCGTTAATAACGTCGAGCCTTATTTTTGTGTCACGGAAAGCTCATATAATAACGGATTCGAGCACGGGTGAGCTTAGTCGAGCCGACGCCGAATATGTTCACGAGATAGCTCTGTTTCGTACACCCCTAGGTCCTGTTACAACACTAGTTCAGGGAAACATTTGCCGTTAGGACAGGTAACGGACCATCACCCCCCCCCCCCCCCCTCCCAGTGGAGCTGTGAGTCCCATTGATTTTTTTTGCCAAAACATCAATCAAACTACAAAATTTTTGCCAACCAGGATCATGTGTTTTTCTTCTTTATTTTTCTTTTTCTTTTCTTTGTCTCATCGTTTTGTTTTTTGGGTGGTGTGATCTTGCAGGTGGGACCATAGACCTCGGTCGGTGACGCCAGATGAGGATCGTGTATTACCTTGTAGCGTTTCTTAGGTCGGCCTCTGGATACTGCCGATGAGACACAGACGTTGGATATGACGCACCAAACCACCAGGATCCTGCGCTTCTGTGATGATGCAGGGATCCGGATGAAACAGTACCTGCCCCACCACACCACACAGGAGGAGTGGGGGGACCACTTTGGAGATAAGTGGGCCCTGTTTGATCAGAGGAAGAAGGAGTATGATCCCCGGAGTATTTTAGCTACTGGCCAGCGTATTTTTAAGCCCTCCTTCACTACGGCTTCCTGGTGATATGATTCATCAACAATGATTGAACAACAACTACACGCTAAATACTAGTAATTTATTAATCACTTAGGATTATTTTTGTACATATTTTATTTTATAGTCGCCAAAAGGCCCAAAAATGTAAAAGCAAGAAATTTTGTTAAATAAGTAGATTGAATTATGCTAGAGTTTTTATTCTATCCCGGTCTATAAAATTATCATCAGGTTTCCTTTAGCAGACTTGTTCAATAATATTCAAAAGTAAAACATAAGTTTAGATGAAAAAACAAGAAAGAAGACCAAACAAGTCTTCATTTGCGTAGGCGATAAGTAGGAATTGCAAGTAGAGGCTTCACTCTTGGAGTTGTAATACCAAACTCCTCTGTCATGTCCAACTCATTCGGCAGCATTTTATCAGGAAGCTCCCAATCAAAGCAATGGACTATTTGTGCGACTACTAGCCGAACCACCGTTAGACCCAACTGCATCCCTGGGCAGCCTCTTCTACCGGACCCAAATGGGATAAGTTGGAAGTCACGTCCCCGGACATCTATATTACTTCCGACGAATCTCTCCGGGAAGAACTTCTCTGCATCACTCCAAGCACTTGGGTCTCGCCCAATTGCCCATACGTTTATCATCACTCTAGACTTCTTAGGTATGTGGAAACCATTGACCGTGCAATCCTCCATGGCCTCATGAGGTAGCAACAATGGTGCTATTGGATGTAGCCTGAATGTTTCCTTCAAAACCATGTCTATGTACTCCAAGCTATCCAAGTCCGATTCCTCCACCATCCTTTCCAACCCCACCACATCTTCCAACTCCTTTTGTACTTTCTTCATTACCCCAGGATTCTTCATTAGTTCTGACAGTGCCCACTCAATTACCGTTGCTGAAGTGTCCATTGATCCTGCGAGCATGTCCTGCAAGAAAAATGATTGTCAGAAAATTATTAGTACTCTATCTATTTGAAACACTGCAAGTTGTATGAATAATTAATTACCAGAATTATGGCTTTGATATTGGAGCGTTCAATACGGTACTCAGATTCTTCAGATCCCATGAAGCTCAGCATGACATCGACAAAGTCCTTGGTCTTATTTTCGTCCGTGGAATGGATATGCTCATCGATGATCTTCTCAAAAAAGTCATCAAAAATCTTACTAACAGCCTTCATCCGTCGTGTCAGCCCCTGCAGGTCAAGGGGCGCAATGTGAGGAATATAATCACCAAGGTTAGGAGCTGCTCCCAGTTGCATGACTTCTTGGATTACAGCCTTGAATCCCCTCTCATCAAATTCCTTGTCCATGTACTTCTTCCCAAACACCATACGGCAACTCATATCCGTGCTGAGAGATGAAACCTTGGCACTCAGATCAACAGCAACACAATCACGGGCAGCCTCTTGAATAAACTGTATCAAAAGGCCAAGCTCTTCTTTTCTCATGGATTTGAAAGAATTGATTTTATGACTGCTAAGCAATTCAAGGGTGCACATCTTACGTATGTTGCGCCAATAAGAGCCATATGGAGAAAAAGACAAGTTCTTTTGCTCATACAAGATGTGCTTTGCGGCCTCAAGAGGTGGTCTACTAGCAAACACGAGGTCGTGTGCTTTAAGGAACTGCTCAGCAGCTTGAGGCGATGAGACAACAATGGCAGGGGCCAAGCCCAAGCGCAAGAACATGATGGGGCCATGTTTTTGGGCAAGTCGATGTAGATCACGATGAGGCAATTCCCCTAACATGTGAAGGCTCCCGAAGATAGGGAACCCTCTTGGACCAGGAGGTAATTTCTTCTTCTTGCTACTGCTTTTCCATGCCCATTCTCGCAGGAGATAAGCAAGCGTCACCAGTGCGACTACTATGGTCCATGTCCAAGCCATGGTGGGCATGTTATGGCTGAGCAGGCTCAGATGCAATTAGAGAGAGTATTTATGAATTATCCATGTCATGGAAATTGCAGATAAGAGTTGCTAAATTCAATGTCTTGCATGGGTGGTAAATGGACTGGCCAGCAAACGTCCAAAAAGGCGGCTAAGAGCATTTATACGTGACGAACTAAAGTTATGCTGGCTTAGTCCAATGTAAATTTTGGAGATAATTCTCCTATATCCGACAAACTATTTTAGCAAAAAAAAAAATAGTGGATCCGGCTGCTGCAGAGTTTACTAACCATTTTTTTAAAAAAAAAAAAAAAAAAAAAATTCTATAATTCTCTCTTCTCAATTTTTTTCTTATAAAGAATAAAAAAATTATTGAGAAATAATATTTAAATAAAATAACAAAAATAAAAGGTTAAAATAGAAAGTGAGATATAGGCGGATTGAAAAAGTAGATATCTAAGATAGAGAAAAAAAAATTAATTAAACAAAAAGAAATTTACTTAGCAGGATGTGAATGCTTTAACTAATTGGCCGGATCTCTATGACAGTCAATGTCAAAGTAGATATCCCCATAATTCTACTTACTATTTATGTATTTTTTTTATTTTTTTTTTAGACAAGGATATGTTAGAGGAAAGGGGGTGGGATTTTCCTATAACAATTAAATTAGTTAGCTCTTGTATACACTCACGGGGTAGATTTACACTTGTATAAATACAAATTTCCTTTGTTATGTTAAGCATACCGTAAGAATCAATTCAAACAATACAAGGATTCTCTCAGATACAATTCATTCAGAGTCTTGTTCATATCCTCTGTTTTTCGATTCTTTTTATCTTTCCTCGTATCCTGCTTTCTTGATTCAATTTCTGAAACGATGTATCATCGATGTCTTGACAAATCACAAAATTCAAATTGTGCACGAATTGTAGGCAGGAAGTACATCTTTTCATATTTTTTTTTTTATTATTATTATTTTTTATTATTCAATAATGAAAAAAAAATTAAATGAGATCGAACAACCAACAAAGACCAGACAAAAACAGCGATACAGAAAGGTTACGTATGGCGACTGAATTTTGGGTGATATGCTTATAGACATAACCAGAGAAAGTTTCAAGCTCATTGATCAGCCGTTCAAAGACAAAAAGGCACCACCATATATTTCGTTTTCTTGGAGTCACTGGGGCCATCGACGAATACTTTAGCCAACAAATGGCTCAATTTGCTAAAATTGGACATCACGTTATATTATATTATAATATTCTTTGCCTTGTTATTGTATCCTAATTCCTAACAATTCCAAGAGATGGAGACACTTATGCTTATTGTTTTATTTTGGCATTAGAACTTAGCCACATAGCCGAGATGCCAATATCTGTATGGTGTACACTGTCTATTATCTGCTGGCCTTGGTAATTGCAATTCTTAACACGTTACATCATCACACTTTCTTTTTTCTTTTTTTCTTTTTTCCTTTTTTGCCACTTTCGTTCAAGTGATATATATATATATATAGAGTGTAATAATTTGTGTTTTCCAAAGGCAATTGCAAGAAACCATGGATCATTATCCATGACCCATAATTCTATAGCTTTTCTTTGGTCTCCAAACTCAGCACCTCTAGTTAAATTTCTAAGTCACAATCTATATATATCAAAATGGGAATGTTGCCAGAGAGAATTTTAGTTGCAGCCTATTGTGTCATATGATGGGCACAATAATTTGCACTTTTATTAACTTTTTGAACTTACCATAAAATGGAAATAAGAATAGAGTCTAAAATATAAAAATCATTGGAGCTATTCTCCAATCGAAAGAAGCATTAGATTTTTGAAGAGCTCTAATGACCACATGAGAGTCACTTTCAAGAATAAAGTTTTGAAGGCCAAGCGAAGAAGCCAGAGAAACATCAAGCTTTGCTGCTAAAGCCTCACCCGTATTTGGGAGACAAGACTTGCTGATTTAAGAAATTTGCCTAATGACTTGACCCATATAATTTCAGCACACAACAGCTTTTGCAGAAAAATTTCTCCGAATAGCAATGTCAAAGTTGATCTTAAATCATGACGAGGAGGGAGGAATCCATTTCTCTACCAGATTATGTGCTCTCTTCTGCCAGGTATGGTATTGTTCAAGTGTGAACTTGTTGATCTTCTTTGAAATTGTATGAGCATCAAACTTGGAACCATCATGATAAGCTTTATTGTGATGAAACCATAACATATCACAAGCAATTACTGCAAAGATTTGAAACTTGTGAAGATCCACCAAAGGAATACCAAGAGAAGTCCTAGGTATAAAATAAGCTTTATCCGGTCAAACATGTTGGAGAAATTAAGAGTTGTGGAGTTCAGAGGCCAAAAAGAATTTCACCAAATGTTGGCACAGCTACAATTAAACAAAAGATGTTGGAGGGAGTCTTTTGCACCTCTACATAAGGGACACGACTAGGGGTGGCAAAACTGGTTACCAAGTCAGGTTTGGGTCAATCGGGTTGACCCGCTAACCTGACTAGGGTCAACCTAACACGATTAATAAACGGGTCATCCAAACATAACCCGCAATTTTAACGGGTAATACAACACGACCCACCAACCCGTTTAGTTGACGATTTGTGTTATACCGACCCAACTCGACACGCTAGACATGTTTAGTGAGTCGAGTCAAGTTGACCAGACCTGATTGACTAACTTTTTATATTTTACTAAAAAATAATAATAATAATAATAATTAATAAATAAATAAAAATAAACGGGTCCAAATCCAATTAACCTAAACCCAAATTCTATATCTTCGTGTTGGATTTGCGGATCGTGTTAAAAATTTACACCCTTAAACATGAGTCCTGACCAGCAGTACATAAAAGAGAGTTCAGCCGAGCTTTGGTCGGGAGGATGTTCTAAGCAATCTTCCAAATAAATAACTGCAGCCGATCAATAAGATTTAATTTCCCGATGGATTTCCATAGATTTGAGAGAGAGATAGGCAGAGTTGGTAGAAAAATATTGTCCCGAGACTGATAGATTCCAGGTGTACTGAGGCCGCGAATCACTCAAGATATTTTTGAAATCGATTAATTATGACTTTGATATTGGAGCGTTCAATACGGTACTCAAATTCTTCAGATCTCATGAAGCTCAACATGACATCGACAAAGTCCTTGGGTCTTATTTTCGTCCTTGGAGTGGATATGCTCATCGATGATGTTCTCAAAAAAGACATCATAGATCTTACTAATTGCCTTCATCCGTCGTGTCAGCCCTTGCAGGTCAAGGGGCGCAATATGAGGAATATAATCACCAAGGTTAGGAGCTGCTCCCACTTGCATGCCTTCTTGGATTACAGCCTTGAATCCCCTCTCATCAAATTCCTTGTCCATGTACTTCTTCCCAAACACCATACGGCAACTTATATCTGCGCTTAGAGATGAAACCTTGGCACTCAGATCAACAGCAACACAATCACGGGCAGCCTCTTGAATAAACTTTATCAAAAGGCCAAGCTCTTATTTTCTCATGAATTTGAAAGAATTGATTTTATGGTTGCTAAGCAATTCAAGGGTGCACATCTTACGTATGTAGCGCTAATTAAGTTCTTCTGCTCATAAGAGATGTGCTTTGCAGCCTCATGAGGTGGTCTACTAGCAAACACCAAGTCATGTGCTTTAAGGAACTGCTCAGCAGCTTGAGGCGATGACACAACAATGCAGGCACCAAGCCTAAGCGCAAGAACATGACGGGGCCATGTTTTTGTGCAAGTCGATGTAGATCGTGATGAGGTAATTCCCCTAACATGTGAAGGTTCCCAACGATAGGAAACCCTCTTGGACTAGGAGGTAATTTCTTTTTCTTGTTACCGCTTTTCCATGCCCATTCTCACAGGAGATAAGCAACCATCAACAGTGCGGCTATGGTCCATGTCCAAGCAATGGTGGGCTTGTTTCAGTCAGATGCAGTTATCCGTGTTATGGAAATTGCAGACAAAAGGACAAACAAATTTTGTTAAATTCAGTGTCTAGAAGGCTGGTAAATGGATTGGCAAAAGTCCAAATATGCGGCTAACAGATTGGAGCATTATGGCACTCATATTTGTTGACCCCCACTTTTTTTTTTTCCCCTCCTCTTCAAACAGGGGATTATACATTAAAACTGGTCCAGTTGAGCTGCCTGCGCATTTGCCCAAGCAGGTGGATCTTTATCCTATACCAAAAGTTTTAAAAATCTTCTCAAAAAAGTCAGCAAAAATCTTACTAATAGCCTTCATCCGTAGGTGCATAGTCTAATTGTTGTTTATATCCAAGAACAATGGGTTGAGAAAGAGAAGAGAGATTCTAATTGTTGTTTATAATTATTTGTTTCTTCCTTTGACTGTAAATTAGCAGGTGCATAGTCTTATTCGGCGTGACTGAATCGTCCCAAAACTCCTGATCCAACACTTGCCCACTGCCGCCCATGTTGAGCTTCACATCCCCCCATCTCTTATCTGAGTAGACGGCTGGTACATCGGCATTCTGTCGAACACCCTCTTTGCAAAATACTCAAAGAAAATTTGACACAAATTGTTGATCAGAAAGGGATGGCTGGTGCATCTTGTGGAATTCTAAACGAAGACCACATTCCATTATCTGTTACAGAGATGCCCCAACTTCATCAACAAACAACTGCGAAATCTCAACTCTTTCTTTTCCACCAACGCCAAACGGGTCATCTTCCAAGAACCTTAAAACCCTTAATAATACCCATAATAAGAAAACCAAGAAGTTAACAACGATGGTGGTCACTGAAAGTCACATACCCACCACTCTACCAGGCCCATTTGAGCCTGTGACTTCCCAGAACATATAGCACGGGATTTTGGTGCATTGCGAGAGAAGTGTGAAGGCAAAGGTATAAAGGCTTTGTGATAGGCCGTTATTTAGAGCAGAATCAAAGACATATTGGAGGACAGTGGTTCTGAAAGAGCTGAAGAACGGACTGGACCCAGCTACAAGGACTATCTTCGTCTTCATTTCAAGATATAAGCTTTCCCATTGGATCTTGGATCTTTGAGCAGTTTGCATTTCTTGGAGAGAACAAGAAAATTAGGGTTCAATCAATTTGGAGAGAAATGATAAATGAGTTTCAATTGATTTGAGTTTAATCTTATTTTTGTTACGGTTTGAGTTTAAATAATGTTTAGGTAATTTTTTAAGAAAAATGCTACATTTCCAACTTTTTTATCCAACTCCATCCAACTTTGTATATGTGGATAAAGATGGACCCCACAAATATAAAATAAAACTCTTTAAAAAATTTGTATGTGGGGTCCATCTTTATCCACATATACAAAGTTGGATGGAGTTGAATAAAAAAGTTGGACATATAGCATTCCTCTTTTTTTAATCTTTTTGTATCTTATGTGGCATAAATACTACAGGTAGCACTTATAATATAGTGACAAGTCATAGGATATATTGAGTTGTCTCCCATATATACACTAAGGCACAAGGGACAAGTGTTGTGTTTTTATGCACGGTGACATGGAGCTCCGTTACAAAATTGGACAGAACTTGAACAAAAGTAACAAGTTGATATTTGAGGTGACACTTTTTAAAACTAAGTTAGCTGGTTAATTTAGGCCCAAACCACAAGTACCAAAAAGACATTTAATCCTATTTATTCGTGAAAGCATAAAAGAGAGCTCAGGATTTATTTTTGGGTGGCACCTAAAATATATGCTTCAAGTGCTTATGTAAAATACACATTAAATGGATATGTAAGTCATCATTCTATATTAATTAACACTGTCATAAGAATATAAGAATGATGTAAACTCACGACTACTTATAACAGTTACTTTAAATCTTGAAGAGATCATAAACTCAAATGTAAAGTGTAGATAACTTTAATGCATTTAAAAGTGTGACCTTTACCGCGGTCAAAATTTCAATGTATTGAGTTATCACATTTAGCATTATGAAAATACTATTTCAAGTTAGAATCCATGTCCTTTGTGAAAATCAAAGGGATAAGGAATATTTCACTTGATGTAGATTTAATAGGAATAATTATTCTGAATCTCGGGCCTGAGTGTTTCAGTATGAGTTACCGAAACTTTTAGTACATAATGAGATGAGATTTCACATAGTACAAAGAATAATCTTGTGATTAAATTGAGAACTCGAGGATAAAAGGTAATGAATTAAAGTGAGAATCTTAGGGTCCATTTGGGATTACGATTTTAAAAAGTGCAATTTGAAAACGTGATTTTTAAAATCGCAATTAAGCGTTTAGCAAAATCGCGATTTGATCTTTAAAATCACAGTTTAACCTTTAAAATTATGCGTTTTCAAAAAAACACTTACTTACCTGCGATTTAAAAACGTAGATTTTCTGCGTTTTCCAATCGCAATTTTTTTAAAATGCAATCCCCAAACGATCCATTTTTACGATTTAGTTTAAAATCGCACTTTTTATCTACGAAATCGCAATTTCAAACGCACCCTTAATCAATTTTAATTCAACTACTAAATAATTCATGGATGGGTAATATATAATAAGTAAGTATGTCATAGGGATTAGCTAGTTAAATTCGAATATTAACTATAGTACTAGTGTAATTACTATTATTTAGTAAAATTAATTGTAATTAATAATAACATATAACAAGTCATAAGATGGCAAGTGTCACATGCCTATTGGAGCTAGTTATATTATTATTTTTCCTTTGAGTCCTTCTTTGAGTTGGTATAATTTGACTAGTTTATAGGGCCTTGATTATTTATTTATAGGCTTGTTTTATTTTATAAAATATAGGCTAAGGAATTTAATTTCGAAATGGCCAGTATTTAAAGATGTTTTGGGTAAGGAATTTGATTCATATGCATAGTGTTTTGGAGGAGCATATATTAGGCTAGAAATAAAACTCAAGCTCATGCATTGAGCTTCAAGTGAAAGGGCTAGAGTTGCCCTATGAGGCGCATGGGAAGAGTAATGCGGCACCAAGGGCAGTAATTTCCCCCATTGGCCGAATCCTTGTCTCACAACCAAACTCCTACTACTACTCTAAGTAACTTCAACTTATAAATAAAGATCCCTTGTGGATGCTTTAGTACATTGACGCTGGACAGAATTAAGATTGCTCTGACAGCGTATGATAGCAGTAGAAACTAATAATTGAATATTGAAAAGGAAATTCAGGAAGAAAGAAAATAACGAATAGGGAAGAGAAAGACTCTAATTGTCCAAAATAAACAAACAGAGAATAACTCTGAAAGGCTAAAAATATATTGATGCTTGAAAACTGAATTTACAAATAATACAAACATGTCGTTATATAGGCTAAGTTGAGTATTTTCCAAGTAAAATACTTGGAGAAAAAGAAATAAATAAAAATACAAAAATAACCCTAAACTTGGACACAAAGAAAAATACTTGTGGACAAAGAAAAATTTATTATTCTAAAAATAATCTTCAAATATTACGACTAATTTTTCCATTTTTGTTCAGATATTTTTTGTCAAGATACTCAAATATTCTCCTGCATCAGTCACCCCAAATTGGAAAGAATTCGTCATCAAATTCAAATCATCTTTACCTCGATCTTTTGGATGTCCAATCAATTCATGTCATCTAGTATTTCTCAACACCAAAGCAACTTGATACCGGAAGATAAACAACTTACAACCCATCACAACATGACTCTGAATATTAGATTTGAAATTATTTGCACCAACTTGAAATAAAATAATTTTCACAAGCTCTTGATTGATTGTCATAAATTCAGTCTTCATAAAAATTTTTCAAAAAATCATCATTTCTTTCTTGACCATGAAAGATCAATTTGTCCGCCAATATGACAAAACCAATGTTAAGATTTTATTCAGGAAAACCTGATAGAAAATTTTTTATCCCAAGAAAATTAACACAATTAATTTTCTCAATAACCCATTGAGATATTTCAGTCTTTGGACTTTTATCAAACACACGGTAGATATCATTATCTTCAACAATTTTTATGGTATCAATAAATAAATTTACCTCCTCCAATAGATCATTTTCGTCAGGATAGATGTCGTAGATCGGTGGAGAGACCAAATCTATAGAAAAATCTTGCTCAATAATTTCATCTTCCTCCTCCACGTAAGATGGATTTGGTAGATGGGCTTGTGACTTGCTAACAACAATTAAGGTGCCAGAAAATTCTGAAAACTCAACTATGAAGCCTAAGGTTATGTTTGGTACGCGAAATGACTATTCTAAGGAATAACCTTTATTAAGAATGAAAAGAGTATAATGGATTAGCCTTGGAATAGCCATCTCGATGACTATGAGAGAATGATTACTCCTTCAATTGTGGAAATAACTATTCCTCTTAATGTGAGAGGAATAGTTATTCCCTTAATTGAAGGAATAACTATTTTTTTATGGCCATGAGAATGGTTATTTCAAGGTTAATCTATTTCACTTATTTCATTCTTAATAAAGGCTATTCCAAGAAATAGTCATTCATCATACCAAACGTGTCCTAAGTCTTCATGCCACTCATTCTGACCACGTTGTTCCTGAACTAGAACAAGATTTTGATACGGGCTCTCGAAATTAGATTCTGAATCGCGATCGTCAATATTGCGATACATGTCCAAATTTTGCGCTGCTAGAAACTGGGTTAATTCGGCAACTTGCCTCTACAAGTCTTCAATAATTACATCTTGTACATTGTATTCATGGTAGGGAACTTCCTCATTTGGAACCTGCCCACGCCAACCACAACTATGATCATCAGACATGAAAACTAATGAAAAAAATTCATCAAAAGAATACGCTAAGCTCTGATACCAATTGACGCGGGGCAAAACTAAGATTTTTCTGGCAGCGTATGATAGCAGCAGAAACTAATAATTGAAGATTGAAAAGGGAATTCAGGAAGAGAGAAAATAACAAATAAGGAAGAGAAAGACCAAAATTGCCCAAAATAAACAAACAGAGAATAACTCTAAAAGATTAAAAATATATTTATACTTGAAAATTTAATTTACAAATAATACAGACATGCTGTTATATAGGCTAAGTTGAGTATTTTTCAAGTAAAATACTTGGAGAAAAAGAAAGAAATAAAAATACAAAAATAAATTTAAACTTAGACATAAAGTAAAATACTTGTAAACAAAGAAAATATATTATTTTAAAAATAATCTTCAAATATTATGATTAATTCTTTCTATTTTTGTTCAGATATTTTCTGTCAAGATACTCAAATATTCTTCTGCATTAATTAGACACACTACATAAAATTGAGAAAGAGAGACACAAGTCATTCAATTCTTAATTCTTGAGAACACATTGTTCTCAAAGTATAAGCTTTTAGTTTTCTTTAAGTATTTTCAAAATTAAGGTTTTGAGAGGCCAGCCATTTGGTTATCATCAGTAATTAAAGAGAAGACTTGAAGATTCATCTTTTCACACTCCAGCCATGTTCATCATCAGATTCATCACCATGCAAGGAGAAGAAAATTCAAATATCCTAATATGCCAAGGAGTGGCTGATTACCCATGGAGATGCACTTTTCTTGTACTTTATTTTATGTCCATGCATGTTTCTAGCCTACTTCTCTTGAAGTATAAGATCATAAGATTATTTTCATTGTGCAATATATTTATGCAGACGATCTTAACATATTAAGCTTTCCTTTATAAATACAACACTGGTTTAAGCATTAGAGCTCTCCCTAACGGCATCTACCGACATGTTCTTGTGCTTACATCCTTTGTGTTATGCGGGTGTGGATTAATTTATGCCGTATTTCGCATTAGAAAACTGCTCTAACAATTTTGTATACGCCCTGCAGAACTACCACTTCCTTATAACAAGTAATACAACCAAAAGGGGGATTATTTGTTATAATTCATGAAGAAGTATGGGAAAACATAATTAAGTTTAGACCAAAATAAAAAAGAAGACCAAGTCTTCATTTGTGTAGGCGATAAGTAGGAATTGCAAGTAGATGCTTAGCTCTTGGAGTTGTAATACCAAACTCCTCAGTCATGTCCAACTCATTCGGCAGCATTTTATCAGGAAGCTCCCAATCAAAGCAATGGACTATTTGTGCGACTACTAGCCGAACCACCGTTAGACCCAACTGCATCCCTGGGCAGCGTCTTCTACCGGACCCAAATGGGATAAGTTGGAAGTCACGTTGTAACGCTCAAGAAATAATTAAGCAATTTATTGCTTATAACTCTTAAGCAATTTGAATTAATAAAATATAAATAATAATAATAAGTCTCAAAGTGGTAAATGATTTATTGTAAGTGTAAATGGTAGTTAAATTAAATATGAGGTCAATTGTTAATTAACAAAATGTAAAATTAATATAAGGTGGGGTAATACTATAATTTATAAAGGAAGTGGTTTTAAACTAAAAAGGAAATATTTATTAGCCACATGTCAAGTTGTAATTGGCTATGATGATCAAGAAAAGACAAAAATAAAAGAAAAAGGACACCTCCACGTTGACCCCACCCCCTTTTCCTTCTTTTCCTTTCTTTTCTTTTTCCTTTTCTTTTCTTCTCTTTCTCTCCCCTGCACGCTGCCTCTCCCCCTCTTCCTTTCCTTTTCCTTTTCTTTTTCTCTTCCTCTCTCTCCCCCTGCCACGCACGCCTCTTTTTCCCCTTTTCTCTTTTTCCTTTCTTTTCTTCTTTTTCTCTTCCCCTCTCTGTCACGCGCACGCCTCTCTCCCCTTTTCTTTCTTTTCCTTTCCTTTTCTCTTCTTTCTTTCTTCTCTTCTCCGTCTTTTCTCCCTGCTCCTTCACAACGCACAGCACCGAGAGAGAGAGATCAGATCGTGAG
Organism: Betula pendula; assembly: GCA_900184695.1. Taxonomy (NCBI): domain Eukaryota; kingdom Viridiplantae; phylum Streptophyta; class Magnoliopsida; order Fagales; family Betulaceae; genus Betula; species Betula pendula. The sequence continues at coordinate 25,244 of FXXK01001118.1, forward strand.
AGTGAGAGAGAGGCAGACCGAGAGATTTAGAGAGGGAATCCGAGTGTGATGCAGAGAAGATGATGGAAAAAAAAATGGGTCTTTGGCTATGGGTCTTCCTATGAGGTATAATTCCTTGCATTTTCTCTACATCTTTGTCAAACCCATTGAGTTTAGGACTAATAAATCATATGAATTGCTATGATTTGTGTGGGATCCGAAATTTAGGGTTTGGGCTTGGATTGGAGCAAAATCAAGTTTTTCATCATTTTTGAGGATTGGGTTTTGATTATCAACATCAAAGCTCCCATTTTACCGATTGATTTGTGGTAATTTCGAAATCCCTAATATTCTCTAAGTTAGGTTAAATTTTGGGTATGTAGCTAAATCTTTTAAATTGGCTTAGGGCTTTTGTATGTAGTGAAATTATATACAAAATCTAAGTCTTGGGTTGTTAAATTAATGAGTTAAAACTTCAATTTCCCAATTAATGTAGTTTAGGCATAAACTCTAATTTTTGGTAATTTTGATTAATTTAGGGCTTTTGATGTTTGAATATTATGATTATTATTTATATGAGTTAATTGCATTTAGAGTGTTAATTAACCATAGGTTTTCCATGGGTTTCATGAAAAATGGGTATTTTCATAATCTAGGTGTTAAAAATGTCATACTAGAATTAGAGTGTTATTGATGATGTCTCTAAGCATATTAATTTGAGGGTTTTGTTATAAACCTTAGAATGCTAAGGGTTATTGATACTTGTGATTTTCAAGTGTCATAGGTTATTTAACCTAGAGTAAGTATAAGTTTATAGTGGTTAATGTTTTAGCAATGTAATTATGCAGCGGGCATTGCTAGAGCGTTTGGTCTAGAAGGAAGTTCAATTTGTCAAGCGGAAAAAGGTAAGTATTTATACTTACTGAGAATGATACACACCTTAAAGTGTTTTTATGTTTTGTTTTCAATGTTTAGCAGATGTTGTACTTGCTAAACAAAACAAATGCTTTTATGAGATTTTGAAGAAACAATATAATGATTTAAAAGACGAACCGATGGTATCTTATGATAATATATGATTTGTGCTTTCGATTATCTTCTTGAGATTTATAATGATTTGATGAGTGATTGATGATGAGTTTTGATGATTTTATTGATTTATGATTATGGCGGATTTATTGATAAGTTGAGCTTTATGATGTTTTATTGATATTTGATTTGAGAAAAGAACTATGGCAATTATGGTTGCATGATATTTATGAGCATGTCTTCGAAAATAGCATGTGAAAACAGTTTATGCAATTACCCATGATACGGGGGGGTTTATACCGTATGCACTACCCATGATACGGGGGGGTTTATACCGTATGCAATTACCCATGATACGGGGGTTTATACCGTATGCAATTACCCTATATACGGGGGGGTTTATACCGTATGCATTACCCATGATACGGTGGGGTTGTATACCGTATGCAATTACCCATGATACGGGGGGTTTATACCGTATGCATTACCCATGGATACGGGGGGTTTATACCGTATGCATTACCCATGATACGGGGGTTTATACCGTATGCAATTACCCATGATACGGGGGGGTTTATACCGTATGCATTTACCCATGATACGGGGGGTTTATACCGTATGCAATTACCCATGATACGGGGGGGTTATACCGTATGCATTACCCATGATACGGGGGGGTTTATACCGTATGCACATTACCCATGATACGGGGGGGTTTATACCGTATGCACAGAGCATGCATAACATGTTGTATTTTATGATGTTTTATATGATGAGTTTTATGTGATGTTTTATATGATGATTTATGTTTTATTGATCATAGACGTATTAGTATGCATATAGGTTTAATGGAAAAGCACATATGTTATTCTTACGGCTAGCTGCACATGGATTTATGTTTTATTGCTTAGATATGCTTATATGCTTGTGTTTTCACCCATAGGGGAAGGAATACTTGTATATGAGTGTAACTGAGTTATACGATATATTTATAACCTAGTTGAGTGCGTATGTGTGCTAGTACAGGCGGGAGACTGGAACGTACATGTATGTACTCAGCTATTATAATATTTCAGATGTTTTATGACCACATGTGTTTACTTTATCAGCTATTCATGTTTCAAAATAAATGCCATACCTTTAGTAGCTGTTATTGTAAACTCATGTAACTAACACTTCGGTTCATTACGAAAACTCAGTGGATTTTTATCCATTGAGACTGTTGACTCACTCATTCTCTTTTCCGCCTATGTAATCATGGATGACCTCTATGGTTACATAGATATTGGTGCAGGTACTGAGAGCGTAGATGATGATCCCGTAGCCTACTACCTTGGCTATTACGACTGACGTCGTGGGACATGTTCTTTTTGCATAGACTTCGTAGATAGTCTATTCTTTTGTATATGGTTGCGATGTGTTCACAATCATTATTTTGTATATGGCTTGTGTCGCATGTGACACGTTTGCATAGCCATTCTTTTTGTATATGTCACAGTGTAAACTTTTAATCATTAGAATTATGTTGTCAGCTCTATGTGTATTAATTACTCCTTTGGTATATAAATGCTTCCGCTCAGTTTATATATTATGTGATATGTGACTCTGATATAATAGATGTAAATCTCATAATACGTTGTGAGATACATGTATGACAGGTGTTTCTATCACCCTGTGGCGAAAGATCTGGTTCATGGTTACTGTATGTTTAAAAAAAAAAAATATATATAGCTACAGTGTAATTATGGATCGGGTCGTCACACACGTCCCCTGACATCTATATTACTTCCGACGAATCTCTCCGGGAAGAACTTCTCTGCATCACTCCAAGCACTTGGGTCTCGCCCAATTGCCCATACGTTTATCATCACTCTAGATTTCTTGGGTATGTGGAAACCATTGACCGTGCAGTCCTCCATGGCCTCATGAGGTAGCAACAATGGTACTATTGGATGTAGCCTGAATGTTTCCTTCAAAACCATGTCCATGTACTCCAACCTATCCAAGTCCGATTCCTCCACCATCCTCTCCAACCCCACCACATCTTCCAGCTCTTTTTGAACTTTCTTCATTACCCGCGGATGCTTCATTAGTTCTGACAGCGCCCACTCAATTACCGTTGCTGATGTGTCCATTGATGCTGCAAGCATGTCCTGCAAGAAAAATGATTGTCAAAAAAATTAATAGTACTCTTTCTGTTTGAAACAATGCAAGTTCGATTCTATGAATAATTATTACCAGCATTATGGCTTTGATATTGGAGCGTTCAATACGGTACTCAGATTCCTCAGATCCCATCAAGCTCAACATGACATCAACAAAGTCTTTGGTCCTATTTTCGTCCTTGGAATTGACATGCTCATCGATGATCTTCTCCAAAAAGACATCATAGATCTTACTGATTGCCTTCATCCGTCGTGTCAGCCCCTGCAGGTCAAGGGGCGCAATCCAAGGAATATAATCACCAAGGTTAGGAGCTGCTCCTAGAAGCATGCCTTCTTGGATTACAGCCTTGAATCCCCTCTCATTAAAATCCTCGTCCGTGTACTTCTTCCCAAACACCATACGGCAACTCATATCGGCGCTGAGAGATGAAACCTTGGCACTCAGATCAACAGCAACACAATCACGGGCAGCCTCTTGAATAAACTTTATGAATAGGCCAAGCTCTTCTATTCTCATGGATTTGAAAGAATTGATTTTGTGGTTGCTAAGCAATTCAAGAGTGCACATCTTACGTATGTTACGCCAATAAGAGCCATATGGAGCAAAGGTCAAGCTCTTTTGCTCATAAGAGATGTGCTTTGCGGCCAAAAGAGGTGGTCTGCTAGCAAACACGAGGTCGTGTTCTTTAAGGAACTGCTCAGCAGCTTGAGGCGATGAGACAACAATGGCAGGCGCCAAGCCTAAGCGCAAGAACATGATGGGGCCATGTTTTTGGGCAAGTCGATGAAGATCACGATAGGGCAATTCCCCTAACATGTGAAGGCTCCCAAAGATAGGGAATCCTCTTGGACCAGGAGGTAATTTCCTCTTCTTGGTACTGCTTTTCCATGCCCATTCTCGCAGGTGATAAGCAAGCATCACCAGTGCGACTACTATGGTCCATGTCCAAGCCATGGTGGGCATGTTATGGCTGAGCAGGCTCAGATGCAAGTAGATAAGAGTTGCAGGAGAATTCTCTCAATAATTCTCTCTGGCAGTATTTATCAATTATCCATGTCATGGAAATTGCAGAAATTAGTGAGAATTCTCTCAATAATTCCCTCAATAATGCAAGTAGATAAGAGTTGCTAAATTCAATGTCTTACACGTACGGGTTGTAAATGGACTGGCAAACGTCCAAAAAGGCGGCTAAGAGCATTTATACGTGACGAACTAAGAGTGCGTTTGGGTAAGCGATTTCGTAGACAATAAGTGCGATGTTAAACTAAATCGTAAAAACTAAATTGTTTGGGAACTGCAATTTTAAAAAATTGCAATTTGAAAACGCAGAAAATCTGCGATTTCAAATCGCAGGTAATGAGGTGCTTTTTTGAAAACGCAGAATTTTAAAACGCTAAACTGCGATTTTAAATGCTAAACTGTAATTTTGCCAAACGCTAAACTACGTTTTCAAAAATCACGTTTTCAAATTGCACTTTTTAAAATCGCTATTTTTAAAATCGCACTTTTTGAAATCGCAATCCCAAACAGGCCCTAAAGTTATGTTGGCTTAGTCCAATTTAAATTTTGCAGATAATTCACCTATATCCGACAAACTATTTTAGCAAAAAAAAATTTAGTAGATCCGGCTGCTGCAGAGTTTACTAACCACTTTTTTTTTTTTTTTTAATTATTCTATAATTCTCTCTTTTCAATTTTTTTTTTAAAGAATTAAAAAAGTATTAAAAATAATATTTAAATAAAATAGGAAGAATAGAAGGTTAAAATGAAAGTGAGATATAGGTGGTTTAAAAAAGTAATAGTTAAGATAGAAAAAAATAAATAAATAAATAATAATAATAATAATTAAATAAAAGAGAAATTTACTCAACAGGATGTGAATGCTCTAACGGATTGGATCTCTATGACGGACAGAAATTTCCTACAAACCAGTTTGTAGGAAATTTCTGTCCCTCTATGACCATCAATGTCAAATTAATGGACCGGGATTCCCCATAATTCCGCTTATTATTTATATTCTTTTTTCTTTAGACAGGGATATGTTAGAGGAAAGGGGGTGGGATGTTCTTTAGACAAGGATATGTTGGAGGAAAAGTTAGCTCTTGTATACACTCAAGTGGTAGATTTATGTACACTTTGTATAAATACAGATTTCCTTTTGTTATGTTAAGCATACCGTAAGAATCAATTCAAACAATACAAGGATTCTCTCATATACAATTCATTCAGAGTCTTGTTCATATCCTCTTTTTTTCGATTCTCTTTATCTTTTCCCGTATCCTACTTTCTTGATTCAATTTCTGAAAGGATGTATCATCTGTCTTAACAAGTCACAAAATTCAAATTGTGCACGAATTGTAGGCAGGAATGAACAACCAACAAAGACCAGACGAAAACGGCGATACAGAAAGGTTACGTATGGTGACTGACTGAATTTTGGGTGATATGCTTATAGACATAACCGGAGAAAGTTTCAAGCTCATTGATTAGCCGTTTTCTAGAACAAAGTATAAGTTAAAAGACAAAAAGTTACCGCCATATATTTCGTTTTCTTCGAGTCACTGGGGCCATCGACGAATACAACAAATGGCTCAATTTACGAAAATTGGACATCACGTTATATTATATTATAATATCCTTTGCCGTGTTATTGTATCCTAACAATTCCAAGAGATGGAGACACAGACACTTATGCTTATTGTTTTATTTTGCCATTAGAACTTAGCCACATCATAACACGTTGCATCAAAACAATGTTTCTTTTTCCTTTTTTACTTTTTTTTTTTTCCTTTTTTGCTACTTTCGTTCAAGTGAGAAGATGGATGGGATGATCTACTTTGTGGTTTCCGAAGGCAATTGAAAGATACCATGGATCATTATGGGAGGTCCATGACCCATAATTCTTTAGCTTTTCTATCGTCTCCAAACCCAGCAGCTCTAGTTAAATTTCTAAGTCACAATCTATATATATCAATTATTTTCAAACATTCAAAAAAGAAAGGGAAGAATTTTATGAAGAAATTCTCCTTGGCCTCTCAATACAGCTTGTTTTGTGTCTAGACCTATCTCTGATTGGGTGCTGGCCATCATCTTCCCCTCTGTTTGGCTTGCTGTTCCTAAGAGAGATTCTTGGAAATTCCAAGTTTTTGCTTAGGTCTCTCACTTTGGATTTCATCTGGCATGCTAGAAACAAACTTATTCATGATGATATCAAGCCTGATCAAGCCAAGGCTATCAAGCATATTGCCTCTAATCTGGATTTCCATGGTGCTGCTCGGAGAGAAGCAAGTCTCCCTTCTCTCTGGAGCTTGCCTAGCTTTGGTTGCATAAAAAGAAATTTTGATGTGGCAGTGAGGGGTAGTTATGTTGTGGCAGTTGCAATTCTCAGTAATTCCAACTTGAGAAATATTATAAATGCAGCTACTCTTTAGTTGTCTTGCTCAGATGCTCTTCTTGGAGAAACCTTGGCAGCCTTGCTCACTACTCGCTTGGCTGTTTTCATGGGAGTTTCTAGTTTTATCTTGAAAAGGGATGCTCTTCTGGTGATTTTAGCAATAAATCAACCCCCTCTTTTGTCCTCTTGAAATTTTGCTAATATAATTTCAGACATTAGTTTAGATTTAGTGTCATTTCATAACTGGAATGCTTTGAAAGTTTTTAGATATGCCAACTTTTTTGCACATTCCTTAGTTAAGTGGGCCGCTTCCCATCATGTGTATGGAAGTTTTTCCATAGGATCCCTAATTCTCTCTTTCTTGCGGATCAAGAATTGAAAATATTCTCCCTTATAGCCCTTTTCCTATCTCAATTAAAAAAAGAAAAAAAAAAAGAATAAATTGTTAAAAGCATGTTGGGTTTTCTAAGTTGGGAGTTCCTATGTACCTTGTAAGACAATTGTAACATGCTAGGCTCAAAGCATGGATGGGTTAGAATATTTACATTCGGTTCCGTAAATTTTAGCTACTTATTTTTTCAGAGCACTTTATTTCACTCTTTATTTTAACTATCCACTTTCATATTTGTTGTTGCAATTTTTGGGACATTCATCTCATAGGGATCAACAGCCGTGACAAATGTAGAACGGCTGGGTTGGGCTGAGACTGCTTCCGAGCATAATCAGCCAAGTTTTTGTGAAACAGACAAGTAGTCAGAGGGGAGGAGCTGCACACATTATATGCATTACTGAATACTATTTTAAGAGTCCACTCTCTTGGTTATATTCAGTCATTGAGGAAAAGACTTGAAGGTTTCAATAATCCTAGAAGCAGCCGTGAAGTGTGAGAAGCCAAAAGAAAAATCAAATTGCCCAATCGCTATGGAGTGGCCAAAATACATGACGCCAACAGAATTAAGACTATTCTGAAAGCGTAAAATAGCAGCAGAAACTAATAATTGAAGATTGAAAAGAGAACTCAGGAAAAGAAAAAATAACAAATAGGAAAGAGAAATACCATAATTGTCCCAAATAAACTAACAGAGAATAACTCTGAAAAAACTAAAAATATATTGATGCTTGAAAACTGAATTACAAATAATACATATATGCCTTTATATAGGCTAAGTTGAGTATTTTTCAAGTAAAATATTTGGAGAAAAATAAATAAATAAAAATACAAAAATAACCCTAAACTTAGACACAAAATAAAATACTTATAGACAAAGAAAAATATATTATTCTAAAAATAATCTTCAAATATTACAACTAATTCTTTCTATTATTGTTTAGATATTTTTTGTCAAGATACTCCAATATTCTCCTGAAATAGTCTCCCCGAGTTGGAAAGAATTCGTCCTCAAATTCAAATCATCTTTATCTCAATCTTTTGGATGTCCAATCAATCATGCCATCCAGTATTTCTCAACACCAAAGCAATTTGATACCGGAAGAGAAACAACTTGCAAGTCATCACAACATGACTCTGAATATTAGATCTGAAGTTATTCATAATAACCTGAGATAAAATAATCTTCACAAGCTCTTGATTGATTGTCATAAATTCACTCTCCATAAATTTTTTTCAAAAATCATCAATTGTTTGTTAACCATGAAAAATCAATTTGTCCTCCACGATGCCAAAACCAAAGTTAAGATTTTGTTCAGGAAAACTTAACAGAAAATTTTCGATTCCAAGAAAATTAACACAATTAATTTTTTCAAGACCCTATTGAGATATTTCACTCTTTGGACTTTTATCAAACACACGGTAGATATCATTATCTTCAACAATTTTTATGGTATCAATAAATAAATTTACCTCATCCAATAGATCCTCTTCGTTAGAGTAGATGTCGTAAATTGGTGGAGAGACCAAATCTATAGAAAAATCTTGTTCAATAATTTCATCTTCCTCCTCCTTATAAGATGGATTTGGTAGATGAGCTTGTGACTTGCTAACAACAGTTAAGATGCCAGAAAATTCTGAAATCTCAACTCTGAAGCCTAAGTCTCCATGTCACTCATCTCGATGACGTTGTTTCTGAACCAGAACAAGATTGTGATACGGGTTCTTGAAATTGGATTCTGAATCGCGACTATCAATATCGCAATACATATCCAAATTTTGTGCTGCTAAAGGCTGGGTAAACTCTGCAACCTATCTTTGCAAGTCTTCAATCATCACATCTTGTACGTTGCGTTCATGGTAGGGGATATTCTCATTCAGAACCTGCCCATGCCGACCACGACCACGATCATTAGGCTTGAAAACTAATGAAAAAAAAAATCATCACAAGAAAACGCTAAGCTCTAATACCAACTAACACCAAGCAGAACTAAGATTGTTTTGACAATGTAAAATAGCAGCAGAAACTAATAATTGAATATTGAAAAAGGAACTCAAGAAAGAGAAAATAACAAATAAAGAAGAGAAATACCCTAATTGTCCCAAGTAAATCAACAGAGAATAACTCTAAAAAATTAGAAATATATTGATGTTTGAAAACTAAATTACAAATAATACAAACATGGCTTTATATAGGCTAAGTTGAGTTTAAAGTAAACTACTTGGAGAAAAAGAAAGAAATAAAATACAAAAATAACCCTAAACTTAGATATATATAAAGTAAAATACTTGTAGACAAAAAAAGAAAGATATTATTCTAAAAATAATCTTCAAATATTACGACTAATTCTTTCCATTCTTGTTCAGATATTTTTCTATCAAAATACTCCAATATTCTCCTGCATTAATACATGTAGGTGCCTCTCTCTTGTTTATTTTATTTTTTTTTTTAAGCATGATCTTACCATGCATGTTTTCTTAAAGTCGATTTTTAGGATAATTTCGTTGTGCATATGATGTACATTATCCCAACACATAGGCAATCTTGCCGAATTACATTAAATTCTTGTGTTTTGATTCTTTTTTTCTTTCTTTTTCTTTGTAGATATTTTTCTTGTGCATATGCCGCAAATTCTAACACATCACACACATCAATCAAAAAGGAGGGAATTATGTCATTTGCGTAGGCCATAAGTAAGAATTGCAAGTAGATGCTTGGCCCATGGAGTTGTAAGACCAAACCGCTCAATCATGTCCAACTCAGTTGGCAGCATGTTATTAGGAAGCAACCAATCAAAACAATGGACAATTTGTGCGACTACTGTTGAAATTATTTAATGAAAATTAAGTTTCTCTCCAATTTAAAATATTTCAACTTTCTCTCTGCTTGTATCTATCTCTTTGTCCCACATTGAAAAGATATAGGATTTATTTGTGCTTTATAAAATATTACATTTCTCTTATACTAGAATGGCTTTTGAGTAGACATATGCTATTGGTGCCACTCAATGCGCGCACTCACACGCACGCACGCTTCGTATTGACGCATTAGACGCACTTAGCATGTTCACATCGTTGCACATTTATATATGTATTTTTTCATATGTGTACATTTACATGTGTATTTTTACTGATATGGTCAAATGCAATTTAATAACTGTTTTTATTTTTATTAATTAAAATTCAGATTTTAACCATTTTTTAAACTGCGGTTTCAACAGTCATATTTTAAACCGTCATTAATTACTTATCCAACTGCCATAATTAAACTGTTTTGTAAACTGTTATTAACTGCTCTGTTGATTGAATAAAAAATGGTGTTCTTCATAAATTTTATGACTGTCTTTTCTTCTTCTATTCTTCTATTTTACTGTTACACAATTTCTTATTTTAGAGTAGTGTTCAGAATTTGCAATCTGCACACTACATTCGAACAATATTGTACCATGAGAACAGAATTGTTGTATTCCCTTTTACAAAACTAATTATACAAGTGGGAGACAATATTTGTATAAGAGACAGATTAATATTTGTCTTACTGTCCATGGATTCAGTGATTCCTATACAAATTTTTTGTTTTCTTTAATTATGTTGTTCCCACATATTTATTTCTAACAATTCTTAAACAAATATTTTGTTTTTTTCAATGGCACTTTCAAATATGAATTCTGCAATTACTTCTCTGAATGTGATGCCCCAAGACCTTTCCGAACTAGATCGTTTTGATGGCAACAATTACAAACGTTGGAAGGAGAAAGTGGAGTTTCAACTTACAACATTGAAGGTTCATTACATGCTTGACACACCATGTCGTGTCATGCTTGTTGAATGAGCCACTGATGAACACGCTGAATCCTTGTCTGAATTCTTGTCACAAGGATTCTAAAACCATACTCCTACTGCTGCTCCAAGTAACTTAAACCTATAAATAAAGATTCTTAGTCATGAAGGCTTTAGAACACGCTACATAAAATTGAGAAAGAAAGACACAAGTCATTCAATTCTTAATTCTTGAGAACACGTTGTTCTCAAAGTTTAAGCTTTTAGTTTTCTTAAGTAATTGAAAAATTAAGGTTTGGAAATCCCAGTCTCTTGGTTATATTCACTCGTCAAAGAAAAGACTTGAAGGGGTCATCTTCCCACACCCAATCATGTTCATCAACACCATGCAAGGAGAAAAAAAATTCAAACATCCTAATATGGCAAGGAGTGGCTGATTACCCAAGTAGATGCACTTTTCTTGTGCTTTATTTTATGTTCATGCATGTTATAGCCTACTTCTCTTGAAGTATAAGATCATACGATTATTTTCGTTGTGCAATATATTTATGCAGATGATCCTAACATATATATTCAATTTTCCTTTATAAATACAACACTGGCTTAAGTATTAGAGCTCTTCCCGACGGCATCTACCGACATATTCTTGTGCTTACATCCTTTGTGTTATGCGGGTGTGGATTAAGTTATGCCGTATTTCGCATTAGAAAACTGCTCTAACAATTTTGTATACGCCCTGCGGAACTACCACTTCCTTTTAACAAGTAATATTATGCGCGGGACTCTTCATTATAATTTAATTTTAAAATTTAAATGCATCTTCCTTATACATGAGTGAATATAGTGACACAAAATCACACAAAACATATAAATCACAAAAAAAATAAAAAAAATAAAAATTATTATTATAAGACCCTTAATTTTATTTTAATCCATAAAAATTAAAACATGCTAAATCGTTGTTCCTATAGAAGTAGTTTATAATTGAAAGAAGTATAAAAAAACAAATAGCAAGAAAAAAATTTGAATTATGATTATTAGAGCATTCTCATCCGGCTCTCTATTTTTATCCTCAAAGTAGGGAGTAAAATCAGCTTTTCCTACTTTAGAGAGCCACTTTTTCTAAACACCTACATCCGGCTCCCTACTTTAAGGATTCACTTTGACTTTCTTATTTAAATATTAATATTTTTAAAAAAATTTAATTCTTTCTCTAAAAGGGGAAAACAAATAAAATTGGAAAAATTAAAAAGTAGGAGAGAGAAACTAAATAATTTATTATGAAAAAGAAGAGTAGGGAGTGAAATGGCTCCCTACTAGTAGGGAGCCATTTCATGCTCCCTACTTTTTTCCTCAAAGTAGGGAGCCGGATGTGAGCAATAAAATGGTCAAAAATCTGTTTTGGCTCCCTACTATAGGGATATTAGGGAGCCGGATGAGAATGCTCTTAAAGCATTAATAGAAAATTAAGAGAAAATTATGATAATGTATATTACCTATTGTATTTGAATATAATAAAATTTATATAATTCTGAACATTCAAAAAATAATGCAAAGCAAAATAAACAAAATCTTTTATTTAATGAATACAAAATAAACAAAATCTTTCACTCAACATTTAATGCAATCAAATAAATCATCTCACATCACATTTAATGTTTAATTATCTCTTTGGTATTTCAAAAGTGTCTTTATTTCTTTTTGGCACAACAATCAATTTTTTTTTTCTGTCTTCTTTCAAAAGCAGATTTTTTATTTATTTATTTTTTCTCTTTGGTAGTTAATGTGGTATGTTTTTAAATTTTAAATTTTCTCTCTCTCTATAGTTTAAGAGAGTAATAAATTTTCAGACCTTTTAATATCCTACATTAAATTTTTGAATTTAATGAAATCCCATAATTAATGGATCGGTTTTTTACTGAAAATGACTGGTTCAGTGTTTAAAAATTAGGAAAAAATCATATTTAGTCTCTAAGTTTTTATATGATTTGAATTTAGTCATTGAGTTTCTAATTTCAAGAGTATGGTCCCTAAGTTTTGCCCAAATTTTAAATAGGTCCCTCTATCACTTTTCTATCAAAATAAATGGTTTGTCATATATTACTTGTACCTCAATTCACGTGTTAGAGTTCATATCAACACTTAATATCAATGTCATATTATTAAGCGCCAATTCATCCATAAAAAACAAAAATAAAAACAAAAAACCAAAAAACAAAAGACCCAACTTAAAAAAACAATAATCATCTTCTTTATCATCTTAATCTTCTAGATTTGTATCATTAAAGGAAAAATCATTAACTTTGATGTTGATATAGACTTTGGCGTGTTAAATGAGACACACATGATAAATAAAAAAATTATTAATTTTGACGGTAAAGTGATAGAGAGACCAATTTCAAAACTTGAGTAAAACTTAAGGATCTTTTTCTTAAAATTGAAAACCTAAGGACTAAATTCAAATCAGATAAAAACTTAAGGATTAAATATGATTTTTCCCTAAAAATTATGGGTTAAAAACCTATTCGCCAAAATGTCCCTCCTAAAATACCACTCCTTTTTTTTATTATTAATTTTTCTAAAAAAAGTTTATTTTAATTTTTTAAAAAAAAAAAATTATAAAGATATTTTTGTCTAATTGAAAAATTTTTAGGATTATTTTTGTCTTTTTGTTAACCTTGGGAGATATTGACATTTTTTAGTAGTTAAGGGGAAACATTGACACAATTGGTAGTTTGAGAGGCACATTGACAATGAAGTAGTAGTTTGAGAGGACTATGTGTACTTTCTCTAAAATAATACATAAATTAGAAGAGACAATAAGGACCAAAATTGGAAAAAAAAAAAAAAAAAAGGTACAAAACTACAGGAACTAAAAACAAAAAAATGAAAAAAGTAATATAATAGAAAAAGAACTATATTTTCTTTATACTTTTCTCGATTCCAATGAAATTTCTAATTAAGTATAGGGAAAAGTCATGTCCAAATACAGAAAGAAACTGCTACTCAATGGACGTAAACTAAAAAATTGACATATTTCATACAAAAAATAATGATCGAAAACTCTCTCTCTATCGTCTTCCTGAATTTAATATAAAATTTACAAAAGGAGAAATAATCAATTGAAATAAAAATAATATATGAATTAAAACAAAAAACGGAAATGGAAGAACAAAACCACATAAAATAAAGATAAAAAGAAAAAGGAAAAATAAACAATACAATAAAACAATGATAGAAAACACTCACTCACAATCTCTTACCAGAATTCAATGTATAATTTACTAAGAAAAAAAAAGGCAATTTGATAAAAAAGTAATATATAAATTAAAACAGAAAATATGCCTTTGCATATACAACGTAAAAGAAATAATGATTTTCTTCAATTCAATGTAAAATTTACAAAAGAAAAAAAAAATCAATTTGAATAAAAAAATATATATTTAAATTAGAACAAAAATTAAGGACAAAAAAAGAAGTACAAAACCACAAAAAATAAAGATAAAAATGGAAAATGAAAATACTAATATAAATGAAAAAAAAAATTGTCTTTTTCTATATAATTTCATCCATCAATTAAGCACATAAAAAATGTGCAAAAAAAAAAAAAACTCTATGAACAACAACGTAAAACTAAAAAATCGTCATACCTTATAAAAAAACAACAATAGGAAACTTTTTCTCACCATCATTTTCTTGAATTCAGTGTAAAAAAAAAAAAAAAGGAAGCAATTTCAATAAAAAAAATAATATACAAATTAGAATCGAAAATAGGGACAAAAAAAATGAAAACGAAAGTAACAGAATACACAGAAAATGGAAAGATAAACAATGAAAAATAAAAATACTAATATAACTAAAAAAAAAACTGTCTTTTTCGTATACTTTTTCCGATTCCAATGGAACTATGAAAGCCAATGTCATTCATCAATTAAGCACGTAAACAATGTGCATTATGCCAAAAAAAAAAAAAAAAACGCAATAAACAACAAAGTAACTAAAAAATATCATACGTTGTATAAAAAACAACAATAGGAAACTTTTTCTCATCATTGTTTTGCTGAATTCAATGTAAAATTACAAAAGAAAAAATAAGCAATTTCAATAAAAATAATATATAAATTCATATGGAAATAAAATTGATTAGTATAAAATAACATATAAATTAGAATAGAAAAGAAGGCATTAAAAAAAATAAAAACTAAAGAAGATTGGAAACCAACGGTTGGACTCACCTCTTCACTTGGTTTGCCAAAAAAAAAAGAAGTAAAAAGAACGAAAGAGAGAAAGAGAGAGAGAGAGAGAGAAAGAGAGATGTGTGTTTACTCTAATTTGGTTTGAATTCTAAATACAGCCTCGATCTTGAAGATTAAAAGGTGGATTGTACTAAGGAAAAAAACGGAAAAATCAAAAAGAACATTTAAAATAATTAAACCTCATGTTTTAATTGTCTCATTTTAACACACTTATTGTTTCACTTAAACGAACGTTTTAAAATGAAAAGATATAACAGTTTTTAAAAACCAAAATGAATATTAGATTAAATATGATTAATTACTAATATGGCTAATTTTTTTAGAATTAATGCGTGCAATAAATACAATCGTAAGTCATAACTCAAGAGTCAAAAAGCTTTTAAAATTAATTCATGCCACATGTCGAAATTTTAAGCACGCCATGTGTCGAAATTTTAGGCACTTTCTAATGTAAAACTCAGCTTTTATATATATATATATATGATACAACCAAAAGGGGGATTATTTGTTATAATTCATGAAGAAGTATGGGAAAACATAATTAAGTTTAGACCAAAATAAAAAAGAAGACCAAACAAGTCTTCATTTGCGTAGGCGATAAGTAGGAATTGCAAGTAGATGCTTTACTCTTGGAGTTGTAATACCAAACTCCTCAGTCATGTCCAACTCATTCGGCAGCATTTTATCAGGAAGCTCCCAATCAAAGCAATGGATTATTTGTGCGAGTACTAGCCGAACCACGGTTAGACCCAATTGCATCCCTGGGCAGCCTCTTCTACCGGACCCAAATGGGATAAGTTGGAAGTCACGTCCCCGGACATCTATATTACTTCCGACGAATCTCTCCGGGAAGAACTTCTCTGCATCACTCCAAGCACTTGGGTCTCGCCCAATTGCCCATACGTTTATCATCACTCTAGACTTCTTGGGTATGTGGAAACCATTGACCGTGCAGTCCTCCATGGCCTCATGAGGTAGCAACAATGGTACTATTGGGTGTAGCCTGAATGTTTCCTTCAAAACCATGTCCATGTACTCCAACCTATCCAAGTCCGATTCCTCCACCATCCTCTCCAACCCCACCACATCTTCCAGCTCTTTTTGAACTTTCTTCATTACCCGCAGATGCTTCATTAGTTCTGACAGCGCCCACTCAATTACCGTTGCTGATGTGTCCATTGATGCTGCAAGCATGTCCTGCAAGAAAAATGATTGTCAGAAAAATTAATAGTACTCTTTCTGTTTGAAACAATGCAAGTTCGATTCTATGAATAATTATTACCAGCATTATGGCTTTGATATTGCAGCGTTCAATACGGTACTCAGATTCTTCAGATCCCATCAAGCTCAACATGACATCAACAAAGTCTTTGGTCCTATTTTCGTCCTTGGAATTGACATGCTCATCGATGATCTTCTCCAAAAAGGCATCATAGATCTTACTGATTGCCTTCATCCGTCGTGTCAGCCCCTGCAGGTCAAGGGGCGCAATCCAAGGAATATAATCACCAAGGTTAGGAGTTGCTCCTAGAAGCATGCCTTCTTGGATTACAGCCTTGAATCCCCTCTCATTAAAATCCTCGTCCGTGTACTTCTTCCCAAACACCATACGGCAACTCATATCCGCGCTGAGAGATGAAACCTTGGCACTCAGATCAACAGCAACACAATCACGGGCAGCCTCTTGAATAAACTTTATGAATAGGCCAAGCTCTTCTATTCTCATGGATTTGAAAGAATTGATTTTGTGGTTGCTAAGCAATTCAAGAGTGCACATCTTACGTATGTTACGCCAATAAGAGCCATATGGAGCAAAGGTCAAGCTCTTTTGCTCATAAGAGAAGTGCTTTGCGGCCAAAAGAGGTGGTCTGCTAGCAAACACGAGGTCGTGTTCTTTAAGGAACTGCTCAGCAGCTTGAGGCGATGAGACAACAATGGCAGGGGCCAAGCCTAAGCGCAAGAACATGATGGGGCCATATTTTTGGGCAAGTCGATGAAGATCACGATGAGGAAATTCCCCTAACATGTGAAGGCTCCCGAAGATAGGGAACCCTCTTGGACCAGGAGGTAATTTCTTCTTCTTGCTACTGCTTTTCCATGCCCATTCTCGCAGGAGATAAGCAAGCATCAACAGTGCGACTACTATGGTCCATGTCCAAGCCATGGTGGGCATGTTATGGCTGAGCAGGCTGAGATGCAAATAGAGAGAGTATTTATCAATTATCCATGTCATGGAAATTGCAGATAAGAGTTGTTAAATTCAATGTCTTACATGGGTGGCAGATGGACTGGCAAACGTCCAAAAAGGCGTCTAAGAGCATTTATACTTGACTAACTAAAGTTTTGCTGGCTTAGTCCAATGTAAATTTTGGAGATAATTCACCTATAACAATTATCCATGTCATGGATATGTTAGAGGAAAGGGGGTGGGATTTTCCTATAACAATTACACGTGGTAGATTTACGTACACTTTGTATAAATACAAATTTCCTTTGTTATGTTAAGCATACCGTAAGAATCAATTCATAGAATACAAGGATTCTCTCATATACAATTCATTCAGAGTTTTGTTCATATCCTCTGTTTCTCGATTCTTTTTATCTTTTCCCGTATCCTACTTTCTTGATTCAATTTCTCAAGTCACAAAATTCAAATTGTGCACGAATTGTCGGCAGGAAGGTACATCTTTTCATATTTTTTATTATTATTTTTTGTTTTCTATTTAATAAAGGAAAAAAGCTACGAACCACCAACAAAGACCAGACGAAGACGGCGATACGTATGGTGGCTGAATTTTGGGTGATATGCTTATAGACATAACCCGAGAAAAAGTTTCAAGCTCATTGACCTGCCGTTTTCTAGAACAAAGTATGAGTTAAAAGACAAAAAGTCACCGCCATATATTTCGTTTTCTTCGAGTCACTGGGGCCATCGACGAATACTTTAGCCAACAAATGGCTCAATTTACGAAAATTGGACATCACGTTATATTATATTATAATATCCTTTGCCTTTTTTTTGTATCCTAACAATTCCAAGAGATGGAGACACAGACACTTATGCTTATTGTTTTATTTTGCCATTAGAACTTGGCCACATCATAACACGTTACATCATAACAATGTTTCTTTTTTCTTTTTTACTTTTTTTTTCCTTTTTTGCTACTTCCGTTCAAGTGAGGAGATGGATGGGATGATTTACTTTGTGGTTTCCGAAGGCAATTGAAAGATACCATGGATCATTATGGGAGGTCCATGACCCATAATTCTTTAGCTTTTCTGTCGTCTCCAAACCCAGCAGCTCTAGTTAAATTTCTAAGTCACAATCTATATATATCAATTATTTTCAAACATTCAAAAAAGAAGGGAAGAATTTTATGAAGAAATTCTCCTTAGCCTCTCAATACAGCTTGTTTTGTGTCTAGACCTATCTCGGATTAGGTGCTGGCCATTATCTTTCCCTCTATTTGGATTTCATCTGGCATGCTAGAAACAAACTTATTCATGATGATATCAAGCCTGATCAAGCCTAGGCTATCAAGCATATTGCCTCTAATTTGGATTTCCATGCTGCTGCTTGGAGAGAAGCAACTCTCCCTTCTCTCTGGAGCCCGCCTAGCTTTGGTTGCATAAAAGAAAATTTTGATGTGGCAGTGAGGGGTAGTTATGCTGTGGCAACTGCAGTTCTCAATAATTCTTTGGGAAATATTATAAATGCAACTACTCTTCGGTTGTCTTGCTCAGATATATGCTATATATTCTTAGAGAAACCTCGGCAGCCTTGCTCACCACTTGCTTGGCTGTTTCCATGGGAGTTTCTAGTTTGATTTGGTGGTTCACAAGTTCAATGCGAAAAATCCTCATGGGCACTCATGAAAAAGGTCTTTATTAATTATTCATTAAGGAATAAGGGTGACACTAATCCAGTGAATTATTCTATCTTTTATATGAGTAATACTATTTAGTAGACTGTTACAATTTGATCATATCGCAGTGAAAATCAACCCTTAAATTAGCACTCGCAATAATAATAATATAAAAAAAGAAAAAAAAAAAGCTAATGACTGAAGCAGCTTAATGTTTTGGAGGAGCATATTCTTCACAAAGATAAGAACACCTGCAAACTTTGTGTATGCAATTTCCCCAACCCCTGGGTTTATAGTGCAGCCCAGCGCAAAACTGAACAATGTGGTAGCTTGCACGGAGCTGAGAGAGCCTTAGAACATTCAATCCCTGCAAACCTCAGGTAGCTTTCGCCTGCAGTGAAAAGATGGCATACACATACATTAATTGCAGGTTTCCAAAATTATAGAACCTGAAAAATACTCAAGTGATTTTTAGACAAGGTATAAGAAAGATATATATATATATAGTAATATATATATATATATATAATATAATATGGAATTTGTATTACCTGATGAAAGAAAGGAAAACCATGAAGAGGATCAAAACTGCTGTAAAGAACTTCATCTTGATTAAGTGGAAGTGGTGCTAGTTATGCAGGAAAGCAATCATTTATATAAGAGTAATGTTACACACAATCTCACTTTTTAAATTCATTTTCACATATTCTTAGTGGCTTTTAAAATTATCATTGAATATTAATTCTAATTCAATAATAGTTTTAAAATCGCCTAAGAATATAATAAAATGGAGTATAAAAAGTGAGAATGTGTATTATAATATTATTCTTGTCTCTCAATTAACTGCTTTATATGAATGTGAGGGAATTGAAAATTTACCACAAGGATTGATGATATAAAAAAACTAAAAGGTAGAACCTAAAAGGTCAGACCGATGTAAGTGATGTGATCACTACAAAAAAGGAAAAAAAAAAAAAAAAAAAGGTAATTAATTGTATTTTTATTTGCGGCGTTTACACATAGTGAAAAAGTACAACTCTCTACTTGAGCTATTGCTTTTTCTCTACACATTCTAATAATATTCTCTCTTCTTTTATCTACTTTTTTTTTGGACAGATTTTCCTCCAAACTGGGTTGGAGGAAGTTCTCCAACCCCATCTATAAAAATAACAAGTGTCCATTTGCATGTGAGAAGCATATGCATTTTTTAATTGCAAGGCAAAGCTGGAAAAAATTTATAAAAAATGCATGTGCTATACCAATTTTTTCCTGCAATTAAAAAATGCATGTGCTTCTCACATGCAAATGGACACTTGTCATTTTTATAGATGGGTGGAGGAAGTTCCTCCAACCCAGTTTGGAGGGAAAACTCTGTCCTTTTTTTTTTAAGACACTAGCAATGACTTTCCTAAGATTTTCCTTAAATGTAGGAAATCAAACTACTTTTTGTTTCTCTATTTAAATAAACTTTACAATAGCTTCTTTTATCATTTTCTTATATCATTTAAATATTCTTAAAATTAAATGTTAAGGGAAAGATAGAGGAAAATAAAAGCTATTTAAAAATTGTTCAAAATAAATTATAGAGGAAAAACCAAACTTTTTATATTAAAATAATGGTAAGAAAAACAAAAGTGCTACCTTAGATCTAGGGTAGTAATTTTGGTTCCCTTAAAGTTTCATTGGTTTATGAAATACTTAGGAAAGCCATTGCAGGTTTTTTTTTGTTAAAGAGTTTTTTCTACATCTAGGGAATAAAATGAGATTTAAGAAAGTCATTGCTAGTGAATAAGAAAAAATTTCAGAAAACCCCTTGAACTTTTATGTGTTTTGAAATGACTCTCAAAGTTTAAAAACTTTCAAATTAAACTAATAAACTTCTAATTTTTTTTCAAGTTTCTCAATCCGTTAAGATTTTTAGTTAAATCCTATTGGAGGAGTGTCAAAATTTTTAAAATATCTCTTATTTTTTTAGGAAAAAAAAAATTAAATGCCAAATTAGCTATTATAAGCCTTTTAGCTAATCTATTGAAGTTTCTCTAACAATTCTACGTATGAATTTTTCGTCCTTTTTATAAATATGCCGTTAAATTCTCGATGAAAATTCATAATCTAGAAATGCTGTGATGTAAAAAAGTCCTTGTTGTTTTTAAGAAAATGAACAATAAATAGTATGAATTATCGTCGTTTTATTAACACATTGAACACTTGAATTTTTTTTTTTTTTCTAAAAAAGAGGAAGATTCTAGTGTCTACATATCATTTTCAAACTACCACTTGTCATGGAAATCTGCAGATAAGAGTTTGTTAATTCAATGTCTTTACATGGGTGGAAGATAGGACTAGGCAACGTCCAAAAAGGCGTCTAAGAGCATTTATACTTGACTAACTTAAGTTTTAGATAGCTAGATCAATAGTAAACTTTGGAGATTAATTAACCTATAATCAATTATCCATAGATAATAGGATATGTTAGAGGAAAGGGGGGTGGGATTTTCCTATAACAATTACACGTCGAATAGATTTGTACGTACTTTGTATAAATACCAAATTTCCTTTGTTATGTTAAGCCATACCGTAAGAATCAATTCATAGAAATAACAAGATTCTTCTCATATACAATTCATTCAGAGTTTTGTATATCCTCTAGTTTCTCGATTTCTCTTTTTATCTTTTCCCGTATCCTACATATATCTTGATTCAAATTTCTCAAGTCACAAGAATTCCAAATTGTGCAGTTGAGGCAGAAGGTAAATCTTTTCAATTTTTATATATTATTTTTTGTTTATCTATTTATAAGGAAAAGTCTAACGAAACCAACACAGACCAGAGGAGAGAGGCGATACCCAGTATGGTGGCTATTTTGATGATATGGTTTAAGACATAACACGAGAAAAGTTTCAAGTCATATGACTTACGTTTTCTAGAAAAAGTATAGGTATAAAAGACAAAAAGTCACCGCCATATATATACTGTTTTCTTCAGATTCATGAGGGCATACGACGGAATAATATTTAGCAAAAAAAGAGCTCAATAATACGAAATGGAACATACGTTAATTTATAATTATATATTATCTTAATGCCTTTTTTTGTAATCAACTATAACAATTCCAAGAGATGAGACACAGACACTTATAGCTTTATGTTTTATTTTGCAATTAGAACTTGCCCAACATATATCACGTTACATCAATAAAAATAGTCTTTCTTTTTTTTATCTACTTTTTTTTTCCTTTTTTGCTACTTCGTTCAAGTGAGGAGATGGATGGAATGATTATCATTTGATGGATATCCGAAGCAATGAAAGAATACCATGGATCATTTATGGGAGGTCCGATAGAAACATAATTCTTTAGCTTGTTCTGTCGTCTCCAACCCAGCCAGCTCTAGTTAAAATTTCTAAAGTCGACAAGTCTATATACTATAATTATTTTCAAACATTCAAAAAAGAAGGGAAGAATTTTATGAAGAAAATTCTCCTTAGCCTCTCAATACAGCTCTCGGTCTTTGTGCTCTAGACCTATCTCGGATTAGGTGCTGGCCATTATCTTTCCCTTCTATTTGGATTTCATCTGGCATGCTAGAAACCAAACTTATCATGATGATAATCAGCCTGATCAAGCCTAGGCTTATTCAAGCATATGCTCTAATTTTGGATTTCCATTTGCTGCTGCTTGGAGAAAGGCAACTCTCCCTCTCTCTGGAGCCCGCCTGCTTGGTTGCATAAAAGCAAAATTTTAGTGGCAGTGAGGGGTAGGTTATGCTGTGGCAACTGCCAAGTTCTCAATAATTCTTTTGGGAAATATTATCAAATGCAACTACTCATTCGAGTTCTGCTCAGAATATATGCTACTATATTCTTAGAGAACCATCGGCAAGCCTGCTCACCACTTGCTTGGCTGTTTTCATGGGAGTTTCTAGTCTTGATTTGGTGGTTCACACAAGTTCAATGCGAAAAATCCTCATGGGGGCACTCATGAAAAAAGGTCTTAATTAATTATTCATTAAGGATAAGGGTGACACTAATCCAGTGGAATTATTCTATCCTTTTATATGAGTAATACTATTTAGTAGACTGTTACAATTTGATCATCATCGCAGTGAAAATCAACCCTTAAATTAGCACTCGCATAATATAATAATATAAAAAAAAGAAAAAAAAAAGCTAATGAACTGAAGCAGCTTAATTTTTGGAGGAGCATAATTCTTCACAAAGATATATGAACACCTGGCAAACTTTGTGTATGCAATTTCCCAAACCCCTGGGTTTATAGTGAGCCAGCGCAAAATGATACAAATGTGGTAACTTGCACGGAGCTGAGAGAGCCTTAGAACAATTCCAATCCTGCAAACCCTCAGGTAGCTTTCAGCCTGCAGGAAAAGAGGCATACACATACATAATTGCAGGTTTCCAAAATTATAGAACCTGAAAAATATCAAGTGATTTTTAGACAAGGTATAAGAAAGATATATATATATATATATATATATATATATATTAATATAATATGGACATTTGTATTACCTTGATTGAAAAGAAAGGAAAACCATGAAGAGGATCAAAACTGCTGTAAAGAACTTCATCTTGATTAAGTGGAAGTGGTTGCTAAGTTATGCAAGAAAAGCAATCATTTATATAAGAGTAATGTTTACACACAATCTCACTTTTTTAAATTCATTTCACATATTCTTAGGTGGCTTTTAAAAATTATCATTGATTATTAAATTCTAATTCAATAATAGTTTAAAAATCGCCTAAGAATATAAAAATGGAGTATAAAAAAGTGAGAATCGTGTATTATAAATTATTCTTGTCTCTCAATTAACTCTTTATATAGAATGTGAGGGAATTGAAAATTTACCACAAGGATTGATGTATAAAACAAACTAAAAGGTAGAACCTAAAAGGTCAGACCGATGTAAGTGATGTGATCACTAACAAAAAAGGAAAAAAAAAAAAAAAAAAAGGTAATTTAATTTTATTTTTATTTGCGGCGTTTCGCATAGTGAAAAAGTACAACTCCTCTACTTGATCTATTGCTTTTTCTCTACACATCTAAAATATTCTCTCTTCTTTTTTATCTACTTTTTTTTTGGACAGATTTTCCTCCAAACTGGGGTTGGAGGAAGTTCTCCAACCCCATCTATAAAAATAACAAGTGTCCATTTGCATGTAGAAGCATATGATTTTTAATTTCAAGGACAAAGCTGGAAAAAATTTATAAAAAATGCATGTGTCTATACCATTTTTTCCTGCAATTAAAAATGCATGTGCTTCTCACATGCAAATGGACACTTGTCATTTTTATAGATGGGTGGAGGAAGTTCCTCCAACCCGTTGGGAGGGGAAAACTCTGTCCCTTTTTTTTTTAAGAAAAACCATGACATCCATCTCAAAGATGCTGGTTCATTTGTGCTTTCATGGTTTCGCCTGAGTGGACACTAGCCTCTGAGCTCTGGCATGGGATCATACTATGTACTTACAGGCTCTCCTTAAATCCTTTTTTTTTTTTTTACTTCAATCATCCTTAAATCCCTTCTCTGTTTTTTTTTTTTTTTTTTTCAATAAATATCTCCTTAAATCCTATTAATTACTAGTCTTATGGCCGTAGCAGTATACAAATGAGTATAAATGGCATTTCTATTTGTCTTCTTCATATTTTGTTTGTTATTTTATTGATATACATGGTGGGCTATGCAATTCCCCTTTTTTGGGGTGGCTCTTGATCACCGGAAGAGGTTTTTAGGCAGAATTGGCATAATTTACTGTGAAGAATCTGTTGGCCCCCTTTGTGGACTTTTGACAATTCACGCCCCTTTCCAAAGAACTTAAATATAACAAAAGTTGGTCTGTCCATTTGTCTGCAATTTAATTCCATGTCAATTGTCATTGGATAATTGATAAATACTCTCTCCAGTTGCAGCTGAGCTCAGCCATAACTGCATCTGAATGAAACATGCCCACCACCATGGCTTGGGCATGGACCATAGCCGCACTGGTAATGCTTGCTTATCTCCTGCGAGAATGGGCATGGAAAAGTAGTACCAAGAAGAAATTACCACCTGGTCCAAGAGGGTTCCCTATCCTTGGGAACCTTCATATGTTAGGGGAATTACCTCATCGCGATCTACATCGACTTGCCCAAAAACATGGCCCCATCATGTTCTTGCGCTTAGGCTTGGCCCCAGCCATTGTTGTCTCATCGCCTCAAGCTGCTGAGCAGTTCCTCAAAGCACATGACTTGGTGTTTTCTGGTAGACCGCCTCTTGAGGCCGCAAAGCACATCTCTTATGAACAAAAGAACTTGTCCATGGCTCCATATGGCTCTTATTGGCGCAACATTCGTAAGATGTGCACCCTTGAATTGCTTAGCAGCCATAAAATCAATTCTTTCAAATCCATGAGAAAAGAAGAGCTTGGCCTATTCATAAAGTTTATTGAAGAGGCTGCCCGTGATTGTGTTGCTGTTGATCTGAGTGCCAAGGTTTCATCTCTCAGCGCGGATATGAGTTGCCGTATGGTGCTTGGGAAGAAGTACATGGACAAGGAATTTGATGAGAGGGGGTTCAAGGCTGTAATCCAAGAAGGCATGGAACTGGGAGCAACTCCCAACCTGGGTGATTATATTCCTCTCATTGCGCCCCTTGATCTGCAGGGGCTGACACGACGAATGAAGGCTGTTAGTAAGATCTTTGATGACTTTTTTGAGAAGATAATCGATGAGCATGTCCATTCCAAGGACGAAAATAAGACCAAGGACTTTGTCGATGTCATGCTGAGCTTCATGGGATCTGAAGAATCTGAGTACCGTATTGAACGCCCCAATATCAAAGCCATCATTCTGGTAATTAATTATTCATAGAACTTACATTGTTTCAAATCGATAGAGTGCTAATTTTCTGACAATCATTTTTCTCGCAGGACATGCTTGCAGGATCAATGGACACTTCAGCAACGGTAATTGAGTGGGCACTGTCAGAACTAATGAAGAATCCGCGGGTAATGAAGAAGGTTCAAAAGGAGTTGGAAGATGTGGTGGGCTTGGAGAGGATGGTGGAGGAATCGGACTTGGATAGCTTGGAGTATATGTACATGGTTTTGAAGGAAACATTCAGGCTACATCCAATAGCACCATTGTTGCTACCTCATGAGGCCACAGAGGACTGCACCGTCAATGGTTTCCACATACCCAAGAAGTCTAGAGTGATGATAAACGTATGGGCAATTGGGCGAGACCCAAGTGTTTGGAATGATGCAGAGAAGTTCTTCCCGGAGAGATTTGTCGGAAGTAATATAGATGTCCGGGGACATGACTTCCAACTTATCCCATTTGGGTCCGGTAGAAGAGGCTGCCCAGGGATGCAATTGGGTCTCACTTTGGTTCGGCTAGTGGTTGCACAAATAGTCCATTGCTTCGATTGGGAGCTTCCTGATAAAATGCTGCCGAATGAGTTGGACATGACAGAGGAGTTCGGTATTACAACTCCAAGAGTAAAGCATCTACTTGCAATTCCTACTTATCGCCTACGCAAATGAGAAGTTAGTCTTTTTTCTTGTTTTCTTGTCTAGACTTCTGCCTCTGCGGCTCCCCCTCTTCCACCAGTTTTTGGTCCACGCGACAGATCATTGGCTTCTCCTCTTCTTCCTCCATGGATCTCCAAAGCTGATACTTTTTTTTTCCTTAGAGAAACTTGAGATCTCGTTGCTGTTCCGTTTTGGTGTTAGACCAAGCTTTCCTTGCTGGGTAATGCCTTTACCGAATATCGTGGTGAAGCTTTTGTTTAACGGCTTCCATCCAATCTTTTTCAGTGCTTGTTTTTTTTGGTGCAGAATCTTTTTGCTTGTCACAATTATTGTTGTATCGGTAGTTCCATTTTTAAAACATCACCTTGGCAAACCATTATATGTGACAGCTACAGTTCTCTTAATGGCTACATTTGACTTATTTTCAATAAATTTAAATTTTATCATACTCATTTATGGTTGTTTTGAAGCTTTCATTTAGACGGTACCCCTTTTATTTTATTTCTTATGTTGTAATATCACATTTCAATTTTCCACTCCCTGAATTAAAAAAAAAAAAAAAAGTTTACAAGCCGCAGAAACTTGAAAGAAGTCCAAAAGGCATTTTTCAGCGGAGGGTATTAGTCGGCATCTTCTACGATCTCCATGGGCCCCTGCTTGATTGCTGGAGAGTTGTCCGGATCCTAATTTCCTCCTTTTTTTTATTGATAACATTATCTCTTATGATTGAGAGTAGAGCTGGGGCGTCCGTATGTTTCTATTGAAAAATCAAAAATCAAAAATCAAAAAGATTAATTTTTTTATTAAAAAATAGCTTTAAATTTATCTAATTTTAATTTTATTTTTCTCCAAAATTATAAAAAATAAGAAAAAACATTTTTTTAAAACAAAAAATAGGTTCAGACTTATTTCATCCCTATTTCATAACCTTGGAGAAAAATAAAATGGAGATTAAATAAGTTTAAACATGTTTTTAATGAAAAAAGTTAATTTTTTTTATTTTTAATTTTTTTTTTCGTCCAAAATGAACGCTAGGAAATACGTGTCAAAAATGCTTTCATGCCTAAGTAGCTGGCAAGTGATAGCAACCCCATAATTGAAAAAGCAATGAAAAAGTTCACTTATTTTTCTTTAAATTATTACTTAATTTATAATGTTATTTAAATTTTTTAATTATAACAATGTCTTCTTAAATTATTAAATAATTGTTAATGTCTCTTACTAGCAGCAAAAAGACAAAAATAATTCTATAAATTTTCTAATAAGCTATAAGTATCCTTTTAAATTCAAAAAATTAAATGAAAATCTTTATACCTTTTTTTAAAAAAAAAAAATTAAATTAAATTTGTCCAATTGAGTGAAAGTTTATATTTTTAAAAAAAAATTAAAATTTGGCCAAATGAGTGGTTGTGTTTTTTAATTTTTTTTTTGTTTTTTGTTTTTAATTTTTAGTTTTAGTTTTAGTTTTTTTTTAAAAAAAAAAAATTATTATATTTTCTTTAAGGGTATTTTCGTCATTGGGGGACATTGACAAACAATTGAAAGTTTGTGGGAGACATTATCAATTGAGTAGTAGTTCACTAATTTGAGAGGGATAAGTGAAATTTTTCCCAAAAAAAAAAAGGGTGGACACGTTGATAGTTATCTCCACTCTCCTAAACAGGGATGTGATTTACCTATTAAATCTATGTTAGGAATACTATTCTTATAAAATATTTTACAAAAAAAATTCTTATAAAATGATATGGTAGAACATGAGTGAAAAGAAAATAAATCCAAATTTTGAGAATTTCAATCATGTTGTTTCACATCACTTTGTACGAATTTTTTTTTAAAAAAAAAAACATATTTTGTAAGCCTAACATTTCTCATCTATCATTAAAGACAATCGTTGTTTCCAAAATATATAAGATTTCTATTTGGAACTTTGAAGCATTATAACTTTTAGGGAAAAATCATATTTAACTCTTAGGTTTTTATTTAATTTGGATTTAGTCTTTAATTTTTTAATTTCAAAAATACAATCCTTAGGTTTTGCCTAAATTTAAAATAGGTTATTCTGTTACTTCATCGTCAAAGTCTAAGTTTGTCATATGCCACATAGGTCTCGTTTAACACGTCACTCCACTTTGATTCGCTCTACCACTTTGAAGGTACGCTGTATAGAGACGAAGAAGAACAGACAACACATCAGATAAAGAAGAAGTCTCTTATTTCTTAAGTTTTAAGCTTTTTTTTTTTTTTGTTATCATGAATTATTTTTTATTTTTTATTTTTTAAATTTATGAATGACTTGTATCTGCTAATATGACATTGCATTGGTATGCTTACATGAGCGTTGCCAAGTAAAATGAGATATATGTAGTATATGTCAACCCATTAACTTCAAAATAAATTGATAGAATGACCTATTTTAAACTTTAACAAAACCTAAAGACCATATCTTTGAAATTAAAAATTGAATAATTAAATCCAAATAAAATTAAAACATAAGGGCAAAATATGATTTTTTTTCTAACTTTTATTGTAAATTTTTTACAAATTTATAAGATAGTCCACAATTGATAAAATGATTAAGGTCAAAATTTAACTTTTTAATTTAATTAGTTAGTGACAGATTTGTCAATCATACACTCATAATCATTTCATCCATTATAAAATGTCATGTAAGTTTGAAAAAAGATTGTAATAAAAGTTAGGAAAAACTTTATTTAACCATCTAAACTTTTATCGCTTTTGCAATCACCTTCTCAAATTTTAAAAACTTTCAATTTAGTGTATCTAACTTTAAAAAAATTGCAATGTCTTCCCTCTATTAAAATTTTTCGTTAAATCCTAACATAAGTCTTAAAAATTCTCAAAATACCCCTGTTTTTGAAAATGATTATTTAATTAAGGTAATTTTGTAATTTTATAAATTTTATAGCTGTATAAAGGTCATTTTAACGTTTGACTGTCTAATTTAACCTCAAACCTTAATGGGATGGGTGAAATTACAAAAAATTAAGAGTTCGATATATTAAATTGAGAGTTTATGAACTTTAGAGTGGTAATTACAAAAATGATAGAAGTTCAAGAAGTAAAGTGAAGTAACCCCAAAAAGTAATACTCATTTTGCCTTTCAAAAAAGCCATAAGAATGCTAATTGATCTGTTTAATTTAGATGGACTAGTCTCCATGCTTTTACATGGAAACATTGAGCTTGTTTGGTAAACTTTTGAGTTTTTTCATTTGCATTGATTTATTTACCTTTTGTTCCTTTTGGTTTTTGAGAGACGCGGGAAAAATAGAAAATCTATTGAAGATAATATTGACTTCATTTTTATTTGATTTACTATTAGTTGTTTCTATTTGTAAAGGTGTTTGTGCATTTACGTATGTATCACTTGAAGTTTTTTTTTTTTTTTTCTTATACGAAAACACCAAAATAAAATTTTGGTTAAAACTAAGAGCAAAATTAGATCAGCTACAAGAAGAAGAAAAAAAAGATTAAAAAAAAAAAAAAAAAAAAAAGAAGGACTTGAGTACTTGGAATTATAAGGTATCACATCATAACTCTATTCGGCCTTCTTACCCTCTTTCTAAATAATTGATTGAATTCCACTGACAACTATTTCAGTGCGGACAAGGATCCTCTCCAGTTCACTTGAACTGGAGAGTATCTAGTCTCTTTTTTTGTCAAAAAAGCCCCTCACTTATAAGGGACCGGATACTCTCCAGTTCAAGTGAACTGGAGAGGATCCAGTTCCCTTTTTGTTCTGATTACTGATTAGAGATCACAAATTAATAAACGTGCCCTCCATTATTGATGCATAATAACGTGTTGAGTTAAAAAGACAAACAATAAATAATTCAACTCCTTTATTATAACTTATAATAACACTTATTAAGTAAAATTAAACTTATTAAGAAAATTCCTATAACAATAAAAAAAAAAAAAAAAAAAAAAAAAAAAAGTCTACGTACCCCTCTCAAACTACCATTCAATTAAAAATGTCTCCCCCAAACTTTCAATTGTGACAATGTCTCCCCTAAACTACCAAATTATTGTCAATGTCTCCCCTAAGACTAACAAAAAGATAAAAATGACCCTACAAATTTTTTAATAACACACAAATACCTTTATGAACATCAAAAAAATAAAAAATAAACAAAAAAATATTTTTAAACGAAAATCTTTATAATTTTTTTTTTTTAATTTTGAAAATGGGGGTATGTTTTATTTAAAAAAAAAAAAAAAAAAAAAAAAAAAAATCAATCTTTTTTTATTTTTTTTATTTTTAGTTTTAGTTTTTTTTTCTAGTCCTTATAAATTCGAATAATAATAATAATTTTTAAATTTTAGTTTTTAAAAATAATTTTTTTAAACAAAAATATTTATAATTTTTTTAAAATTTTGAATTTGACCAATTGGGTGGTAGTGTTTTTTTTTTTAAAAAAAAAAAGTTCATTTTTCTTTTTTTAAAAAAATTATTTTAGCTTTAGTGTTTTCTATAATTTTTTATTTTATTGAATTAAGGGTATTTTCGTCATTGGAGGTACATTGACAATGATTTGGTAGTTTAAAGGGGGACATTGTCACAATTGAAAGTTTGAGAGGACATTGTCAATTGGATGGTAGTTTGAAGAGGGTAGGTGGACTTTTTTCAAAATAAAATTATAATTAAATCAAAAACTTAATTAATAAGATAAAATATTTAATCAATTCAAATATGAATTAATGAAAGTCATTAATAGAATAGAATCTGTCCGATTGTTCCAATAAAATCTCAATTAAATTCTCCAACTGGGCGATCATGTTTTTCGTTCTTGCGACCTTCGTCATTAATGGGTGCCACCGATATATCGCCAATGTGCCTAGCGATCAATATTTTCTTCGCGAGAGCCCATCACTATCTCTTCTCAGAAGCCGATTGCGATCTCATCTCGGAATCCGCCAATTGCGATCTCATCTCGGAATCCAAGCTTCTCGGGAGGCGCCAGCCTATGTACATCAATTACTACCTATAGATTCAAAGGCCAAAGGCATTGAATCCCTAACCACTTCTTCAATCAAAATATAATAGAATCTGCAATTTAACTGACCCAATTCGACTGCTAAATTCAAAATTTAGGTGCAAACATAAAGACAAATATTCACAATTTAAAAAATAAAACCGATAAATCCTACATCAAACTGATGACCCATTAAACCTTTAAAACGTGCATATATCCTTGTCTAAGAGGAACAGAAAAACAAACCTCTGATTGAGTTCTATAAAATTAACCATGGTTCAATTCATTAGCACGCCTCTTTTCCTTGCGTAAAGAAAATAAATTCTAGCTTAAAGTGAATGCAGCATTAAATTAGCAAATACTTATACAAGTTAACTACAAATCCAGGCAATATTGTATGGGCACAGAAGTACTATAGACAAGAAAACAAGAAAGAAGACTAGTTTTCATTTACGTAGGCGATAAGTAGGAAGTGCAAGTAGATGCTTGGCCCTTGGAGTTGTAAGACCAAACTGCTCAGTCATGTCCAACTCAGTTGGCAGCAAGTTATTAGGAAGCTCCCAATCAAAACAATGGACAATTTGTGCGACTACTAGCCGAACCACAGTTAGACCCGATTCCATCCCTGGGCAGCCTCTTCTACCCGACCCAAATGGGATAAGTTGGAAGTCACGTCCCCGGACATCTATATTACTTCCGACGAATCTCTCAGGGAAGAACTTCTCTGCATCACTCCAAGCACTTGGGTCTCGCCCAATTGCCCATATATTTACTATGATTCTAGACTTTTGGGGTATGTGGAAACCATTAACCGTGCAATCCTCCATGGCCTCGTGAGGTAGCAACAATGGTATTGGATGTAGCCTCAAGGTTTCCTTCAAAACCATGTCCATGTACTCCAAGCTATCCAAATCCGATTCCTCCACCATCCTCTCCAACCCCACCACATTTTCCAACTCCTTTTGAACTTTCTTCATTATCCGAGGATGCTTCATAAGTTCTGACAATGCCCACTCAATTACCGTTGCTGAAGTATCCATTGAGCCTACAAGCATGTCCTACAAGGAAATGATTGTCAAAAAATTAACACTATTTGAAACAAAGGAAAATACTTAAAAGCTGTTGTGAGTGCTCTTTAAATACACAAGATTTTATAGCGTACCAAAATTCAACTCTAGACGCACTCAGAGGTGAATAGGTGTTTGCAGACAATCCTAACAATTTCAAAATCTAATAACTACAACAACAATTACCAAAATTGCAGAGAGTGTAAAATAAAATTGACACACAATTACAATCAATCCATACGTATAAAACTTTTGAAGTTTAGACACTGACCTGTACCCCAACAAATATTTGGACTCCCTGCTAAAACAATGCAAGTTCTATGAATAATTACCAGAATTATAGCCTTGATATTGGAGTGTTCAATACGGTACTCAGATTCTTCAGATCCCATGAAGCTCAACATGACATCAACAAAGTCCTTGGTCTTATTTTCGTCCTTGGAATTGACATGCTCATCGATGATCTTCTCAAAGAAGTCATCAAAGATCTTACTAACAGCCTTCATTTGCCGTGTCAGCCCCTGCAGGTCAAGGGGCGCAATGAAAGGAAGATAATCACCAAGGTTAGGAGTTGCTGCCAGTAGCATGCCTTCATGGATTAAAGCCTTGAATCCCCTCTCATCAAGATCCTCGTCCGTGTACTTCTTCCCAAACACCATACGGCAACTCATATCCGCGCTGAGAGATGAAACCTTGGCACTCAGATCAACAGCAACACAATCGCGGGCAGCCTCTCGAATAAACCTTATGAAAAGACCAACCTCTTCTTTTCTCATGGATTTGAAAGAATTGGTTTTATGGTTGCTAAGCAATTCAAGGGTGCACATCTTACGTATGTTGCGCCAATAAGAGCCGGATGGGGCAAAGGACAAGCTCTTTTGCTCATAAGAGAGGTGCTTTGCAGCCTCAAGAGGTGGTCTACTAGCAAACACGACGTCGTGTGCTTTAAGGAACTGCTCAGCAGCTTGAGGCGATGAGACAACAATGGCAGGCACCAAGCCTAAGCGCAAGAACATGATGGGGCCATGTTTTTGGGCAAGTCGATGAAGATCGCGATGAGGTAATTCCCCTAACATGTGAAGGTTCCCAAAGATAGGGAACCCTCTTGGACCAGGAGGTAATTTCTTCTTTTTGGTACTGATTTTCCATGCCCATTCTCGCAGGAGATAAGCAAGCATCACCAGTACGAGGACGACTATGGTCTGGTCCATGTCCAAGCCACGGTGGGCATGTTTCATTGGGATGCAGTTATGGCAGGCTCAGTTATAATCATGTGACTGTCATTACAGTGCACGAATCGTGGCCAGGAAGGTATATCTTTTTTGCTTTTTTGTAACGTATGGTTACTGAATTTTGGGTGAAATGCTTATCCACCTGGCCGGTATATATATATTTCGTAAAAGTATAAGTTAAAGGCAAAAAGTCATTGCCATATATTTTGTTTGTTTTTTTTTTTTGTGAGTCTCTGGGGCCATCGACGCATACTTAGCAAACAATTGGCTCAATTTACGAAAATTGGACATCACGTTAGATTATAATATTCTTTGCCTTGTTATTGTTTTATCATTTGGAGAAATCAAAAGTGCCTAGAGGTTGGGGTTTAGAGTTTTTTTTGGTATTAAATTATAATAAAAAGTGATTAATGTGATATAAAATATAAAAAATATTATAAATTTTTTATATGAAAAAAAATTATTTTTTAGTTAATTTTTCATTTAAATAATATTACACATTATTTTACAACACTTTTTTTTTTTCCTATTTTTTCGAATCTTCCTCTATGCTAAGGGGATTAGGTGCACCCAACACACCTACCCACTCATCGATCACAATGTTCAGCTGACTTGCTCTGATAGAAAATCTTTTTAATGTTGTCAACTAATTTTTTCAATGTTCGATTCTACTCTATGTTAGAACATTTCCGCGAATGCAATTGTAAGGAAAGATAAATTATTTAAATATTGTTTTAAGCAAATAATAGAAGGAAGAAATAGGAGAGAAAAGTTTTTTTATATTAAAATAATACTAAAGGAATTATTTTTTGTTCTCTAAATGAAAAGAATAATTTTTGGTTCTATTTATGTTTCTACAGTTTAAAAAAGTTGCTGCAGAGGTTTTTTTAAATTTTTTTAACAGTTTTTCTTACACTAAAGTGAAGTTTAAGGAAAAGCTGTTGCTAATACTTTAAGTGGTCTTATTTTGTGTCATGTGCTAGGAATTATGATACATTGCTCCACTTTTAAGGGGTGAACAAGGCAGAGACGGCACTTGAAAAAGATAAATGATTTATTTTCTTTTTGTGTTTCTTTCATCTTTTTACTTTTAAAAATCATCATTAGAGCTTTAATCCTTCCTTTATCTTTTCATATTTCAAAATCATCCTTAAATTTGTGATACTCATATGGATCTACATATAGAACCTACTTATTTGATGGTAATTTTAAAATGTGAAAGGATGTATAGCAATTCTCCCTATAAAAATCTTGTGAATTTTTTTTTTTTTTAAAATACAGTTTTCAAGCTCGGTCCTCCAAAATTCATGGAGAGTTTGGAGCATGGCCTTGTCCTCGTTGGACTTGGATTTACACTTTTGCTCCAAATCTAAGTTTAAAACCACGACTTCCTCAATGCTTTCTTTCAATTGAAAAAAAAAAAAAAACCTAAAAGTAATAAAAACCTCAAATCCGGCATTTTCTATTCACAAATACTTTGAGATTATTTTGTAACGAAAGATGTTACATCCATCTATAATTTATTTCTTTTATAAATTATTATTGACTCTATATGATCTATATTGGGTCTCACACATTTGCCCATCTCTTATATGGAGATAAACAAAAAATAGGCAAAAGATGAAAACAAAACATTTCCTTTTTGTAATAGAAAAAGTTCTCATAGAATTTTTCTTTTCTTTTTTAATGGGGCATGTCGTGTAAAAAAAAAAATCCTAAAGGTAAACGCCACCCTCATTTTTTATTTTTTGAAAAAGTATAAATGTGCGCCCCAAACTACCCCCTTCATTGTCCTTCTCAAATTACAAATTGTGTCAATATCATCCTAAATTATCAAAAAATGTCAATGTCCCCCAATGACAAAAAAATTAATTCATAAAATTTTAAAAATTCTTAAAATTATCAAAAAAAAAAACTAATTTTTTTATAAAAAATAAAAAATAAAAAAAGAAAAAAAATGTCCCTTGATTTTTATTTTTTTTTATTTGTTCGTTTGTTTAATTTTTTTTATATAGAAAAAATGTCTCCCTAAACTATCACTCATTGATATTGTTTTTAATTAATTTTCTTTCAAGTTTTAATTTTTTTTTTTAGTTTTAGTTTTTTAAAAAAAAAATTATAAGGATATTTAATCCTTATTAAAATAAATTTTATGGTTCTTTATGTTTTTTTGCTGGCTTTGGTAGACATTGATATTTTTTGGTAATTTGAGACAATCAGTAGTT
Source organism: Betula pendula (assembly GCA_900184695.1). NCBI lineage: Eukaryota > Viridiplantae > Streptophyta > Magnoliopsida > Fagales > Betulaceae > Betula > Betula pendula. Next base: position 61,148 of record FXXK01001118.1, read on the forward strand.
TGAATAGCATATTGACAATGAAGTTGTGCTTCCTTTTATGTATTGTAAATTGTAGACTATGAATAGACTAGGGTTTTGTAACTTTCTTTGTTGAATTGTTTGATAAAAGAAGAGTACATATGTTTATACAGAAGTAACGTCTTCTTGAAATATTCTTCAATAATTTCACCAAAAGAATCTTATAAATTAACTTTATTTAACACTTTCATTCTAAAATTCTTTTGAGCTTTGATTGGAAATCGAGGAGATTCTTTGTTAGACGGTCTTGATATCTTATAGTGCAACATTATAGTCATTGGTATAATCACCTCGAAAAATTAACCTCATTGCATCATTTTTTTCTTGAAGGAACCTCATGGCATCTTTTCTTTTTTTTTTTTTTGGAAAGGAATCAAAGCCGAAGAAAACTAGCTTGAGCTTAGTATTACAAATACAAAACTTGATTTTGCAACTGCTAAAGTGTATCTTGAATCCGAGCTTGCAGCAAAGTTGATCTTCATCAACCTACGCATTGCTGTCATCATCAATGCACCCTCTTTTTGGTGACCCGTTCATCGTGTATTGCAACACATACCGCCATCAAGACACATCACAGAACATCCCATGAAGTTAAAAGCCTTCCAATGAGTCTTTATACCCTTTCAAATAACATCTGAAGGCAAAAATACATGAGCCTTAACATAATCTGAAGACCAGTTTTTAAATGCTACAAAACCAATTCAACCATAATTCTCGCCATGGCCCTGTAACATCCACAAATACACAATTCTGATCATTACCCCGTAGTAGTATCAAGAAGAATCGCATGGAGCCACACAAATAACAAAAAAAAAAATTACTCTCTACTCAAAATCTCAATACAAAGGTAACTGTGCACTGCAATAAAAGAACAGTTTCAGCTATTGAAATAGTCATTGATACAATGACAGAAGTAAATTCAAACAGTCCTTGAGTTTGTAAGTATTTGCATATTCTTGAACAATGATTGACCAATTGAATTGAAGCCGGTCAGCCCTCTTCTGACTCTGCACAGCAGTTCACACATCAGAACAAAACTAAGAGATAATAATCCTGGATTAACGACGCCATGTCCCCCTCAATTCACGTTGATAAGGGGAACACATTTGCCACAGCATAAGTGAGGTTAAAAAAAAAAAAAAAAAAAAAGCTAGGTGAATTTGGTATTTCTTGGACAATATCAAATTTCTTGATGATATAGCAAGCATATGTATACTCGATGCAGTGACAAGATCATGAATAAGAGCAGATATAGATACTCTTCATACCATGTATGGCTTCCATGTTATCTTCCTTGAAGACACCAAGGGGTGAGCCATGCACAGATAAAAGCATCTCACCAGGCTTAGGCAGCCTCAGTGTTTTCGGTGTCATCCCAACAGACAGCCTTTGGCTACTCACCTGCAAGAATGATCAACACTAAATATGTAACTTAGCATCTCATGCTAATTAGATAGCCATCCACCAAAAAATAAAAGAAAAAAGAATTCGAAATCTAGCTGATAAAAACTCTATAAACAAACTCAGCCCTTAGCAAGCTTTATTTTTCTCACTCAATTCCAGTCACTAGCTACCCTATCCTTATATATTTCTCCTTTTACAAACGAACTGCTTTTGTTATTTATAAATCATTGCTTACATTGGGATAAAATTTCAAGCGCCGACACCAACTTTGCATTCAAAAGCTTCCTAGAATACTACTTCAACAGTAGATGGGCTTGCACACAAGCTCCAACTAGTGATAACAGACAACACCCATAAAGGTTTTGTATGTACTTTCATTGGAGTATCTATGGTGCAATGGTAATTGTGGGCAGGCACTTTGTTTTCATCAGCTGAAAAACTTCCTCAAGGTCCTGGAGTTGGACTCCAGCATTTTAAGAATTCGAACTAACTAATGCCCTTCAGTAAACTATTTGGCCCTTCTACTTATTTCAACAAATGAAACAAGAGTTTGGTTCCAAGGTATTTCACAAATTACTTTTTAGTAAGAGGAAACTTTATGCCAAGCAATATACGCCGAAGTGACCAAAAAGAGACAAACCCCAGGAGTTCGTAGACCATCTTGCATCCCAAGCATCTGAGTATCAGATGGCTCATCCAAAACCTACAAAACATATATCCAAAACATGTGATTTCAGAAATGGGGATTTCAAAACACGTGATTTGAACAATTTTAACATTTAGGAAAATTTCGGTTTAGCTTTTAAAATCGCAGTTTGACCTTTAAGATCTTGCATTTTTAAAAATGCATCATGTTACCTGCAACTTAAAAACATAAATCTTTTCACGTTTTCAAATCACTATGTTTTAAAATGAACTCCCAAAAGAGACACTTTCTACGATTTTGTTTAAAACCACACTTTTGGCTTGCAAAATCAGCCAGAAAACTTTAATAAGTTCATCGCATGAAGTGCAAAATAAAGACAATTTCAATTGCATTTAAACAAACTCAAAAGAAACCATCCTTTGTTTTGGTAATCAGGTAATATACGCATCCAGAAACCCTTAAATTTGTTCTCATAAAATATAGAAAGCAAGAGAACATACAAAGTCACTTATTTGCAGATTACCAGCACCTAAAAGGCTTGTCTTCACTGCCACCAATCAAGCACTCTTGTGAGATACAATCAATCAAAGAAATCAAATTTCAGCTTTATTCATCAAAAGACCACAAATTCACAAATACCTGCTTTGCTAGAAAACTGAAATCCACCCAATGATGCAATAGTAGCAGAGCAGTCCGGATAAGCCATGGACAACCGGCGCAGAAGAGACGTGTGTATGTCTCTTCCATCACCTTGGTTCATGGACAAATTACCATCTTCATCGTTCCATTGCACTTCGAATTGTTTGTTTCCTTCATTTCCAACAACCGAAAGGTTCAAAAGGTTTTCTTTGAAAAATTTCAGTGCTGGAGTTTGCAGTTGTTCCTTGCTGAAATACGAGCGAAGCAAACGCAATTCCGTCAGCAAATGTTCAATCTCCACATCACGAATAGCCCTAATTGCAGCACTTTGTCGCTCAACTGTTAAAAAATAAAATTCAGAAACAAAGATAACAAACTGAGAAACAATTCTACCATTTCTTCCATGTATTACGTAAGTAAAAATTTTTTTAAAAAAAAAAAATACATACCTTCCTGATCTGTAAAAGCAGCTTGGTCCTTATCAATTTGGGCCTCTGTCTCAACAGCACCGTTTACATCATTCACAAGAGACGACGGAGATTTCTTAACAGTTTTCTTGGCTCTTCGTCTTGCCATGTTAATTTGCTGCAAAGCCAAATGTCATTTTAAGCCAACACGAAACCCTAATTTTAAGCACTAAAGTTCTAAGAGCAACAACAGTCCCGGATCTGCCTCCCTCGCCAGCCACGGAGGAGACAA
>FXXK01001118.1:64910-106998 GCA_900184695.1 Betula pendula
CTCCCGATTAATTACAGAACCCAGGGGAAAGGAGATGGGTCTCTCTCTTGCTCTCTCTGTTGTCTATCATTGCTGGGCTGAAAGGAGGGGGAAGGGGTGTGGAAGAAACATTGATGTGCTGAAAGGAAGGGGGATGGGTGTGGAAGAAACAAGAAAAGGCTAGAGAAGATGAGGGGTGCGTGAATGAAGTGCATCGGAAAGTAAAAAAAAAAGCAAACAGGGAAGGGTAGAGAGAGAGAGAAGGGGGAAGAAAACAACAAAAATACAAAAAATACAAAAAACAATAATATTTAAAGAATTTAGACGGTAGAATATATAACCCGCTGGAGTTGGTATTAAAAACTTAATAGCTAAGTTAAAATAGATAAAGGTGTATTTGGAGTACGTAAAATAAATACCCTGACTGAAATGCTCTTAGAAATAATCTATAAGTGAAATTGAAAAAGTACAAAAATAAATAAATAATAAGAGGAAAAAAAAAAAGCTAAGGTGGTTACCGATCACTGAGGCTTGGTTGGAGGGTCTATAAAGAGGAGTTATTGCTTAATCTATTTTCTTCGGAACCAAAGCAATATTGAAATTGGGGACGAAAGCAAATTTTAGTTTGGGTGGAAAAAGTTTAAAAGCTACAAATAAAATGATAGAATGGCTATGCTATGTAGGGCTGGCAATTTAAGTTGGCTTGTTGGGTTTATGTCGAACTGCTTGATCTGTCAACTCATTAAGAGTTAACCTTGACAATCTATCTAACCAATTTGATAAACACGTTGTGTTGGGTTGACTTGACACGACATGACCCACATAACTCATTTAATAAATAAGTCATGTTGGGTTGACCCATACATAACCCGTTTGACTCATTATTTAATAAACTCAAAAAAAAAAAAATTACAAATATAAACAAAATAATGTATCACACTAAACTAAAAGAAGAATTAGTAGCAAAAGATGAGATTTCAATGTTCCTGCCCTGTTTCTAAGGTATGATTTCTAAGATGAGTAGTGGGAAGCTCTTAGTATCATAGTATGAACAATGAAGCCTCCTATTCTGATCCAACAAAAAAAATCTAAAAATATATCATAAAATAAATTGTCTGCTTCCTTATACCTGATACCTTGTAACAATTGATATCCAAACATGGGGAAAATGAGAAGATAATAATGCAATCTTAAAATAGGTCCTATTAAGCTAGAATTCAGAATCAATTAATCAACTTGAACATCTTTTATAACCTTCATCGACACAAAAACGTTTCTTTCAATCGGCTTTCCAATATATATTTTTTTTTTATGAATGAAAACCTTTTATAAAGCAAAACTCAATCTTTACAACTCACCAGGTATCAACCTGGTCTAAACTGCAGACACAGTAAACCAACCTGCATTTAGCAGGAAACTACAACAAAGTAATTTTACAACTGCATAAATAGGAACTAGTAGGACTATAATCGAGCCGAATTTTATAATTTCAAAATTGGCTCATTTATGAGGATACATATTCGAGCCAAGCTCAAGCTCAAGCCGAATTATGAAATGTGTGTTCAAGCTCGACTTGTTAGAAGCTCGAGCCCATTGATAATACTATTCGAGCCGAGCCAGGTACTCAATCGAGCTTGAACTAGGCTATTAAATTTTTTAATATATGATCCGAGTGAAATTCAAGTCCGAATTTGTAAACAACCTTTATACATTGATCTAAAATATAAATATCTAAAGCATGTTATACAATATAGTATACAACTATAGTCTATAGCTAACAAAACAGAATATTATTATATATAATCATAGAGTATATAATGTGAACAAATAGTAAGTCTAATCTATTATATATAACTAATTAACCATATTATAAGTATAATATATAACTATTGTTAACTATGTACGATGTATCATATATAGTTATATATTAACTATTCAATATAATTATATTGTTTTATACTAATTATATATTAATAACTTAATATGTTAGTTTATGAACTAGCTAGTTAGTATGTTAATAATAGATATACATATACACATTGATACATACATTTATAGTAATACTACTATATTCAAAGTATTATAATTAATATGTGATACTATATTTACTTTTTTTTTTATTAATACTGTATTTATTTAATTAGTATAGTTAGTTACTTAGGAACTAACTATATATATTTTAATCAAAGTGACGTATATACTACAAATAACTACTTAACCATACTTGCATAGTTAGTTAATTTATAGTAATATTAAGTTAATTAGTATATATTAACCAACTAGGCTTGCAAGCCCTAAACAAGTCGGGCGAGCTGGTCCAGTTGAGCCTTAAACGAGCTAGACTCGCAAGCTCCTATCAAGTTTCGTCAGGCAAGTCAAATATGTATCACTTACTAATCGAGCGGGTTTCTACAGTAACAAGCTCGAGCTCGGGTCGAGTTTTACTAAGCAAACTAGCGAACGGACTGGTTTATTTACAACCCTATGAACTAAAATAAGCTAACGAAAAGCTTACATAAGAAATCAACCAATTCTCAAAACAGGAAACAAATACAAACATCAGAACATGACTCAATCCTAAAACACAGAATCGACTCGAGCTTGTTTGGGTAACTAGTTTTTTTTTTGTTTAACTAAATTCTTTTCAAAAGTCAACAATCTTCAACAACTCAAATTTTTTCAACTCAACTCAAATTTATTCCAACTAACTCAAAAAATAATATAAAAATTATATTTTTATTTAAAAATAAAAAATAAAATTTGAGGGTGGCCGAGCCACCCCAGGGGTGGATCGGCCACCCCCCAACTTTTCTCTTTTTTTTTTTTTTTTAATTAATATATAATATATATTTTTATCAAATATATTCACCTACTCAAATATTTTTCTAAACTATCCAAACATAATTTTAAATTACTTTTTTCTTGGTATCCGTGAAGTCAATAAAAATTAAATCAATTAAATAAAATTTGACACCAAATGAACCCTAAGAATCCGGTAAAATTCCGAAGTGGCTGATGTGGGGTAGTTAGTCAACCACACCACGTCAGCCCACTTATTAGAAATATATATTTTGAATTTTTTTTTTTACGCGTCAATTTTGGGGGGAAATAGGTTTGAAGATTTATTCCCCCCAAAATTTGACACCCAAACGAGCCCTAAGAATCCGGTAAAATTCCGAAGTGGCTGATGTGGGGTAGTTAGTCAACCACACCACGTCAGCCCACTTATTAGAATATAATATATTTGAATTTTTTTTTACTCGTCAATTTTAGGGTTTGAGGATTTACTCCCCCCCCCCCCCCCCCCCAAAAAAAAAAAAAATTTTTTCTCTCCCATCCGTCATCTCCTCTCTCCCCACACTTTTCCCTATTTTATATTTGGTCACTTTTCCTATTTTATTTGAGTCACTTTTCCCTATTTTATATTTGAGTAATGCTACGAAGGAGCAAAATATCCGCAATTCATTTGCAAAAGCTAAGCTGACATGGTCAACTTGACCATAGTTGAAAAAAAAAAATAAAAAATTTGAAAGAAGTCACACGTGCTGAGTTTCTTTTTTTTATTTTCACTTCCCCCACTTTTTCCCCACACACATGCTCCTTTCTCTCTCCCCCCTCACCCCACACACGTTCTTCCTCCTCTACCCATCACCACGCATCGGTGACGCCACCCACCCAGGTAACAGCTCGAAATCCGGCGAACACCATGTCATCGTCATCGTCTCCGCCAACAAAAAAAAAAAACCCTCTAACCTGGTTTGGTTGATGATTTTGTTTAATGTTGCTGGATAGTCGAAGTTGGTTTGGTTGATGATTTGTATGAATTTGTGATTCAGATGAATTTATGATGGTGGATATTGTACCGGTTTGTTATGTTAAGATGGTTTATTCCTTAAGAATTTTTTGTTTTGTCATGCCTTGACTTTCTTGAGGCTTCCATAAAACATAAAAAATAAAATAAAAGAAGATTTGTATGAATGCATGACAGAGTAAAATGAATGAATAAATGAATATTTTACCAGCTTAAATTATTTAAAAGAATGCACAATAGTTCTCTACAAAATTTTTGATGGAGATGCATGGGCAGTGTACTCACCATAAACGCCTAAAAAGCAAAGATTATTGAAGTTTTGATGGTTTTTAACAGTTGCTTGAACCTTGAGCATAAACCATCTTTGACTTTATTTTGGTGAGAGGAAGACTTACCCATTAGCATGATATTTGGTGAATTTCTAATAATGTCAAATATGTGAGATTCCACAAAAATTAAAGAGATAATGTGGTAAATTCCACATTATTGACATTGATTCTCGTTGGTTGTCCTTCCCCAAATTACTTGGGTCATTTGTTTTACTTCATAGAAAGAGGTTAGTTTATGTAAATAACATGAAAACAAATGATGAGTAAAATCTAAGATAATAGTGTTAAGACTTTCCATATATATAGCACAATTTTTTTTCCTCCTTTTTTTTTCCTCTTTCTTCTTTTGTTTGTTCACATAGAATAAGTTTAACTTTGTATTTCTATTTAACACCCAAACCTACATTAGAATGGGCATGGGTTGGATTCAGCTGCCTGAGAAGGTTTAGTAGGGACTTTCTCAACCATATTTTCTAAAATGTAAAAACCATCATGCATAGTTGACAAAATACAGCATCTTTTTGCACTTACCAAAACCTCAAAATAACTCAGGCAATAAGAATCTTAAAGATCACCAATCAAAAGGGATTCTTAATTTGTATTAACCAAAAAAATCTAACTTGCCTTATTGATTTTTAATAACAGATAAATGATAACTGCTACTCAAAGCTCTCATCTAAAAAGCGGAACAAATCGAAAAGGTCAATCACCTAACACAGCATGTGGCTGATGCCATTTTCATGAAACACACATCAACAGCATCATAACCCAACCATTCAAGAGAAAAATTGAACCTTCAACAACAGCCACATCCATCAAGAATCCAACCCACAAGAAAATCGCATACCAAAACTAACTAATTTTTCATATAGAGTTCACATAGAGCAAACTAAGCAAAATATTCTAAACAAATTGATTTGAAGATTCAAAAAACAAAATGAAATGAAATAAATTCCAACTATGGCCAAAAGCTTGCAAGTCAATTCCAAACAAAAACAAAAAACGAAACTGGTTCCTATAACCAAACATGGTGGGGGAGGAAAATTTGCTAGAGGAAATCAAAGGACAAGAGAGAAACGTTACCTCTGTAGATGGTGGGCTGTCGGTTGCTGGTTGTGTTCGGTGGTCGTCTGTAGATGGTGGGTTGTCGCACATTGGGATGGAGGAGCTCTCAAATGGTCGATTTTGGGTCTGAAGATGGAGAACGGCTTCGCACTGTGCTTGTGGGCGGTGTACGGCCGTGACCTGGCGTCGCACAAAACTCTCAGCGTTAGGGGACTTAGAGCACAGTGGGAGAGGGAGGAGATTTATGGGAGGTAGTGCGAGTGGCGGTCGGCCGGATTTCGAGCTGGTAACGTGACCGGCTTTTGGATGGTGGGCGTCACCGGTGGTAGCTTGGGTGGCAGTCGGTGGCGGAAGTGCTTGGTGGTAGGCGGAGGCCGAAGGTGGGGGGCAGGGACGGAGGGAGGGGGGGCCGGTAGGGGCCCTGGCCCCCCCAACAAAACAAAAAAAAAAATTCTAGGCTTAATTTTTATTTTTATAAGCCAATTTTATGTTTTTTTTTACCTTTTGGCCCATACCCATTTTTTTTTGGCCCTACCTTATAGTTTTTTTTTGTTTTGGCCCATGCCCAAATAATGTCCTGGCTCCGTCCCTGGTGGGGGGGAAAGAGGACTCAGAGGAGCGTGGGAAAGGAGAGGGAAAAGTGAAAAATGAAAATTTGAAGTGAAACCAACTCCTAACCTTATCGCACGTGATTTCAATATATTTTTTTAATTTCTAGACTGTGGTTCAGTTAACCACAATACGTCAGCAAATGCGGATTGACTACGCATAAAATGCTGCTCCATAGTACTCTTTTTTCCTTTCTTTTTTTGTAATTCCATGCGTTTCCGAATTTCCGATCCAGGTGGAATGCGGAAAGATTGACGATAGCTCCTATGCACAGTGCACACCCCTGTTTCTGTGTGCTGGGCTGGCCAATTGCAATCTGCCAATCCGACGATCTCCCGTCTTCGATCCAAACCCGCAACTTGGTTCGGAACCCGAATTTTGAACCAAAGTAAGACCAAGTCTTATGAAAGCGACAGGGCATGTGAAAGTCGGAAACTCTGAAATATACCATTCGGAGAAAGACAACGAAATGACACCAATTGTCAATATCTTTGCCGCTTCCCTCTCCAGTCTCCAATCATACTGTTATCGCCAAATGGGTAGACCCCACTTGTGCATCCGTGCTGCTTACGACGCCACCTTCGGTTCCAGCAAATTCTATGACACTGAAGAAGAAGAAAGAGAACACAGAGGGTGTGAGCTGATTTTTCCAAAGGAGGCTTATGTCATGTGAGTGATTTTAGAGTTTTTGTTGTTTTTAATAATGGGTTTTCGTTTAGTATGGATTTTTAGGATTGCATGGAGAAATTGAATGAGCATTAACATTGGTGTGTAGAGAAATGGCAGGTAAAACACAGTTAAACGAATTTGAAAATTTGGGTTGTGAAGTTTAATAACGTTGGTATGATGTCAATTCCATATATAGTTCAGCTAAGGTATAAGTTTCATTGCATAAGAAACTTTAATGATAAAGGTTAATGGGTTATGTTAAGATTTGGTTTGCAATATCCTCGGACATGATATTTATAAATGTAAGATTTGATGCCTTAAATCACTGTTTATCTCAAAAGCTTAAATGGATAGGAAACGGTTAATTTAATCATTTAATTTATACTCTAACTTTATGTTGCTTAGAATTCATAATCTCACATATTACGGAGTTTGGTTCTCATGTGGTAAATCTGATGATGTTAGTGATAAAGTTTTGTCATATTTGCCAATGAGCTTCATCTCAAATGGGACATCCTCCTCCCATAAGAACAATGTGAAGGGTGAGGTCCTGAGATCATGACTCATTGGCTGCTTGTGTGACTTGTCATAAATCTGGGGTATATTAAACTAGTGGTGCACCTTAGACACTCGAAAAGAAATATAGGTAGAAAGCTTGCATGTGAAAGCTTGCCTGCCACATGCAGGGAAATAGAAAATGCACTCTTGCCTGCCACATGAGGAAAAAATGCTGCATGTTATCTGAATTCAGCTTTCATCACAATGCAAGTTTCCTAGTGGTGCCTTGATCGTCTGAGGCCTACCTCGTTTTCAGGCTTAGACAGTATATGTTCTACACTAATCAGCTTTTGAATTCAAGTCTATAATGTAGGATGGAGATTCGATTTTTACTGCTGGACGGTCTGCCAAGATGGGAGACACTTTTGTTTAGTTTAAAGAGATTCTGATCCTATTTAACCAAAACAAAAAAAAATTAACTATTCAGGTGGGGCCACATGCCAATACTGGTGTGCTTGAAGTGGGACTTTGGTGGTAGAACTGGGCTAGGACTGGTGGCTTTTGACCATAATAATTTTGCCCGTTGCTGAGCTTCATCCACCTTCATTGCCTGGTGTTATGTGCTAATACATAGATTTGAAGCCCATTGATTTAAGATTTTACTCTTCAGAGACCATAAGATTTACAAGGGTGAAATCTGGATATGGTTATGGTGGAAACAATAACTATGTAACTCATTTTGACTATGGATGGTTATTGAGTTTGGTGCTCCTAAGTTGCACAACATTGTATGCTAATCCACAGATTTAAAATGCCCATGGTTGAGATTTCTGTTTGTGGAAAGGAATGCACAGCGGAATTAGGATTATGATTGGGACTTATGTGGTTCCCATAAATTGTGTCTTTAAATCCTAATCATGAGAAAGTTAATTTAATTGTAGACTAATAACTTTGTTTATGTTACTTATATTCCCCACTGTGCTAGTCGAACTAAATAATATAGAAAGTCTATTGTGGGAGAGATTGCTAAGAAAAATATTTATGTCTGGCATTGAGCTAACTCCATTATACACACCAATCCTGTTGTGCAGGAGAGCAGAAACAAGCCTCATCTACTGGTCCTTGACCGTTTGACCTTGAGAGCACTCAAGCACTGAACCACCAATGCTACAAAGAGAGCCAGTAACAAGCTTCAAGAATTCTGGCAAAATAATCTAAGATATTTTGCTGTACATGATGGCATCTACATGTAAGCTGTCTAACTCCCTTTGATGGAAATCTTTTGTTGGCTGTTGAATCTGATTGGAACAATATTATTGTTGACATATTAGTGGCTGGTTTAGATCTATAATTGTGAAATGTATTCTGGATCTTTTAAACAATAAAAGAATGTTTTGCTTTGCAGCATATGAAGCTATGCACAATGCTAAAGTATACATGAATCCAAGAAACCCTTATTTTGCCAAGCATGCGTTAATTGTTGTAAAATCTAGACCACTGTGGTGTGAGGAAAGTTTGCAGTGCATGGTTTGAAGGCTGGGAGTTTGGGGTAGTTGACTTAAAATTTGTTGCTCACTTTAAAATCTTGAGGACTGTAGGAACTTGGAATACTCTCCTTTGCCACTTATGCAAGGAGAAGGGAGCCTCTATTTATCTTCACCAGAACTTCCAATCAAATAGCTTAACCTTCATCCTTAGTGACCATATCTATCGTCAATGACCATTTTGTACTTATAGGAACCAACTCTACCAATTAGTTTGCACTAATTCATACTAAATGCTGTAAGTAGAGCACTAAATGTCTCTTCCCTTATGACCCAGGAAAGGTGTTAGCCATATCTATGTTATTACCCCAAAAATAACTAGGTCAATGTTACAATTGGAGCTTCTTAAAATCACTTATATAGCTTAGTTTTACCTAGTAAAGAACCAATATAGAACTTAACACTCATCTAACACCTTTAATCCATTAACCCAATATGGGACTTAACTATTTGGGGTGCCCTAATATTCGTTACTCAAATCCCCGACATCCTCGTTAGGGCTCATATCACGTTGTAGTGCCCTAACATAATATGGAATTACTAGGATAGCTCTGATACTATTTGTCGCGATCTAGGAAAAATGCTAGTTACATTTATGCTATTAACCTAAAAGGATTAGTCAATATTATAATTGAAGTTCCATAGAGTCACTTATATAGCCCAATCTTACTTAGTAAGGAACCAATATGGGACTTATCACCTATGCAACACCTTTACCATTCATCCAACAAATGTGGGACTTAAATTTTTGGGGTGCTACATTATTTACCCATAAAAACCCATTTGGAGATACTATATCATTATAGAAATACTGCAAGATCTCATAGAACTGTCATTTATCCTTGTACCAAAATAGGTACACTGCAATATAATCTTACTAAAAATGTTATACCTTTGACCTATCTTTCATTTGGTCCCTGCAAAAGTAATCTCAGAAAACTGAAGGTTAACATAACCTGTTCATCTCTGCTGAGGAATCCATGTCCTTGAGCTTTTGGAACGTATACTGAAAAATCTAAAAACCAGGCGTACTTGCTTTTGGACATTTACACCAATATTGCTGAGCTACTAATACTTTGAACCCTCCTGATGTGGCTCATTGTCTATATATTGCTGTGCCATATTGTTAATACTATTTTTATCTTTTAGATACATTGCAGTCATTTTCTCCCTTGGTAAAAAGGAGAGAGAGAGAGCATTGCTATAGCATAAGTATCTATTCAATCAAAGTGAGAAATTTAGGTCAAAAGTAATTTCTGTGTCCAATTATCTACATATAATGACATTGAATTTGGAGGAGATATTCTAGATTTGAGAGAATTTTAGGAGATCTTTTAGATTTTCTAGAATTTTATTTGATTTATATTTTCATTTGTAATGAAAGAAAAAAATTCTACAAAATAATCTTGTTGGATGAATGTTGAATAAAGGGGAGAGAGAGAGAGAGAGAGAGAGAGAGAGAGAAAGAGAGAGTATATGCCAAAGAAATCGGTGCAAAGACACGTAACAATATTATGTGAAATATAAGTGTCGAGCTTATCAATGTAACAAGTATGCAAGTAAATTTATGTGGAATGCAATTATCTATTATGATAAGTGACATTTATCAAATTACTCATATTTCACTACACTAAAACACATTTAGTTGATTCAGATGGTAATAAGATTAGTAGCAATGTTATTAGAATCAAAATTCTTGTTTGGATCTTTGGGTTCATTTTGGAGTGACAGTATGAGATTACAAGAACAAAGAGTTAAAAGAGCAAGCATAAGATTTATGAAAATTGAAAGGAAGAAAAGAACTTGTAATAGCCTTGTGGTTTCATTAAGAAAACAGAAGTAAACTATAGAGAAAAATAAATATATGGCGTTAATCTTTAATTAGTATCAAATTGATGAAGTCCATTTAAAAATTCTTTAAATGTGAATGATAAGATTTTTCTTGTTATCATGCTATTAGTAACTCACTGAACTCACTGACTCATCATCCCTCTTCGCCCCCCCCCCCCGGCAGGTGTCAGTCTCCTTAAAAAAAAAAAGATTTCCCTCTAACTGACCTTTATATATATATATATATATATATATATATATATATATATATAATCAGAACATGTTTCTTGATTTGTTTCCTGGAACTCAAGAATGTTGTATCATTGGTTGCAGCTCTGTTGTTCTTATGTCCTACCATTACATTTCTCTTCTTTATATTGTTGCTTCCGACTTCAAGCCTTAATTCTGTCAATGGTCCTACCAAACATAGAAATGAGGTAACTATAGCACGTCATGGTGCTGTTGCCACTGATGATCGGCGATGTTCCAGAATAGGAATGAAATTCTTCTTGAAGGGAGTCATGCCGTTGATGCTCAGTGGCTGCTGCTCTTTGCTTGGGAGTCGTAAGTCCAGCATCAAGTGGCATTGGTGGAGGAGCCTTTATGCTTCTCAGGTTAGCAGGTGTCATCCCTCTTCGCCCCCCCCCCCCGGCAGGTGTCAGTCTCCTTAAAAAAAAAAAGATTTCCCTCTAACTGACCTTTATATATATATATATATATATATATATAATATATATATATAATCAGAACATGTTTTCTTGATTTGTTTCCTGGGAACTCAAGAATGTTGTATCTATTGGTTGCAGCTCTGTTGTTCTTATGTCCTACCATTACATTTCTCTTCTTTATATTGTTGCTTCCGACTTCAAGCCTTAATTCTGTCAATGGTCCTACCAAACATAGAAATGAGGTAACTATAGCACGTCATGGTGCTGTTCGCACTGATGATCGGCGAGTTTCCAGAATAGGAATGAAAGTTCTTCTTGAAGGAGGTCATGCCGTTGATGCGTCAGTGGCTGCTGCTCTTTGCTTGGGAGTCGTAAGTCCAGCATCAAGTGGCATTGGTGGAGGAGCCTTTATGCTTCTTCAGGTTAGCCAGTGGGAAGGCACAAGCCTTTGATATGAGAGAAACTGCCCCCTTGCAAGCTTCTGAGGTATTTCAAATCACTTTAACTGTATCTTTTCTTTGAATATGTTTTGACGTGAGTACAAACAGTTCTTATTAATCACAGTATGGTAATGAAGAATCTTTTCAGGGCTTGTTTCTTTTGTATACTTCTACATGGTTATGTTTGATACTTTTCTTACTTACCAAAAGAGAAAAAAATAAAATAAAATAAAAACAGAGATGGAGTTTAGCACATGTATGTCCAGAGATATTACCCAATAATTCTTATGAAATATTGTTTTTCTTTGCAACTGATACAGATCTGCATACTTTATACACTAATGTGAATCTGGAAACTTTATCATTTTAACCTGCGACTGAAATTGACAAATGTTAGATTGGTACTATTATACCTATTATATTGCTTACTGAACTTCATGTTCCACGTAAAAGATTCTTTAGATCATTCTCTTTCATAATTATTCATTTTTCAGAATATGTATGCTGCCAATGCTACTCTGGAAACAGAAGGTGCCCTCTCTATAGCAGTTCCAGGGGAAATTGCAGGCCTTCACAAAGCTTGGAAACAACATGGAAGGCTTCCTTGGAAGAGGCTTGTAAGGCCAGCTGAGCGTCTTGCTCGTTTGGGATTTAAGATAGCACCATATCTCCACATGCAGATGGT
Organism: Betula pendula; assembly: GCA_900184695.1. Taxonomy (NCBI): domain Eukaryota; kingdom Viridiplantae; phylum Streptophyta; class Magnoliopsida; order Fagales; family Betulaceae; genus Betula; species Betula pendula. Next base: position 77,038 of record FXXK01001118.1, read on the forward strand.
CAAGACAAAGTCAGGGATCTTAGCAGATGAGGGACTCCGTGGTATATTTACTTCAAATGGAAGCCTCTTGCAGCTAGGTGATATCTGCCACAACAAGAAACTGGCACAGACACTAAGAACAATTTCAAAATTTGGCCCAGCGGCCTTCTATAATGGTTCAATTGGATTCAATTTGATTAGTGATGTTCAGAAGGTTGGAGGGATACTGACAATGAAGGACTTGCAAAGATATCAAGTAAAATTGAAAGAACCAATCTCTGCTAACATTTTAGGGCTTAAAATACTTGGCATGCCTCCTCCTTCAGGGGGTCCTGCAGTGATACTTGTAAGTACATCTTTCTCTGCTTTGGCTATGTTCTTTTTCTTCTTTTAATCTTTTTAGGAAAACAAATAACAAAAGGAAAAAAAAAAAAAAAAGCTTTTTTATTGATGTAGCTTTATTTATTTCACCACAATAGATGCTAAACATTCTTGCTCAATATGCAATCCCTTCGGGTGTTTCTGGCCCCCTTGGGGTCCATCGAGAAATCGAAGCTTTGAAACATGTATTCGCTGTGAGGATGAATCTTGGTGATCCTGACTATGTAGATGTCTCCAAAGTTCTATCTGATATGCTCTCTCCTAAGTTTGCCAAAGAGTTACAGAAAACCATATATGACAATATGACATTCGATCGTGGACATTATGGTGGAAGGTAAGTTGCTTCATTGGTAGAGAAGCAGTTCATCTATAAGATCATAAGGCTAATAACTTATACACAAACTGTGTATTATATTTTATTGATTTTTTTTTGGGAAACTTAGCATTATGTTGTCTCAAATTCGTACATTTGATTGGACAATCCTACCACGTTGTGCCATGTTAGTGCCACATCATGGCATTCAGGTACCTTGGTTGTCTTAGTGACAAAGTTGAAGTCTTAAATTTAAATATCTTTTTGGTTCTTGAATGAAGTAACTGAAGTGTCTCAGCCAGAAAAGCAATGGTGATTTGTCAAATATTGAGTTTTCTCTGTTTCATTTTGCTGCTGATGCTCCTCAGAATTTGAATTAATTCTCTGTGATCTACCTTATTTGCATGAGTCTTAAACAATATTGTTTGTGTGCATCCGAGAAATCATGAGTATGGAACAGAGGTTGAGTACCAAAATGATTTGTATAGCATAAAATACTGTGGGTGCAATTTATTCTAATCAGGCATTCAATATTTCTTTGATAGGATTTTTTTTTCATCAAATTCAAATTGATAGACTTTGTTTTTTTCAGAAAGTGCTTTCATTCATTTGGGTAGTTGAAACTTGAATAAATATATCTACAACCAAGGCTGCAATTTGCATATTGTGGCCAGATGTTTGATGCTTAACTAAAACCATGCATGACTTGTCCTTACCTCTTCAGGTCTCTTGTGTTTGTAGATGACCCATCATAATTATTCCAATTTATAACCCTATTATTTATACTGAATCTTGTTTCCTAACAGATGGAACCAGATCCATGATCATGGCACCAGTCATATGTCCATCATAGATCGTGAGCGAAATGCTGTTTCCATGACTAGTACAGTGAATTCATATTTTGGTTCTCACATACTGTCACCAAGTACGGGGATACTCCTGAACAATGAAATGGGTGATTTCTCCATTCCTATGAATGTTTCTGCAGGTCTTCCACCTCCAGCACCATCGAATTTTATCAAGCCGGGGAAAAGGCCATTATCATCCATGGCACCTACTATTGTCTTAGAGGTATACTCTAGGAGTGTTTCCACTGAATTATGTTCTAGGATTGTTCTCCTCTGAAGTGAGGACTGGCACCATTTTGAAATTGCTGAATTAATTGTCAGTACTGCCCAAGACTTTCCTATTTCTCAGCGGATCCTTCAGAATGAGTTGCAGAGAAGTATAGTAGCATACAGTATGATATTGGCCAGAAGATATTTTTTCGTTAAATGTTCCAATATGATGTTTGTCATGCTATTTATTATAAACGTTTGTCATGCTATTTCTCTGTATATTCCTGTGCAATAAATCATGTGATATTTCTCTGTGCCTCTACAGAATGAGCAACTGAAAGCTGTGGTAGGTGCTAGTGGAGGAGGCATGATTATTGCTGGAACTGTAGAGGTTTTGTTGAATCATTTTGCCAGGGCAATGGATCCCTTCTCTTCTGTCATGGCACCGAGAGTCTATCACCAGGTCTTTATCCAAGTCCATCTTCCTCTCTCTCTCTCTCTCTCTCTCAATATACCCTATGATTCACACTGATATAATAAGCTCTTCCTGATGCATGCACATGCTGTGAGGTGAGGGTTGTAAGTGCTAATGCTGGCATTTAGATCAAGAAAAGGTTGCTGTGTAGGTCTAAAGACATCTGATTGGATTGGTTAATCCTTCAGTGAGTTTGTGAGTTTGGTTCTCTTAGTATGAGAATGGATCTCACTTTTTGTGCATTTAGAAAAATAGACTAAACAATGAATATCATTGAGTCACGTAACCAGCTGAGATTCTTGACGAGGTTTCAAATATTCCATCTAATACTACAAGACTGCGGCAATGCCAATAGAAAAGTTTGTCTTGGAGAGCAGGCTGTTTTATTTCGATTTCGGGGTTCTGGTTCCCATATTAATCCAACATAGCTACGCCAACCTATTGTCACTCTCAAGGAACGTATTTTGCTATAATCCTGCATCCAAATGCATTAATTTTACCATTTTTGAGCTTTTGTCTTCTCTTCTTCTTCTTCTTCTATTGAGTATAGAGTATAAGTTTTCTTTTTTTTTTTCCTTTATCATACAATTAACCACTAGAACTTATATTTTGATACAATTTTGTTTAACCAGCTGATACCTAATGTTGTATACTATGAGAACTGGACAACTGTGAGTGGCGACCACTTTGAAGTTCCTGCAGACATCAGGCTAGCCCTTCAAAAAAAGGGCCATGTCCTACAAAGCCTCCCCGGCGGGACTATTTGCCAGTTTGTAGTTCAAGATGTGAGCACTTCAAAGGAAAATGTAGGCGCTGGAAAGCTTGTGGCCGTGAGTGACCCAAGAAAAGGTGGGCTTCCTTCTGGTTTTTGAACTTCTGGACATTGTAAGAGAGGCAAATAAGCACAAGTTTTCTGTTCTGGCAAGATTGACAATTTGGCCTGTTGTTGTTTATAGCCCTATTTGAAACACACAGACTCGTGTGCCTGCATACATACACACTGGGCCAGAATACTCAAATATTTATATTTATCTCCTTGTGGAGTTTTCATGGTTGTGAATTTCTCTATCATTTCATTGAAAGCAACATTGAAACAAGATTAAAAGCCTCAAAAATGGATGTTGACAAACTGTTGGATTAGGTTTCTGAAGCAACTTGGCTATGTTGCCCAAAAACCAAAAGATTGAACAAAACTCGGAGTTTGAAAACAATTTGAGCTGTGCCTCAATCTTAATCCAAGCTTAACCAAATTGAGCACTGACGCCCATAGCTTCAATTTTAGATTTTGAATTCTCTGCATAACTAGATTGTGGAAGCAACATAAATAGCAAAAGCAAAGTGGGAGTAGGCAATTGACCCCTAAAATATAGAAGTGGATGATTTATATATGAGGGTAACTATATCCTACTTGCATTCTGCTTTCATTCAAGTAATAAATTGGTCGTGGGTAATTTCTATTTAAATTGATAAGATCAGATAAGTCATACAGTATAAAGCTTCTATTCAAATATTGAAATTCTTGTATGGCTATGTACAATTTGTCCTTTAGCATATGATATAGAAGCACTATATTGACAATCAAAGCCCTATCTTTTCTCCTCCAATAGAAGACAAAGATCTCAACTTTATCTACAACATGGAAGGATGAGATAAGGCCATTATAAAGCGTAGTAGACCCTTATAAAAAGCAAAGATTCTACAAGCCGAAAACAATAATTCAAGTTAAAAATCAAACACAATAATTCAAGTTAAATATCAAACACGTGAAGCTTCCTTCATAAAAAGTATAAATGCTTTCTTGTTTATTATTTTCCTTTTTGTTCTACTATAAAAGAGCAAAAACCTTTTAAAGAAGGATCATTGAATATAAGAGTATAAGTATAAAAAACTTATAGTGATATGTAGCAATAGAATGTTTCTTTTCTTGAATGCTACTAAATTTAGAAGTGAATGAGTTATATATGAGCATGACTATATTCTACTATCACTCGTGGATAATTTTTGTCTGATTTACAATATGGTTTGTCTTTATTAGTGGATGACATAAAAGTTTCACATCATTAAAGACAATCAAAGCATTTTCTCTTCTCCGCCAATAGAAGACGAAAAACATCTCAACTTCACCAACCAAATGGAAGAATGAGATAAGAAAATCACGAATCATAATAAACTCTTGCAAAAAAAAAAAAAAAAAAAAAAAATTCACGAGCTAGCAACAATAATTCGAGTTAATTTAAAGAAAAGCAAGAAAATGAAGCTTCCTTTACAAAAATTTAAAATGCTCTCTTGTTTTCGTTTTACTATAAAAATAATAATAATAAAAAATAAAAAAATAAAAAAATAAAAGAAAAGAAAAAAGAAAAAAGACGACATCTTAAGCTTGCTAATTGCTATTAAGCGGTTTGCTTCTCTATTTAGGGCGGTTTGAGATTGCAATTTTAAAAAGTGAGATTTTAAAAATTGCGATTTGAAAATGTGATTTTTGAAAACGCACATATGTGTTTGGCAAAATCGCAGTTTAACCTTTAAAATCGCAGTTTAGCCTTTAAAATTTTTCGTTTTTAAAAAAACACCCCCTTACCTGCGATTTAAAAACTTAGATTTTTTGCGTTTTTAAATCGCAATTTTTTAAAAACATAGTTTCCAAACAATCTAATTTTTGCAATTTAATTTAAAATCGTACTTATTATTTATAAAATTGCAATTTCAAATATACCCTTAATTGACCGTTGCTAAAAAAATAGGGCTCTTTAATTTGTGCCCTAATTCATTTCCCTCCAATTTAGGATTTAAACATCTTTCTCAAACTAAGCTACAATATTGGGTCAGTTAAGAGCATCAGCATTGAGCTCTCCAAAAATAGAGTTTAGCCAAATTTAGACTAAAATTCACAAAAATCCTCCTCCATCAAGCTCGACATTTCTTTCTCCATCTTAGCTTCTGTCAGAACCTAAGCCAAATTTGCTGAACAAAATTTGTGCGCTACTTCATTTCTTTGACATTTTTTATTCAGATCCGTTCCTCTCATTCTCTCTCTTCGCGCTCTCTCTGCTTCACCAATACACCACCACAAAGCTCTCACTCTTTCTGCGTTTCCGTCTCTTTCTGTGCAAATCGAAGGAGAGTAAAACCACAAAGCTCTCATTCTCTTTCTTCATTTCTCTCTCTCTCTCTCTGCAAATCGAAGGAGAGTAAAAAAAAAAACAGATGAAGTTTTAAGGTAATCTCTACTTCCTCTCTCTCTCTACGATCAGTCTCTCACTTTCTCTCACTTCTCCATGGGTTTTTCTTGATTTCTTGGAATGGGTAGGTGTTAATTTGATTTTTGAAGAAATATTGGCAGGGGGTCTTGAAAGACATCCGAATGTGTTGAATCTTCAGATGGGTAACATATGTTGATATGATTTTGGGTAATTTTGTGGGTGCTTTTGAAATTGTATCTTCATATGTTGGGTAACGTATATTCCATTAATATCTTATTGTGAAATTGATTGGAGATTGAGTTGGTATTTTGATTTTGTTTTGGCTGATTCAGTGATTTTGTTTGTGTTTGGGGTTGTCTTTTGCCGGTGCTAACTTCTTCTTTTGTCTTTTGTTTGGTGTTTGGAGTGATTTTGTTTGGTGTTTGGGGTTTTCATCTGTTGAATGTGATCCCTCGTGGTATTTGTAATGTGGTTATGCTAATTTGTTTGTTTGATATATACCTTTGAGCCAAATGGGGCATTAATGATGCATAGAATCAATGAGTTGAAGAGAAGGTGTTTGTGTGGTGGAGGATCCTACTCTGCTTGAAAATTCAGACCAAATTGAAAAAGTTGAAGACCACGAAAAGATTTTAGTTGCCCAAGAAGAGAAGAAACTCAATAAGGTTGTTGACCTCTGCTTTGTTTCTTGTTTATTGAGAAGAAACTCAATAAGATCATTGAAGTGGACAACAGTGATGCAATGTTTTGTAGAACACCTTTATCTGCAACGTTTTTTTAGAAAGTTTGGTGCGATTTTTCATGACAGTTAAAGTTGTTAGAAGTGGTTGCTCAAAATCAATAAAAAATATTATTTAGTTTAAAGTATAGAAATATTTAGAGAGTTTGATGTTTGGAGTTTTTTAAAAGTGATAGTTAAAATAACAAAGTAGAATTTTGAGCTAAAATTTGGCTAAACTTTATGTTTAGGCTTCTGGCCATGAGTGGTGCGAATTGAAGCACGGTGATTGGGCCACCGTCGTTGTGCAGTGGGCAGCTAGTGGATCTCAGCCCTCTTCTGGCGAGCTCTACCTGTGCGTTTGGCCCCCGTAGTCTCTCGGTGACCAGACCAGAATCAGCTGAGAAAGGTATTAATTCAAAGGAAACTTTTTGAGTTTTACTGGGTTGTTAGTGAAGATTTGGTTGAGATTTGGCCGACTTGAGGATTTGTTTTGATCTTGGCCGAATGGTTGCTGGCTAGGTTTGATTTTGTAAGTTGTGGTTTTCAAATGGTTTTCAAATTGACTTGAACATGTTGTTTAATTTGATTGTGAATTTCATTCAGTACATAATGGGTTTAAGTTTGTAGAAATTTCTGTACATAAGTATGATTGTGGTTTTCAAATGGCCGAATGGTAAGGTGTTTTTGATTGAGGTTTTCAAATGGACTGATGGTAAGGTGTTTTTGATTGTGGATAACATGTAAGGTTTTCAAATGGACTAATGGAGGCCCTGAGCCCACCCTCTCCCACCTCTTCTTCGGATTTCTACGCGTTTCTCCTCCAGACAAGCCTCAAGTCCAAAGACCCATTTGCCGGAAAGTTGATTCATGCTCGAATAATCAAAGCCGGGCTTCACCTCGGCATGTTCTTGATGAATAATCTCATGAACTTCTATGCAAAAGTTGGGTCTACTTCCGATGCTCATCGTGTATTTGATGACATGACCATGAAGAACACATTCTCTTGGAATACAATACTTTCGGCATGTGTAAAACAGGGTAGGTTAGATAAAGCACGTCGTATTTTTGAGGAAATTCCTGACCGTGACTCAGTTTCGTGGACTACTATGATAGTGGGATATAATCAGATTGGTCATTTTGAAAATGCGATTCAGATGTTTGTAGAAATTATTGGAAGTAGAATTGCACCGACCCAGTACACCATTACTAATGTTCTTGCTTCATGTGCTGCAATTGAAGCTTTGGATAATGGTAGGAAGGTTCACTCATTCGTTGTTAAACATGGGCTTAGTAGTTGTATTCCCGTGGCAAATTCCTTGCTAAACATGTATGTGAAGTGTGGTGATTCAATAACAGCAAAACTTGTTTTTGATAGAATGAGAATGAAGAACACGTCGTCATGGAACATTATGATTTCATTGCATATGCAGTCTGGTCGGGTTGACCTGGCTCTTGCCCAATTTGAACAAATGACAGAACGAGATGTAGTTTCATGGAATTCAATGGTTGCAGGTTACAAACAGCATGGTTTTGATGTTGAAGCGCTGGAAATCTTTTCAAACATGTTGAAGGATTCTTCATTAAAGCCTGATAAGTTCACACTGGCAAGTGCTTTGTCGTCCTGTGCCAATCTTGAGAAGTTAAATCCTGGGAAACAAATCCATGCCTATATCATTAGAACCGAGTTTGATACCTCTGGGGCAGTCGGGAATGCTTTGGTTTCAATGTATGCCAAGTCCGGTGGGGTTGAAATTGCAAGAAAGATTGTGGAACAAAGTGGGTCTTCGGATCTCAATGTTATAGCTTTTACAGCCCTGTTGGATGGCTACATCAAGCTTGGGGATATAAACCCAGCCAGACAGATATTTGACTCATTAAGGGACCGCGATGTGGTTGCATGGACAGCAATGATTGTAGGCTATGTTCAGAATGGCTTGAATAATGAAGCTTTGGAGCTTTTCAGATCAATGATTAAAGAAGGCTCCAAGCCAAACAGCCACACTCTAGCAGCCATTTTAAGTGTCAGTTCAAGCTTGGCTTCTTTGTATCATGGCAAACAAATTCATTCAAGTGCTATAAGATCATGGCAAGCATCATCAGTTTCTGTGAGTAATGCTTTAATAACCATGTATGCCAAATCTGGAAGCCTTAACAATGCAAAGCAGGTATTCAATCTAATACGGAGTAATAGAGACACTGTCTCTTGGACGTCCATGGTTTTGGCTTTGGCTCAGCATGGTCATGGAGAAGAAGCCATAGAACTTTTTCAAGAGATGCTGGCAGTTGGTATTAAGCCTGATCATATAACTTACGTTGGTGTGCTCTCTGCCTGTACGCATGTGGGATTGGTGGAACAGGGTCAGAGATATTATCATTTGATGCAAGATCTACATAAAATTGAACCCACCTTAAGCCATTATGCATGCATGATTGACCTGTTTGGGCGTGCTGGATTGCTACAAGAAGCACTTGATTTCATAAAAAGTATGCCTATTGAACCAGATGTCATATCTTGGGGTTCACTTTTAGCCTCTTGTAGGATTCATAAAAACGTGGAGCTAGCAAAAGTTGCGGCAAAAAGATTGCTTCTTCTTGAGCCTGCCAATAGTGGGGCCTACTCATCCCTTGCTAACTTATATTCAGCTTGTGGGAGATGGAAGGATGCTGCTGAAATTAGAAAATCAATGAAAGATAGAGGAGTGAAGAAAGATCAAGGATTTAGTTGGCTTCAGATACAGAACAAAGTCCATGTCTTCGGGGTCGAAGATGGGCGTCACCCACAGAAAGACGCTATATACAATATGATGGCAAAGATCTGGAATGAGATAAAAAAGATGGGTTTCATTCCAGATACTGAATCAGTACTGCACGACCTTGAGCAAGAGGTGAAAGAACAGATGCTTAGAAATCACAGTGAAAAACTTGCAATTGCCTTCGGGCTATTAAGTACTCCAGAGAACACTACATTGAGAATCATGAAAAACCTTAGAGTGTGTAATGATTGTCATTCCGCCATAAAATTTATCTCCAAGCTTGTGGGTAGAGAAATTATTTTGAGAGACTCTACTCGTTTTCACCATTTCAAGGATGGTTCCTGCTCTTGTAAGGGTTATTGGTAGGCCAAAAGGATGGGAATTTTTTTTAAAATCTGATGGTGAAGTGGGCGAAAATTTCATGGGCACCAGAGGAATTTTGGCCACCTACTTATATGACTTTCCATTGGAGCTCTGCTTCATGAGCACCAGAGGATGCTTTTGGAATGAGCATGTTGCTGTTCCCATGGCCATGAGAATGTTATGTCATTGCTCGTGCTGGGTCGCTGTATCTTGAAGATGCAATGCAACTGTTTTGACACCGTGGATATTTTCAATGGGTGTATGACGTTTATTGGGACATCATTATGCTCGAGCCAACCTGTACAGTATATGAAACCTGGTATATACTTACATTTATCTTTCAGTGTTTCAACTATTGGCACAAGAGATGGTGGTGTTATATTACTCTTGTATCAATCTTAAAAGAGGTTTTGTGTGTCGATTATTAAGAGAAAATTTGAAGAAATGAATTAAAGAAAATAGATTGTAATCATGCATGCGTTTGATTTTCGCCTTTTATTGTCACGATGTAAAGAGTCCATAAAATATATATGTCTGTGTAGATTCTTATAAAGGCTTAGAAATAATGAAACTACAACAACAATAACAATGCCACTATTGAGTATCCTTGTTATGTGAAACTCGTTGCCTTCTAATGGAAAGAAATTGTAAGCCTCATTACACCCTGCTTTATTTTATGCCGTGAAGGCTTCTTGACTATACAATACCTTTACTTTGGCATCGATGTCCGGTTCGGCTACCATAGACTGTTAAATAATGTGATCTTTTTTATTGATTGGTAGAGACTATATTATATAACTTACAGGCGTGCATGCAAAGTACTCCTAATGGAGCAAAAAGTCATTCTGAGACCTTGCTTTGCTTTGCATCCAATAACTTGAGTGATGAGCCAGGGCAATTACATTTATGAAATGTAGATACCAGTCATATTCATTAGGATGGTAGCTGCACCAGTAAGATCAATTTTAGTAGAAAATTATGAAAATTTCCTTTTGGTTTCATGAACTTAAGTAAAATGTATCTGTGAAGGAAGACCAGTTATGATATTTGCATACTTATCATTTATATTGTTGGGGCTTGGTTTTCTCTTTGTTGAGCATCATGCATCTGTGACACCTTATCTTCTGAGTATTCTCAAGATAATTCCTCGAAAAGCTATTTGAAAATAAATTATAATGAAAACAAACAACATCCGACCTTCTTCCCTCACTTGCAGTAAGATGTTTTATCTAAACCTTTAGGGGTAGACTTGCTATCCTTTATATTTTAGATGTGTTGCCAATATACTTAATACTAATAATGGGTTTGGTCAAAAACTGTTCCAGATAAGGGAAGATGCAAAAAATGGATTGTATGCAATGCCTTTCAAGAAGCTTGCTTCTCTTGTTGCAATGAATTTATTCGCATAATTCATTGATTTACATACTGAAAATGATTTTTCTTTCATGCTTTATTTGGTTAACGTGTCCTTGTATGATGCAGGGACTTTCAAGTAGAAAAGTTGGAGCCACTAGCTTAAATTCTTAGAGCTCGAGGTCCCATATTGTTTTTACTTTCATATCAAGTCTTGGTGTAAGGTATCATTTGATATTTCTGTCAATTATGAGTGAAGTATTTTATTCTGTAAAAAGAGATCATTTGTATGTGATAGACCTGTTCATGGAATGACTATTCTCTAGGACAGAAGGTCGTCTTAACATTTAATGGAACTATATGTATACATACATCATTGTACCAGTTATCCATGTTAAAGTCCTTGACTTGCTCTTACTGGCTGTTATTATCCCTTTATTAGTTCCATTATACATGTGTTTTTAGAATTCTACCAATACAAGTATATAGAGTTCCGAAATGCATATGGTAAATTTGGTGATGTTAAGTTAGTTTATGTGGAAAGTTTTGTTTGTTGCGGCAGACAGGGAGTCAGCCACTCTTTTAAGGCTAAAGATTCAATCTTTAATCTGACAGTGAGAACTCTCAAATTTAAGCACATAGTGAAAATAGCGGGAAAGCTTGCAGTCATATAAAAAAACAAGCTCGCGTTTGTTTGAATGATTTGTGAGACAAACAGTCTAACTTGAATGTTTTTTTGAAACATTTTTTAAAGTTCAGCCCAACATTCATAGTAGTTGAGATGGCTAAACTTATCCATTCTCATTGATTCTTGCATTGTGGGTGTGTGTGTTTTGCCCCTTGCTTATCAAATGGAAGTGTTGGTAGATCTTCTTACAATATCCAAAAGGGTAAAATCAACTGCATTTCATTGTGTCCTTCGAAGTAGACTGAGTTCATGGATGTTCTTTTTGCTTTTTAGGCCATTGTGGCTTCTTTGAGTGGTTTCTAGAAGAGATGTTGTATAGTTAAAGTTATTGCATTGCTGTCTTAAACAGTTGTGTAGACTATACCTTAAAGAGAAGTCATCTTTTGATTCCTTCCCTTGCATATTTTCTACTTTGAAGAGGTTATTGGATCCTCTTAAAACTACTGAAGACTGTATTAATTTAATATCTTGCCGTACTTTTTTAGCCTTAATTTTTTATGATGTGGGTGTACGCTTTGAAAATCTTTTGTTTTTTAGGGAATATTTTGGATTGGTGTCAAAGAATAACGATGAATATGGTGGAAATAAATGGGAAGTAGGTGGTGTTGGTAGGATTAGTTGTAATCAACAACCATTAACTAATTGGTGGAGAAAAGGTTTAAGCTGAGATTGTTGTGGTTAGAAGTATTTTTGTCAAGCTGTCCATCTGCGAGTACTAACTCCAGTTAATCATATGCACATCATTTTCTAGCATGATCTGCTTTGGAAGCAGATTTGCCAACATATTTCTCGGTCTAGGAATGTTGTTTGCCAACAGCTTCACCTTCACCTGTTACAGGAGGTGAACTTATCCAATCTTATCGTTTCTTGCATTATCAGTTATTAGAAGGTGGAAGGTGGCCGCTTATATATGGCCTTCTAAACCCTTCTATTCTCTGATTAATTGATTTCACACGGCATGAAGACACCCTCAATAATCAACAATCAACAAACAGAAGCCGAGTTAACCTTCACTCAACATTCTTCGACGACTATTTCTTTACCTGTTGAAGACGTAGAATCAGATGATGATGACATGCTGCTCCAATTACTTTACAAACAAAAAGCTTAGAAAAGGAATTTAGATTGATTGAGGAGGTTCAAGGATGTGTGTGCATGCACCCTTTTTTTTTTTGGTTGAAATAGAATTTAGACTCATATCAGTGTATGTTTCTGGAGGTTCAAAAAGATCATGGTTATAAACTTGGTAAATTGTATATTGCATTTTGAGTGAATAACTTTTCATGTTCTTATATAATATATAATAGCACGTTATAGGCTAATATATTATATATAATGAAAAAAAAAAAAAAAAGCCTGCAAATAGTGCGGGTTATATGCTAGTTTATGTAACTTTGAAGCAAATGCTTAGGTGCTCCTAGTGGTGGTCTATTAATTGAGAAAATAGAATATGATCAGCCACCACTATAATTTGTACATAAAATGGAAGTATTATTCATGAAATGAAATTATATAATCCATTTGTGACGTTTTGGAATTCTAATGGTACCACTCAAAATACCCAAAAGTTACTGTAGAGGTTTTGTACAATTTCCTTTGAATATTATGGTACCAGTGTCTCTTTAGAACCTTCCAAATTAACTCCTGGTTTGCTTTCTTCTTTGTGCAGTGTTTCCAATTGATATCCACCGAAGAGTTATTAAAAAAGATCAAGATTGAACAGAAAAATTTTGTCAAATTTATGCGTCATTAGACTTGATAGCCTGAATGAAAATAGAGTATAATGTGATAAGAAAATAGTGGAGATCATTCAATTTATGAATTGAAAAAAAAAAGAAAAAAAAAAAGAAAGACTAAAAAATAATAATATTGTTTTGAAAAAGTTCCCAACACCTTATTCATCTGATAAAGAGAAAGATTGTAATAAATTGCAGGATGTTTACGGATCAGGATCTCTGAAATTCCTTGGGCAGATTGTAGGGATTATTTGCAATTGTGAAAGACTTTCTGTTGTAAACTCTATAAGGCTCTTTTCATAATTGCCTACCAACTTGCCCTAATTGCTGGGAAAAGCAATTGCAAGGAATTTTCAGGGAATGTCAATAGGGATGGTTACAGGTGAAGGTAGGAATTTTCGTAATGAAATTCTCTTCCTATAATGGACCTTTCATTGCAGACTTTTCCATTAATTTCGCTGAACTTCCTATTTTGCCTTTCAAAATACTAAAATGAAAAGAAAAAAAATATATATGTCAATTAATTTAATTTAATTTATATTATAATACTTTTTCAAAGATTTAAGATGAGGTCTTATATAAAATTGGAAGGCGACGTGGCATGTTGAACATGCATAGGGATCATCTTCAGTTTAAATGAACTGTAAAGTATTCTGTTAGTATAAACATGAGAGTGATTTTGTTTAAAAAAATGTGAAAAGACATTTACTTTCATATTTACACTGACTGAATACTCTCCAGTTCATTTAAACTTAAATAATCTTAATCCGTTAAACACATGAATATGTGCAGAATGGTATGACATGTCATCCTTTAAATCATGGCATAGCGTTAATTTATTGAATGAAAGGGTGATAGAAATAATTAAATTGAAAAATAAGCATATTAGAAACTAATAGATTAAATTAAAGGGAAATTGTTTTTTTAATTTTAATAATTAAAGGCCTGAAGTTTCTCTTATAACAAATAAGATTAATACTATAAACTATATTTTTATTCCATTATTATTCCACCATATTATCCAATTAACAGTAGATAATTGGCCTTATTTATCTCAAAGACAGAAATCCTGCCCCATATTTGTCATAAGGGTAAAATTTAGGCTTTATAGAATAATTTCCTTAAATTAAAATAGCGTGAAACCTCAAATATTAAATATGTTTTAAAAAAAAAAAAAAAAAAAAAGTCAAGGATGTTTCCGTAATTGCAGTGTATAAACGGGCTTAAATGTAATCAAGTAGCGTCATCAGTTACGGAATCTTGAGCACAGGAATCTTTTTGTTTGGGGCTTGTGGAAGCTGAGTCAGCTCCACCATAAACGATCACTCCCACAGACAGTGCCATGCGGCCATGCTTCTTCTTCTTCTTGGTCCTTTCTCCTCCTTCGCAAAGATAACATTAAGAAATGCAAAACCCATAAATAAAAAATAAAAAAAAATAAATTCCTGTGATTAACCACTCTCACCAAACCCTTTCTGCTACCACAAGATTAAAGAAAATAATCTTTCAACTCTGCGGAATTTTTTTGATCGGCCATGGCGTTGCAGAGGCAGCTACTGAAGAAGGCAAGGTTTGGTAATTACCAGAACACCCTTCCTCTCTGCATTTCCTCCTTCTCCACGGTTCCTTCTTCTGTTGCTGCTGGCGATGACGCTTCTCCGCCTCAGCTCCCGCCCTTCGATCACGCTCCGAGGCCGTACAGGGGCCCACTGGCCGACGAAGTCTTCCAGAAGCGAAAGCAGTTTCTGGGTCCTTCTCTGTTCCACTACTATCAGAAGCCTGTAAGCGTTTGTTTTATTCGGGATCGGATTTGATTGTTTGGGTAACCAATTGATTTAATTGTTTATTTGTTTTGTTTGTTTTGTTTTTGAATTGTTGCACGCAGCTGAATATTGTGGAGGGAAAGATGCAGTATTTGTACGATGATAATGGGAGGCGTTACCTGGATGCTTTTGCTGGAATAGTAACGGTGTCTTGTGGGCATTGCCATCCTGAGGTTTTGGAAGCTATCGTGGAGCAGAGCAAGCTTCTTCAGCACGCTACAACCATTTACCTACATCATGCAATCGCCGATTATGCTGAGGCATTGGCTTCCAAAATGCCCGGAAACCTAAAGGTTGTTCTTCGTTTATTAAATTTGTGTTATCCCAAAAGCATAAATTGGTGAAAACTATTCTTTTTGTGTTACCATGACAAAAATCAAAGATATAGTAGGATATATAGGACCATCTGTTTTGCTATCATGGCAAATTATCAAAAGCCTAAGCTAATAGCATACAGTGATTTTAATTTTTATTCACTGAACTATCTTTTTAAACATTCTTGATTTCTATGTTATGGTAAGGGCGGGGGGGAACATGATGGTGTACTTGATGAAAGTGAGAGCTTCAATGGGACCTTGTTTTGAAAATGCAGGTTGTGTATTTTGTGAATTCTGGGTCAGAAGCGAATGAATTAGCAATGCTGATGGCCCGTCTATACACGGGTAATCTTGGTATGATCTCATTGCGGAATGCTTATCATGGGGGAAGTTCTGCCACGCTTGGACTCACTGCTCTGAACACTTGGAAGTACCCAATACCACAGGTTTGTTTAACTTAGATGGTTGTATCATGTATGCATAAAGTGTCTACTAGTGCTCAATATGTTTTCTCCTCAAACTTCGATAAGATTAGGTGTAACTGGACAATATGTCTACTAGGCCATGTCTGTTCCCTACTTTCCAAGGAGATTTGGCAAGATATTTTCTTCTGATTTATCTGCTCAAAATTAGTGCAACATTTTCGCAGGGTGAAATTCATCATGTTGTAAATCCAGATCCATACCGTGGAGTTTTCGGCTCTGATGCCAATCGTTACGCCAAAGATGTACAAGATCATGTTGATTTTGGTACTTCAGGAAAAGTTGCTGGATTTATAGCTGAAACAATTCAGGTTTGCATTGTTTTTTTGCCTCTAGAATGAGGTCTGAAATTGTTGTTACAACCACCTTGGTAAGGACACTGAAAATATTCAAACTGTTTGAACATTTTCGTTAACCATAGGGAGTTGGAGGAGCAGTTGAATTGGCCCCTGGATACTTGAAGCTGGTTTATGACATCATACGCAAGGCCGGTGGTGTCTGTATTGCTGATGAAGTGCAAACTGGGTTTGGTCGCACAGGAAGCCATTACTGGGGCTTTGAAACACAGGGTGTCATTCCTGACATAGTTACTATGGCAAAGGTCATTACCCATTTACCCTATATAGTAATCTATTTTAGAAAGACTCATAGATAATGTAATTGCTACATCAGCCATTTGCCTTTTTTGTTGTTGTTGTTGTTATAGTAGCCTTTTCAGTTAAATAACTTGTGATTTATTTATTTGTTTGGATAAGTAAATGACTTGTGAGTTTAGTCTATTACTTTCTGTGTCATATAATCTTGTGCAATCATCATTCCATTACATTTCACAAATAAATCTATCAGGGTATTGGCAATGGTTTACCTTTGGGAGCAGTGGTGACAACCCCGGAGATAGCAAGTGTGTTGGCCCAGAAAATTCAATTTAATACTTTTGGTGGGAACCCTGTATGTTCGGCTGGGGGACTGGCAGTGCTCAGAGTTCTTGACAAGGAGAAGCGTCAAGCTCATTGCACTGATGTTGGTTCTCACTTGCTCAGGCGTTTGAGAGCTCTTCAGCAAAGACATGAAAGTAATTATTCTTGAATTTAACACGTCTAAAAATCTATTATCTTTTATCTTTATTGTAATTTGGACTGAGTTTTTCTCCAAACTGAATTGAAAGAAGTTCTTCCAATTTGGAGGACATCTTTGTCCTTGTAATTTAGATAGCTAATATTGGTGTTTCGTTTTACAGCACTTCTTTAACCCTCCAAATTACATCAAAATGTGAATCCAGCAGCCAACTTTTAGGCTTTTACGCATAAGTTGACCTCCTTTTCTTAGTACTGAAAAACCCTGTCATGTGGGTATCTGCATTTGACTAATACAGGTTCAATTAATCTACGAATGCAAACCTTAAGAAAGCCAAAGTTAATTCTTCCACTTTTGATATTCATTTTTCTGCATCATGCTGATGAAATTGCATGAGGATATTAGTCTTCTGACAGGATTTTGTCAAGTATGCTCACTACACGTAGACTACATACTGGGTAGTACTTTTAGAAAGATAGAATATCACCATGTGAACATAACATTAAGTTACAAATGTAACTCCTGAGGGACCAACCACTATTCTAAATATAAAGTAAGTGGAGAATTGTTGTTCATTAGAGTGCTGGAGTGCGGAGGTTGTTCCCATCATTGAAGTCAGAGTGTGGAATTGAGCTTTCCAAATGATAAAGACAAAAAAAAAAGTGCTTAGTTTCGTTGGAAAAACCAACGCAAATATCATATTGACTTCCTTATTAGACTCAAATAGATTTTTATCATATTTTACTTCATATCATGGTCCTTAGTCAGTACTACACTGTACCTATTAGAATCAATATCTAGCTGTAGTCAATGTTTATCTATATGGCTCTTTCATTCCCAGCTCAGTATTTATACTTTAGACTGGTATTTTATGTACGCATTTCTCATCTTATACATTTATATATTTTGCAGTCATTGGAGATGTGAGGGGCAGGGGCTTAATGGTGGGTTTAGAACTTGTGACTGACAGGAATGAGAAGACACCTGCTAAGGCAGAAACCGCGGTTCTATTTGAGAAACTTAGAGGTATCAGGACATGTCTCCCGACCCAAAATTAATTGAGAGAAGCTATTAGTTATATATCAATTTTTACTCATTTAAAATTTCCTTTAGTTATAATAATCATCTAACGGTTCCTCATTGCAGAGCTCGGTGTTCTAGTTGGGAAAGGGGGACTGCATGGAAATGTTTTTAGAGTAAAGCCACCAATGTGTTTTAGCAAGGATGATGCAGGTAACCTTTTGTCTCAGACAGTTTTAATGATTTAAATCTCTATTTAGTTGAACTATCAGCCTCTATATGTATATTAATTTGAAGGTGTGTTTACCAGATAATAATTAGAAAAAAGAGAAAGTCCTATTCAGAAAATTTGCCATTCATATTTTCTTCTAAATGCTTTTTGTAGTACAATCTATGGTAACAATTAAATTGGTTTCTGAATCTGCAGATTTTCTTGTTGATGCCTTGGACTATGCCATGTCAAAGTTGTGAGGATATATCACCAGGAGTTTAGATGCTTATCTACTCTACAAAGAACTCTACAAGGAACTTCTCCATGAAAATTATGCAAGATGCCACACTTTCTAGTGAAAAATAAATAAAATGCCTCTATTTTTTTTTTTTTTTTAACCAAAAAGGGTGCAGAATACGTTTACTGGGCCACCCTCCCTGGGTTAATTGCAATACTGGCTACTTTATCAGGTTCTTATAATTGATACAAAGAAGAGAACCTTAATCTTTATTTTTGAAAGCCTTGAATGCAAAGCATGCTTTGTGCTCTGTAGGTTCAGAAGATCAAAATAAATTCTAATGACAAAATTTGAACATTAATAATTGTGGTGCTGGTAATGTGTACAGAAATATCAATTGAAAAATGCTATTTCATTCGGCCTATATCTCATAAGAGTAATGTTATATGCAAGACTCTTATCCTCCCAAATGTAATGTGACTTTTAAAATTACTATTGAATTTAGAACGGATCATTATTGAAGTTTGATTTAATGGCAATTTTAAAAGCGACATCACATTTGGGAGGATACGAGTCTTGGATCTAGCATTATTTCTCTCAAAAATAGAACCAAAAGGTTTTGTTTTTTTTTTTTCCCCTAACCCAGAAACCAGAAGATAAAAGTGAATAGAGTTGGTCGGTCTACATATGTATTGGGCATCCAAAATGATTAACACTTTTCCTCACTTTAATATGTTCCCGGGGAGAATTTCAGGTGAAAACAAACCAAAATGTATCTGCATGCTTCAGTTGAAGTTGCATAAATTTTGGGTCTAAATAAGAAGAAATTTCTTGGCTCAATTTTCTTTCATAGAATAAATAAATAAATAAAACAAAAACCTTTGTCCATTTGTGAGTCCAAAGTGTGGGTGCCCTCGTTGTTATTGTGAGGTTCTGAAGCGAACGCATTAATCTATGTAGGGAGAGTGAGGACCTGTCAAATAGGTGAGTGTGCCCTTGTCATGGCTTTTTGAAAAAATTTCATATAGCCCTAATGAACTTCTAACCATTTTGACATGTTTCCTTAATATTTAAAAACTCACTTTGGTACCATGAACTTCTAATATCTATCACTTAACCCCTTCCGTTAAGATTTTCCATTAAATTCTAACGGAGAGGTGCTAAAATTCTCAAAATATCCATCGCTTTAGATTTTTTTTTTTTATAATTTTTTTTGTTTAAATACAGGGGTAATTTGAGAATTTTGACAGAATTAATGATGAATCCTGATGGAAGGGGGTTAAGTGGTAGACATTAGAAGTTCAGGTACCAAAGTAGGAGTTTTTAAAGATTATTAGGAACATGTCAAAATAGCTGAAAATTTAAGGGAGCTATCTGAAATTTTTCCTAGCTTTTTCGAAAATGAAATCATTTTTCATCACACTATATAAAAGTAGAAGTCTTTTTTTTAATCTTTGGGGAAAATAAAATTAGTTCTTAGGTTTTCATGTGATTTTAAATTAGTCCATAGATTTTCAATTTCAATAATTAAGTCCATAAGTTTTCTTATTATTTCAAATATGTCTATCCGTCAACCTATTATCTAATTAATTAATGGTATGCCATATTAGACAAATCCATTAATGCCACATAACTCTCATTCGACATGTCATGTGTCAATTTTACGTGTCACGTAACACGATTACTTTAAATTATAAATATGCCTTAAATAAATTGTTTTTAAAAAAGTAAAAAACAAAATTTTAACTTAGGGTATATTTGTAATTTAAAGAAACTATGTCATGTGGCATGTACAGCTGACATAGGACATGTCAAACGAGAGTCATGTGTCATTAATTGATTAGTATTACATGACATATTATTAATTAATTGGACGATAGGTTGACAGATTGGCATATTTGAAATCAAAAGAAAACCTAAGGGACCTAATTGTCGAAATTGAAAACCTAAAGATTAAATTGAAATAGCAAGAAAACTTAGGGACCTAATCTTTTCTTTTGATGACTACATGAGTGAACCGTTACAAAATAATAATAATAATAATAATAATAATAATAATAATAAAATAAATCCCATATTATCATGCTTTAGAACTCTACTTGGGAGGTTTACCATCATTTACGATTTATATCCTATCTGCTTAATGGACCCTAAAAACTGAACTGCTATGGAAAATATTTAGCAAATACTCAATAATGTCATTAACTGATACTCTAACACCCCTTACCTTAACCTTAGCTTAGCATGTGGATCAACTGAACTTATTCAAAACACCTAAACCTAATCTCACCCCCACCAGTTGGCCAACCACACTCTCCCCCCAATTCTCAAATTCTTTGATTTTCCCACTTCCTCTCAACCCCCTTCAAGAACCCAAGACCATAGAGACAAAAAAAAAAAAAGGCACCCATTTGGCCACCTTAATCTTCCTACACTAAGCTATTTTTGAAACAAGGAAATGCATCAAGTCCATGGTAAGTAATCTTTTTCTCTTGACGTTTTGAGTCTTGAGAGTTCATAAATAGAATGATTAATTAATTAGTATGTTTCTTAGACCTTATATATCAGATTTTTCAAAGAAACATGTTGTCTCCTTGTGAACCGATTTGTGTGTAGTCATGTTTTCCTTATATTTTCACATAATTACTTGCTATTTTTATGACATGATTGATTAATGTTAATCATAATCATCAGAATATGGAAATCAAATCTAGACAATGGCATGATATCTCCTAGCAGAATGCATATAAATTAGGTTTTCTCGTCGACTCTACTATTTCACGATCATGCATTCCAAACCTTGTAAGTTATTATATCAAATCGAATAGATTAGGTATCATGATGTTAAATCAGTTCATACAACATGATTTTATGCCTTGATTCATAACCAAATTTCAATTGAAAATAGTAGCATCATTATGTTCATAATAAAGATCATTAAAACATGTAGAAACATTCACTTTGATGTTATGTTTTAGTCAGCAATGTTTAAAAAACATTATGTTCCAAGAAACACATGAATTAACCCAAAATCATCATGGTAGTTGATTTAAAGTATCAGTTTTGTAAAAAATTAACCCAAAATCTTCAAGACAACACCTATACTTCATAAAATGATGTGAAACATATATTTTAAAATGAATCATATATGATATATGGATATGAATTTTAAGACATGGCAGAAACTTTCATGGCCTAAATCTTCATATTAGATGGTCCAACTAAATGGCAAAGCTGGTTTAAACAATAGCCCTTTAAATTGCGTTAAACCTAATATTGGAAAATCATATCATTTTATGTAACTTGCATCAAACATAAGCACCATTTTAATTCTGGAACTTGCTGTCCAAAACATGTTAAAGATGTATTTGATCCATGTTTTACTTTTTTTTTTTTGAAGTGAACTTCCATTCTCTCATTTAAAATTGAATCAGAGGTTACATCGCTCAGAGAATACAATATCATGAATAAAATCAGGGTATTTTTCTATCCAAAATTTTCTCCACAGGAGTTTGAAGTGCTGCCTTGGCCATCAAATGTGCCGCCATATTTGCCTCCCTTCTAGTATGCATCACAAACCAAGATTGGAAGCTACACAACACTCTCCGTGAAGCCTCAATTAGATTACCATATCGTTGCCAGGATTGATCGGCTTTCTGAAAGGCTTGTACAATGGTCAGAGCATCGCCTTCCAGAATAACCTTTTGGAGGCCCAGATCTCTACTAAATTGTACTGCTTTCCATGCAGCATAAGCCTCTGCGGTAGTCAAATCTGTAAGATACATCTGAGAGGAGTGCAAGGCAGCGATAACTTCACCCTCCCCATCACGAACAATAACCCCCGCACCCATCATTTTTCTAGATTTATCAATAGCTGCATCCCAGTTGATTTTGAATACCCCCCAAGGAGGGGGATCCTGTTTTACTAAGGTTATGTTTGGTATGTGGAATGGCTATTCCATGGAATAGCCTATATTAAAAATGAAATGAGTAGAGTAAATTAGTTTTGGAATAACCATTCCAATAGCTATGATGGAATGACTATTCCTTCAATTGAGGGAATAATCATTCCTCTTAAGTTGAAAAGAATGGTTATTCCCTCAATTAAAGGAATAACTATTCATTCATAACCATCGGAATGACTATTTCAAGGCTAATGCATTACACTTATTTTATATTTGATAAAGGCTATTCCATGGAATAGTCATTCCTCGTACCAAACATGTCCTAAGTGATAAGTCATAGACATGTTTTAAGGATACTTAAGCGTACACAATTAGAAATATATATATATATATTATATAATATTTTTTCAAAAAGAAAGCTAAAAAAAATTCATTTTCTAAGTAAAATTCAAGTTCAACTCTACTTTAATTACCTTGTTTTGAGAGTTAATGAAATTTTATAATAAAATAAATTAAACTAAAATAAAATGATTTGTAAGAAAATAAATCTTATTTTGGATTAAATTTAAAAATATAAATAAAAATAAAAAAGAGAAATCCTAGGGCTAAGCCCTATGCGTATTTTTAGAATGAAATTCTTTAAGAAAAGGGAAAAAGTCAAAAACCTTTATGTAAGGAAAGGACATCCCTCTTGACCCTCTACACATGCTAAGGTTATACGATTATGAAAAGTTTTAGAAAGTAAAACGTGAGCATGTGTAAGGTGGAACCATATTTCAAAAAACCATTTGGCCTAAGAGAAAGATAGAACCACAGAATCAGGCTATGATGGAGTGCACCACACTAAAATTACAGTTATATGAAAGTGTGGTCATTACTATGTTTGTCATGCTAAGTTAGGGTTGTAAATGAAAAGTCTATTCAACAATCTGTTCATATAAACTAAACTTGAATTCAATTTGTTTAATAAATGACTATATCATGAACACAAAATTAGATTCAAATATTAAACGAGTTATACTCATATAAACTCGACTCGACTTGTATAATTTCATTTTTATTAGTTTTTACAGTATTATTTTAATTTCGTAATTAAAACATCTTAAATAAAGAGGAATTATCTTCCTAATATAATAGATATAGCTTAAATTATTGTTATTATGAGTATTAATATAGATATAAGTGTGTTTGTGTGTGCATAAGAGTGTTTTTGTGTATGTATAAATATGTGTATGTACACGTACGAGCACATAATGAATTTGTATACATACTATAAAAGGTACATATAAATTGGATATTAGATTATTTAAAATTCAAGTTTAATTTATTTAATTAACTCATATAATAAATTCTTAACAATAAAATTAGCTAATATTAGTATGGATTTATGAAAAAAATAAAAAATAAACAATCATGATATTTACTTTATATAAGGAATAAATAAGTTAACTGAGCAGTTCATTAACAAACTCAAGTTCGCTTAAAAAATAAATGAGCCAAGTGTTTAAATTATCTACCTCGGTGATAAGCTCGAACTCGGTTCATGCTCAAAATAAAATTAAATGAATAAAGCTAAAACATTCAATGTTCAACTTGATTACAGCCCTATTCTGAATACATCCAGTAGTTAATTAGTTGTTATAGTGCATTTGCGGCCATGAGTGTTGCCAGATCCTCAAAGGTTAGACCGCATAACTCCATGCGGAGCATAATAGTATGTGAGGTAATAAGTAACAAGTGAAATACTTTTTTTAACTTATGCTTTTTATTAAGTAAGATTAGGGAAAATGTTTTGAGTTTAGCAAAAAAAAATTATGTTATATATTATATGTTATCTGAACTCTTAATTAACTCTTTGCTTTAAATGATTTTTTAAATCAACTATTTAAAATCAGTTGGAAATATTACTTGTCGTGCCTTTCGCTCACTTTTTATTTTTCCCCATTTCACGTTTGGAGGCTAACGAAATAGGAGGTCGTGATGCTTATGCTTTATTGGGAGAAACTGCATTTGCATGTTATAATAAGTGCCATAGCCCATAGGCCATAGGTATAAACCATTTTGAATACTTGAGTTTTTATTTTGACAACTTAATGTATCTTGACCTTATGCTTCTGCAATATGTATTTTTCATGGCATGCATTGTAGTGGTTTATAAGTACTTTGAGTTTTATTAATATGTAACATTGGCACCTCTGAAGCTTTAAGGTTAACAAATCTAGCTTCATGGGTTGGGGAAGTTGCAGATACCGCAAAATATAAATTACCAACCTAATCAGTAGAAGTTTGGACCTTATAACATAACAAGAAGTCACATGAAATTATGATGGGAGCTTGGCTCTGATCTTAATGGATTTTTTGGATCAGCAGTGACCTTGGCCATGAACCTGAAAATAGATAGTCCATTAAAACAATTTAAAGCAATTGATACAACTAACAATCACCATCAAGTTTAATTAACCCGTATCAGTTCCTTCCAGTAAAAACATGATCATTTCAAAGCACAAAGAAGCCTTTTTTTTTTTTTTTTCAGAAAACACAAGTGTTTTTGAGACATTTGAAAGACAGAAAATGCACCCAACAAATATTTACATGACATAGTTCCAACTATGAACTTAAAATTTAAATCTGAAATATATGAACTTTTAAGACAAGATAATGTACAAGCACTAAAAATTACCTTAACTACAACTTTGCTCTCGCATAAAAAGGCTCACGATGACGCGTAGCCCAAACTGAGCTCAACGCTCGAAGGCGTTGGAAGTATTCTCCCAAAGCAAGCAGACCTCGAGCTGACTGGCGGATAGTCAGGATGCGAGACATCTGATGCAGGGTTTGCTGCCGAACATGGTCAGCCTGTTCCAACAAGAATCTTATTAGTGACATGCCTATTATGCAGATTATCTGAAATTAAAACCTGAAAAAAAAACAAAAAGATTGCTTCTACAAAGATTTGCTTCTTTTAATGAAATCCTATGGCTTGCCAAATATAGGGTAGAGATGTTCTGAAATGCACTAAAACTTTAGTGTTAACCACTGCTTGGCATATTCCTCTCCTCTGTATTGCCATAGAACACCCAAAAAAAAAAACTACTGCTTGGCATAGAGCTAATTACGTAATCACTTTGTGGATCAGTCCAGTACATGAACTTCTTAATCCTATATACTGTTTACAGTGAAAGATTTACAGAAAAATCTAATAATTAATTTGATTTTAGCTTTGCAAAAGATAACTTAATAACAGTCTTTCCCAAGGATTTCATGGACCTGTTTCTATCTCCTCATGAAGTGAACTACCAAAATGCTCTGCCAATCTCCCATCCAGATTTGAGCTAATATCACAGACTTACAAACTTCCAACCAAAATTATCTTCGAATCCTCAGAGAATCTATTCAGATATAATTTAAGAAACCCTTTAAAGTTGAGCTCTGATTATAAATAAACAAAAGCTTTCAACAGCTTCGCGACAGATTTCTTTTTTCTTTTCTTGTTTTTTAGGGGAGGGGGGATGCAAAAAAATAGTTGAAATTTTTAAAACTGGAGCTGTAACATGGGAAATGCTGTTTTCTTATTGAAGTTCCTTTTTCATTTCAAAGGAAAATTATCAGCAACTCTCCAACACCTGGCTCTAAAGTAAAACAAATTGATGAACTAAAACACTTTTAGCCAACAATTGGCTTAAGTGTCAAGGGTGGGGGCACAAATCTCACCAATAAAATAAAATATAAAAGAAACCTTTAACAGCGAATGCAATACTGCTTTACTGAATGAAAGTATGCCAAAAAGGAAGGTGTATTAGCATACATCGCTTTAAACTTCGAATGACATTAAATTTAAGATCCGCATGAACAAGTCTGGCCTTTAGGATAAATAGTCTCATTTTTCTTTCGAGGCATATATACTACTTATAGTATCAGGTCCTCGGGCCTATTAAAATAAATAAATAAGAAGATAAAAAAGCCATAAACAGAAAAACAAAGAAAATCAAAACTCTAAAAGGATTCTTTCCCTACACAATTGCCTTTAAATCGACTTACATACAATCCAAATTGTTGTTCTTTTGGGCAGAAAAAAAGTACTTTCTGTTGGGAATTTGCAAATTAAAAGCTATTAGAACGAATTCTTGGTTATATAAATTGACAAATGAACAACTTGATGGGTCTTAATAGTTAACAGGTACTTCACAAAGAGAGAGAGAACAACACAAATATCAGTCACACTGAGAGTCAGAATTTGGAGTAAAAGCATTTATGATAAGTTTGGTAAGAAAAATTGCTATTTCTTGGAATAGTCTTTATTAAGAATGGAATGAGTGTAACAAATTAGTTTTGGAATAGTCATTCTCATGACCATGAGAGAATGGTTATTCCTTCAATTGATGGAATAGTTATTTCTCTCACATTTTAGAAGAATAGTCATTCTCTTATAGCCAACGGCATGGCTATTCCAAGCCTAATTTATTCTACTCAGTGTGTACCTCATTCACATAGATCTCTAGAGCTTCCAACTTCTCCACTGCAGTACCCATCTGCAGAATGTAAGTTTCTTCAAGCAGTCGCCTATCTGCTAGAGTCTTGGCCAGATGTTCCTGGAGTTTCTCCATACCTTGCGTAAGAGCATCCTCAGCTTGCTCACATGATTGTTTAAGATTATGAATTTCAAAGACTTGATGTTCTGTCATGACGTCAATCTGAGGCACAAGCACCTGTAATCAACATGGATTGACAAATAAGCATTATCTTATATTTGATTATGGAATTACAGCATGCTGCATTAAAAAGAACTCAAAAAATAAAAAGAAATTTTTTCAAAAAAAAAAAGAATAACATATAATAGCATATTTATTCTTAACACATGGTTTGTTGTTCATAAACTGTTTCCATTACTTCATATATTTATTTTTGATTGCCAATTAATACAGGGGAGACTCTAATTAGTAGGATTCATCCAACTTTAGTTCACTAAAAACCATTAAAATTGGACTTGGATCCTAAAATTTCCACTCCAAGTTGTTCCCATGAATTGAGAAATGCATGATCCCCAAACCTTGATAAGTTCCGAAGGGCGAAACCCTCCAATCCACAAGAAAAAGCGCTCAGCTGATGTTTTCCACATGCCAGACATCACATAGAAGACATCAGCTTTTGTTGCAGTTGCTTTGATGCGGAAAAGTTGAAAATAGTGCGACAAGCCATCAGTTACCAGCATTTCAAGTTCTCCATCCCCTATATGTGCATTCAAAGCATTCCTCAGCTCACGAGTCTGTCTATTTTGTTCTTCCACCCAGTGTCCATACTCCATCTCAAATGTAGTAACCCCTGGATAATCCTTGGCGTGGGCTAATTTTAGACAATATCATGAAAGAACAAAGAAGGGGCGCCAAGGGCATAATAAAAGAAGAAAAATGTACCAACGGGAAATAAAACCACAAAGATTATACTCAGCATGTCAGAAATTTATACATGAAGATAAATATCTCATTGAAAAATTTGACTCTAGTGTTACAACTGTACTTCAACCTTCTGAAAGGTGAGTTTATTTTCAGGGTGTAGACATCTCTTTCATTAATGTGCATCGAGTATACATACATGCATGTTTAGTAACAACCTATATCTTCAATCAACAAATTAATATTCTTGAGCCTTAGAAAAAATACAATTGCAAATTGAACATTCTAAGAATATAATCTTTAGTTTCATGATTTAGTAAATGAGAATAACCGACATACTTGTCCTGGCAGCAAAGAAGTTTATGAAGGATTAAAGGGATCGAGATCCAAATGGCGAACTGCAAGTATAACCAGAAAACAACCAGTACAAAGGCAGAGATATAGGTACTATTACTGCCTGAATCATTTTTTCGGGCAAATTTTTGCTTTTGCATCCACAAAACTTTAATGCAGCAGTATTTTTATTGCAAGTTTTCAAAAGGGTAATTGGAAAGACACGAACCAACTATTTTGACATAGCAATATATCACTTTGTCTTCAGATAAGTTTTCCATGTTCACACAATTTTAGGACATTTTGACCAAGACCACGTTCATAGTTTTAAGCAACTCCTTGTTTGGCAATACCAAGGAAAATGAAATGAAAAAGAAAATAACTAGGGAAGAGAAGGAGAAGGGAAGATGTTTCTTCATTTTTGTGTTTGTATACAGTGAGGAAAGGGGAAAAGAAAAGGAGACGAGCATTTTTTCCTTTGTTTGGTTTGTTGAGAAAACAGAACTGAGAGTATATCCTATATCTTTGTTTGACTTATAGGCCCTTACATAAGAAATATGATCCTACTTATTCTGGAGAAATAGAGAACATCAATATAATTTAATAAAAAAATTGATTATAGGCCATCATGGTTGACTACTTGGTGTAAGTTCCCTTCCTGATCTTAAGCCACATCTCAATGCTTCAAACAAGTAATAAAGGGGAAGAGTGCCTGCTCCTCCTGTTAGTGCCCCTTAAACTTGAGGGGAAACTTCACTTTACCCTCAAAGTGTAATCATAACCTCAAACTTTTGGTTTTTGTAATGTCAGTATCTCAAGAATTTTTTCCTTTTAATTCAATCCTTTTTCGCTAAAATGCCCAAAATGCCTCCGTTTCTTTTTTTTTTCTTCAAAGTATTTTGGACATTTTTGCAAAAAAAAAAAAAAAAGGTGAAATGAAAAGGGAAAATTTTTGGAACAACGACCTTGCAAAAATTAAAAGTTCGAAGTTATGGTTGCAAAAATACTGATAGTTATGGCGGTAAGTGAAGTTTCTACTAAACTTAACTCTAGCTTATTGAATGAAGCACACAACACTAACATCTGAAGAGACGGAAGATGCTCAAAAGCTTAATCCACCAACAACCCACAGCCATGGGCACATGCAATATAAACAAGACTCAGCAACATTTGAGACGGAAGATTAGATCAATGATGATGGCTGTCAGCGTATTGACGAACAAACCTGAGTTTACAATTGCGGAGAACCCACAACCTACACATAAGCCCTGCAGTAAAACATGAACTCATTAATATATTCAAGCGGAGGAAAAAAGTTATACTCATTGGTAAAAACATAAAAGCTATTTATTTCAAACCTGCTGCCGGGCACGCTCAAGCTTTTGCGCCATTTGTATTTTTTCCACAAATGGCTTTCACGAACAGCTGGCCTCCCGCAGATTTTATGGAAGTTTTGTTTTGAATTCGCAGATTTTATGAAAGTTGTATACGAGGTAAAGGTTGCTGCTGCTGAATCAAAACATCCTATCATCCTATGTAAAGGAAAAGCTTTGTGGACCATTGCTGAGGTAATCTGCCCCTTTTTGCCTCAGTGGGCGGCCCCTTTTGCTTACCTCAGAAATCCATTGCCCTCTTCGACCCATCAAAGGTCTCCTCGCCAACGTGGCCATGGCTCACAAAAGTCGCAACCTTTTGTTTTTGCTTTGGAACATGCTTGGTTTCTTTACCCAAGCATCCACTTCCATCCAATAATTCTGAGTAAATTTTTTTTTTTTTTTGAAAAAAACAAGACAAGTTGGATGGGATAGCCACCAAGCATCTCCCGTTTGCTTTCTCAGAATCTAAGAATAAGAATAAAGTCTATAGACGTGGCCATGGGAAAATACATAATTTTTTTCTCCATCTCTCTCCACAAAAAGTAGGCACAATTTTACTTCAAATTATAAAATGAAAAATACTAGAAAATCTATTTAATTATCATAAATTCATAGGTTTAATGGTTATTGGGACAAGTGGATAGATTTTTTAGCATTTTCCTTAGGGTTAAATACAGTTTACCCCCTCGAAGTATAGTCACTTTTGCAATTCGGCCACCAAAGTTTAAAAAGTGACAATATACCCCCTCAAAGTTCCAAAAATTCCCAA
>FXXK01001118.1:107492-126878 GCA_900184695.1 Betula pendula
TTGGTGGCCGAATTGCAAAAGTGATTATACTTCGAGGGGATAAACTGTATTTAACCCTAAAATATAACTTAAATTAACCATAAATTTTTAAGTAAACGCACAATTTAAAATCACTCGTTCACTTTGTAATTTTAGAAATAAGATGCTTGATTTTTCGATTATTCTAAATACTTCATAAATTTTCCGTCCAAGTTTATCGGACTTTAAAATATTATTTTTTATTGCATTATAAATTTTTTTAATCAGCTCCTCCGTACGTGCCTCTCCATCTTCTACTTCCTTCTTGTTTGATTTTCATTCACCATTCTTCATGTTTGATTTTCAATCACCATTGAGAGAGTTCAAAGAGGAGTTCTTGAGTGGAGAAGAGAAGATAATGCTGAACGTTGGACAAAGCATTCGGTTTCTTTCTAGTTGAACAGTTCCTCAATATGCTCAGTTCTATGTTTTCATGTTCTCTTCCTTTCTTTTTTTTTTTTTAATGATTCGTACACATGCTGATGAAAGTAAACACAATATAGAATTTTCATTACAGCTTCATGAAAACCGACGGCAAGCTTGTGCAGAATCTCCATGCGATTTGTATAAAACTACTTGTTGAATAAATTAAAAAAAAAAAATAACAGTTTGCCATCCTGTTGTTTTGGTTAGAGTCATATTATAAGTCCAGGAACATACAAATTACTCTCCTCCTTCTCTTTTCCATCTTTCTTTTCTCTTGTAAAAAGTGAACCGCGTGGAGTTTTATGTTCAATAAAAATCATCTGTGTGGCTCTGTTATGCTCTGTTTATGGAGGCTAAAACAGAGGAGGATAAAAGCTCCTCTCTCACGAGCATGGCTCACTCATGTTATCTAAAAGTATATATGGTACTAAAATATTTTAGATAAAGAGTTGGGGTATAACGAATAACGTGTATGGAATGTACATAGCATTTGTTGTAGGTGATTTGTTGTTTAGCTGTTCTGCATATTTCTTGTAGAGTTTTTGTTCTGCAGGAAAGGTTTTGTAGAGTGTTTCCTATTCTGACCAACCTCGTTCAACTATAAATATGCCTAGCTTGTATACAGTTAAATCACCACACAAATTATACAGTTGGTATTTCAAACTTGTTCTTCTCTGTTGCGTTGGTTGTTTATTTTGAAAATTTACTATTTTTGGGGTTAGAGCTGCAATGAACATAACTTTGCATGTAGGATTACCCAAGAATTGGTATGATCTGTGGGGGAAACACATATTGCCATCAACTGATATTACAGAAGGAAAACTCTGTCCGTTACACCCAACAAACAAGAAGGAAGAAGCAGATCAAGAGCCACGTACGGAAGAGCTCATAACAAAAATTAATATTTTATGACTTTTTTTAGTTTATAATACAATAATAAAAAAAAAAAATCATACTTAAAGGTCCCATACTAATCGTCTACAGTAAATTTGGACGAATTCACGGAATAATCTATTTAGAATAATAAAAAACTTAGGTATTTAATTTTTAAAATTAAAAAGTAAGGAAGTGATTTCAAATCACGGGTTTATTCATGAATTTATTATACATTTACTCTAAAATATATTTTAGATAATTTTAAAAATAAAAAACAAAATTAATTTAGGGTTTTTTTTAAAAAAAAAAAAAATGCCACGTGGCATGTACAGGTGACAAAGATAGGGGTGGGTATCGGTTAAATTGGTGACGATAAGAGTATTTTCGCTTACTGAACCGTCTAAGATGGTTAAGCCGGTTAATTAACTGACTTCATACTGACTCTAATAATTTTTGACTATTTCAATTAAGTCGGTTAACGTTGGTTTTTTATAATAGGCTAATCCTAATTTTAAGAGCAAAAATAGGTTGTTTTTAGGGCCCAAATGATTTTTTTTTGGGCTATACAAGTGTTTAACTGTTTATTGGGCATTTTTTTTTGCTTTGAATTTGAATTTTTTTTTAATAAAAAAAAGATATACAGTTTGGGTTAACCGACAAAAAAAAATTTATATCGTCTATCGAACCGAACCGACGTCGAAACAGAAAATCATACCACCTACCGATCGCTAGTAGTTGGTGTCGGGCCAGTGATAGTTCAGCGGTAGTCGGTAAGCGAGCAACCTGTCCACCCTAGACAAATAGACCTTTTGAAACTAAAGGAAAGCTTAATAATCTAATTGTCAAAATTAAAAACCTAAATATTAAATTGAAATTGCAAGAAAACTTAAAACTAAATTTGATTTTTTCCTTATTAATCTTTTCTTTTGATGACTACATAAGAGTGAACCGTCACCAAAAAATTAAAATTAAAAAAAAAAAAAAAAAAAAAAAAAAAAAAAAAACCATATTGTCATGTTTTAGGTGTAATGATAGACGTTATCCTTATATCCTTCTTGTATCCATTTAAAATTGATGTGCCTTTTAAAATTACCATTATATTTATGATATATTATTATTAAATTTTAATCTAAATGTGATTTTAAAAATTATATTAATTTTGGGTGAACATAAGAGAGACACAAAGATGACATCTATCATTATCACAGTATCAAGTTAGGATGGAGTGTACCATATTGAAGTTACAATTAATTGTCAAGGCACACCCACGGCAACAAGTTGCTAGATCCTTGGAGGTTGAAATGCACAACCTCATGCATATGAGGTCATAAGTAACGAGTGAAGAGAGAAGTTTTTACTCGTTTAGAAATTATGATTTATGTCAAGTTTGATGAAAGAAAGCTGATTTAATTATGAAATATTTTCTGAACTTATTCTTTTTATTAAGAAATATTAAGGAAAATATTTTGAGTTCAACAAGAAAAATTTATGGTTTAAGTTATATGTTATTTGAACTCCCAACTCTTTGCTTTAAATGATTTTCTAAATTAATCATTTTAAATCGGTTGAAAATATTACTTGCTGGGTCTTTCGCTCACGTTTTATGTTTCCCTATTTTAGGTTTAGAGGCTAACGAGATAGGAGGTCGGAATGTTTAAGCTTTATTAGGGGAAACTGCATTTGCATGTTTTAATAAGCACCATATGGCACCGAAATAAACCACTTAGAATATTTGAGTATTTATTTTGGCAATTTAATGTTTTTTAACCTTATGCTTCTGTAATATATATTTTTCATGTCATGCAGTGCAGTGGTTTATAAGTGCTCTGAGTTTTCTAATATGTAACCTTGGCACCTCTGAAGCTTTAAGGTTAACAAACCTAATCTTCAAGGTCTGGGGGTGTTATAGATACCACGAAAAGTAAAATTTCAGCAAAAACAGATTCAGCCTTACCAACCTAATCTGTAGAAGTCTGGACCTGTTAACATAACAAGAAGTTGTATGAAAGTATGATGGGAGCTTCGCTTTTCAAATTAAAAGCATTTGATACACCTTACAATCACCATCAAGTTTAATTAACCCATATCAGTTTGTTCCAGTAAAAGCATGATCATTTTCAAAGCACAAGGAAGCGTTTTACAGAATACAGAAGTGTTTTTGAGACATTTGAAAGACACTAAATGCACACAACAAATATTTACATGACATAGTTGCAACTATGAACTTAAAATTGAAATCTGAAATATATGAACTTTTAAGACAAGATAATGTACAAGCACTAAAAATTACCTTAACTACAAATTTCCTCTCAGATAAAATGGCTAATAGTATATACAACTTCTCAGGGGCGGGAGGCCGATTGAAAAATGCCAGCAAATTGGATCGTGTCCATATATCTTCATAACAGCATTACTAAAGACCCCTCTGGTGGCTGAGGCATGACACTGGTTGTGATAACCTCATTTAGATTTTGAGATTGTCGCCTCTTACCTGGTAACACTAAGCAGGCTCACGAGGACGAGTAGCCCAAACTGAGCTCAACGCTCGAAGGCGTTGGAAGTATTCTCCCAAAGCAAGCAGACCTCGAGCTGACTGGCGGATAGTCAGGATGCGCGTCATCTGATGCAGGGCTTCCTGCCGAATATGGTCAGCCTGTTCCAACAAGAATCTTAATAATGACATGCCTATTATCCAGATAATCTGAAATTAAAACCTGAAAAATAAACAAAAAGATTGCTTCTACAAAGATTTGCTTCTTTTTGATGAAATCCTATGGTTGCCAAATATAGGGTAGAGATGATCTGAAATTCACTAAAACTTCACTTTGTGGATCAGTCCAGTATATGAACTTCTTAATCATATACACTGTTTACAGTGAAAGATTTACAGAAAGATCTAATAATTAATTTGATTTTAGCTTTGCAAACGATAACTTAATAACAGTCTTTCCAAAGGATTTCATGGACCTGTTTCTATCTCCTCATGAAGTGAACTACCAAAATGCTCTGCCATTCTCCCATCCAGATTTGAGCTAAGTTCATAGACTTACAAACTTCCAACCAAAATTATCTTCCAATCCTCAGGGAATCTATTCAGATAAATTTAAGAAACCCTTTAAAGTTGAGCTCTGATTATAAATAAACAAAAGCTTTCAACAGCTTTGCGACAAATTTCTTTTTTCTTTTCTTGTTTTTTAGGGGAGGGGGGGATGCAAAAAAATAGTGGAAATTTTTAAAACTGGAGCTTAACTGAAACGTAACATGGGAAATGCTGTTTTCTTATTGAAGTTCATTTTTTATTTCAAAGGAAACTTATCAGCATCTGTCTTTCCTTAATGATTGTTCTGCCCACAGATTAAAGAGATGAATGTCCAAAACAACTTCGGATGCAAGATGCACTGTTATTTGCATCCAAACTTGATAAAACTTGACTTTATAATGATCAAAGTGACAGTGAACTCTACTCTTTTTCCTGGTACTCCTTTATTAACTTAAAATATGCTTCTATGGAAGTGAAAGAACTAGAAACTCATCTCATATTCGTCAAGAGTTTGAAATTAAGCCAAGAACCATAAAAACTTCGATATAAAAGGAAACTTGTAAACTTTATGTTAAGCAACTATCTAACACCTGGCTCTAAAGTAAAACAAATTGATGAACTAAAACACTTTTAGCCAACAATTGGGTTAGGTGTCAAGGGTGGGGGCACTAATCTCACCAATAAAATAAAATATAAAAGAACCTTTAACGGCAAATGCAATACTGCTTTACTGAATGAAAGTATGCCAAAAAGGAACGTGTATTAGCATACGTCCCTTTAAACTTCAACTGACATTAAATTTAAGATCCGCATGAACAAGTCTGCCCTTTTAGGATCAATAGTGTCATTTTTCTTTCGAGGCATATATACAACTCATAGTACCAGGCCCTTGGGCCTATTAAAATAAATAAATAAGAAGATAAAAAAATCATAAACAGAAAAACAGAGAAAATCAAAATCTAAAAGGATTCTTTCCCTACACAATTGCCTTTAGATCCACTTCCACATAATCCAAATTGTTGTTCTTTTGGGCAGAAAAAAGTACTTTCTGTCGGGAATTTGCAAATAATAAGCTATTAGAACGAATTCTTGATTAGATAAATTGACAAATGAACAACTTGATGGTTCTTAATAGTTAATAGGTACTTCAAAGAGAGAGAGAGAGAGAGAGAGAGATGCAGAAAGAAAGCAACACAAATATCAGTCACATTGAGAGTCAGAATTTGGAGTAAAAGCATTTAGTGTGTACCTCATTCACAAAGGTCACTAGAGCTTCCAACTTCTCCACTGCAGTACCCATCTGCGGAATGTAAGTTTCTTCAAGCAGTCGACTATCTGCTACAGTCTTGGCCAGATATTCCTGGAGTTTCTCCATACCTTGCGTAAGAGCATCCTCAGCTTGCTCACATGATTGTTTAAGATTATGAACTTCAAAGATTTGATGTTCTGTCATGACGTCAATCTGAGGCACAAGCACCTGTAATCAACATGGATTGACAAATAAACATTATCTTATATTTGATTATGGAATTAAAGCAGGCTGCATTAAAAAGAACACAAAAAATAAATGAAAAATTTTCAGAAAAAAAAAAAAAAAAAAAAGGAGAGATTAAAAAAAAAGTAGATGATGGTCCCCAAAAGGAAGATGCTCACAATTCATATACTCAATTATATGGACAAGAATCGGAGCTGGCCATCTGCCAAGCTTCAGTGCTGTAGTACGTTACAAAATAGGTGGAAACACTTCTTCAACTCCCCAGTAAAGGATGGAAGTAGGAATTGATCCTATGTCTAAGGTATGATGTGAAGAGAATTTTAATATTACTGTTAGCTTGTGTGCATGGGGGGGAGGATATTAATCACATAGCACAAGCTTCCTTTATGTTTGTACTAAATGGCGCTATTTTGTGCTAATGTGTGTTTTAGACGAAAGAAAAATTTCCACTCCAAGTTGTTCCAATGAATTGAGAAATGCATGATCCCCATACCTTGAGAAGTTCTGAAGGGCGAAACCCTCCGATCCACAAGAAAAAGCGCTCAGCTGATGTTTTCCACATGCCAGACATCACATAGAAGACATCAGCTTTTGTTGCAGTTGCTTTGATGCGGAAAAGTTGAAAATAGTGCGACAAGCCATCAGTTACCAGCATTTCAAGTTCTCCATCCCCTATATGTGCATTCAAAGCATTCCTCAGCTCACGAGTCTGTCTATTTTGTTCTTCCACCCAGTGTCCATACTCCATCTCAAATGTAGCAACTCCTGGGGAATCCTTAGCGTGTGCTAATTTTAGAATACAATATCATGTATGGGGGCCAAGGGCATGATACAAGAAGAAAAATGAACCAACAGGAAATAAAACGACAAAGGTTATACTCAGCATGTCAGAAAGTTATACACGAAGATAAATAGCTCATTGAAAAATTTGACTCTGGTGTTACAACTGTACTTCAACCTTCTGAAAGGTGAGTTTATTTTCAGGGTGGAGACATCTCTTTCATGCGAGTATACATACATGCATGTTTAGTAACAACCTATATCTTCAATCAACAAATTAGTTTCTTGAGCCTTAGAAAAAATACAATGGCAGATTGAACATTCTAAGAACATAATCTTTAGTTTCATGATTTAGTAAATGAGAATAACCAACATACTTGTCCTGGCAGCAAAGAAGTTTATGAAGGATCAAAGGGATCAAGATCCAAATGGCAAACTGCAAGTATAACCAGAAAACAACCAGTAGAAAGGCAGAGATATAGGTACTATTGCTGCCTGAATCATTTTTACAGGAAAATATTTTGCTTTTGCATCCACAAAACTTAAATGCAGCGTTATTTTTATTGCAAGTTTTCAAAAGCGTAATTGGAAAGACATGAACCAACTATTTTGACATAGCAATATATCACTTATTATTCAGATAAGTTTTCCATGTTCACACATTTCTAGGACATTTTGACCAAGACCACGATCATAGTGTTAAGCAACTCCTTGTTTGGCAATACTGGGGAAACTGAAATGAAAAAGAAAAGAGCAAGGGAAGGGAAGGGAAGAAGAAGGGAAGATGTTTCTTCTTTTTTTGTGTTTGTACAGTGAGGAAAGGAGAAAAGAAAAGGAGATGAGCATTTTATCCTTTGTTTGGTTTGTTGAGAAAATGGAACTGAGAGTATATCCTATACCTTTATTTGACTTATATGCCCTTACATAAGAAATATGACCCATACTTATTTTGGAGAAATAGAGAACATCAATATAACCACATGCAAGACAGCACATGCTGTTCTGCTCAGGTAAACTTCACCATCATGGTTGACTACCTGGTGTCAGTTCCCTTCCTGGTCTTAAGCATTCATCTCTCCCCTTGCAATCGGTTCTTTTCTTGATAAGATCAACTTCTTCGATAAATTAACAAAAAAGCAGACACAACTCTAAAAAGGGAGGGAGGGGGTAATTGTAATAATCAATTTCAGCTAAGGTAATGTTCTATTGACAAGCATCATGAGATTGCCACATCTCGATGGTTCAAACGAGTAATAAAGGGGAAGAGTGACTGCTCCTTCTGTTAGTGCCCCCTTAAACGAGTAATAAAGGGGAAGAGTGCCTGCTCCTTCTGTTAGTGCCCCCTTAAACTTAACTTTAGCTTATTGCATGAAGCACACAACACTAACATCTGAAGATGCAGCATTTACCTGGTCTCTATATAATATCACTAGGAACTTAAAAGCAGTAATCACTCTAGTAATGTTGCATTTCATAGTGTTCATGCTCAAAAGCATCATCTACCAACAACCCAGAGTCATAGACACATGCAATATTAACAAGACTCAGTAACATTTGAGACAGAAGATTAGATCAATGATAATGGCTGTCAGCATATTGATGTACAAACCTGAGTTTACAGCTGCGGAGAACCCCATATGACTAGCATCTAACCCACCACCTATATATAAGCCCTGCAGTAAAACATGAACTGCTTTAATATATTAAAGAGGAGGAAAAA
This sequence comes from Betula pendula, assembly GCA_900184695.1. NCBI lineage: Eukaryota > Viridiplantae > Streptophyta > Magnoliopsida > Fagales > Betulaceae > Betula > Betula pendula. The sequence continues at coordinate 115,848 of FXXK01001118.1, forward strand.
GTTATACTGATTGGTAAAAACATATTAATGCCACAAAGATGACACATAAAAGTTAATTTTTTTTCAAACCTGCTGCCGGGCACGCTCAAGCTCTTGCTCTATTTGAATCAGCTTCAAACGACTTGTTTCCAACTGCTGAACATAGGCCTGTAAAGCAAAACATAAATCTACTGTGTGAACCCACTTCTTGCATGTATGTTTCATGTAAGGCTTCTGTTTAATGTGTATTATTACATGCCTTTTTCCGCAAACGGCTTTTACGAGCAGCCTCCCGGTTTTGGGCAAGACGTCTTTGTACCTGCAGATTTTATGAAAGTTATAACCGAGGTAAAGGTTGCTGCTGCTGAATCAGAGTTAATCGTCAGAAGTAAATATTAAGTTTCCTCAATTGTAAACATGTATATGTTTGTTTAGATTAGAAATATCATATGATGCGTTACCTGCACAAAATAAATTACTGACAAGCAATAAATGAACCCATCATCATTTCGATGAACTACGATACACACCACCAGAATTTTCATTCATCTGAGCAATCTACAATGAAATATTGTACCCACAGAAAAGCATTTTAAGGTTCCATATATTGACCACATTTCATAACTGCAAACTTCTTTAAGAACTGTCAATCAGTCTTTGATAAGAATAACAGTAAAAACATGCACCAAAAAGTGTTTTCAAAGAAAAGAATGGAGAGGAAGATAAGAAATCTAAGATCCAGAACAAAATTTCCGACATGTTTGGGTCTCTGAGCAAGATGCAATACATTGAAATGACCATATGCACAAGAGCAAAGCAAATACACAAAATAGAGCTGACGCAAGAATATGGCTAAGGGGACCTAGAACTAATAGTAGCACATCTTGATCTAGTTTCTGGAGGAAATCATTAGACCAGAAAAAAATATACAACCATGCAGAAAATGGGAATGAGGAAACCTAATTATGTTTCAATTGAAAATCATTCACACTGATACAATTACTCTCACCTTATCAGCAGGTTTAGTTGCTTCTTGGTCATATTGGTCAGTAGGGCCCACTGTTCCATGTGAAGCATCCTCTGACTAGAAAAATCATATAACAAAAATGAATTAGCTTGGCAACCAGAAGGCTACAGCCCCTACTACCAAGAGACATAACCTTCAAAGATTTCCACCTGATTATCAAGTTTCACGTCCTCCACAATCAAGGATGCAGATGTATTTAGATTACTGTTGCTTTTGAAGTTTTCTCCCCACATGCTAATCTGTTGCATAGGGTCATAGCCTCCTATCCTTCTTACGGGGACAAAATGGGCTGATGGAGAGTTCATGCTCTGTGGACTGATCATGGAGGTAACATAATGAGCTTTTTGGCATGAATACATAGTTAAGAAAGACAGACATGCAGACATTAATAAAGAAAGAACCATATAAGATCTTATAAGTTTGATATAGCCATTTTAAAAGCAAGAACTTGATATAGATTAAGAAATTTGGATGTGAAATGGCTGATTATAATTTGAATTGCAAATGGCAGCAGTGCAAACAATGTAATCCCATGAAAACTCAATGAGTTACATTGGTTTTTCCAATGTCTGAAGCTTACTATGGAAAAAAAAAATATTATTTGATACAGATCACAGAATGACATCGACTTATTTAACTGACATCTATACAGAGTCTCAAACCGCCATGAAGTCAAAGATGTACTCACAGAAGTCCAAAACAGAACCAAGTATAGAAGCCTCAAAAAATAGCAATCCAGTAATGAATGTTACATAGATCTAGCTTCCCAACATAAACACCAAATTAAAATATGGTTCTTGAAATTTTTAAGCTTCCTTCAAGTTCCATGATGACAAATTTTCACATCCAGATGAAAGATAACAGAATCTCACTGTTAGCACAGTAATAGTAGCACCATCCTCAGAACTCCATAGTAACCAAATGCATACAAATCACACAACATACTTTTTACAATAGCGAGAGCTGTTGTTTCTGTGGGATGAGAATGGATTGGGGTAGGCGTGAAAAATAATAAAATTAAAAAAAAATTTAAAAAAAAAAAAAATAGAAAAAGAAGCAACGGTTTTGGAGGTACCATCTCCAAAAGTACAAACGAACAAGCAGAAAGAAGGGACGGCGAAAAATGCTTCTCCTGAAAGCCTTTGCTATCAACCCACAAAAGCATTTACAGAGCAGAAGTTAGCTCTGCTTCACACACAAATTCAACTTCTTTTCTTTTCTTATTCCCTGGCTTGAACCAATTCAACTTCCATATACCCAAAAAAAAAAAAAAGTTGTCCAACCGTTTCACACCCTTGCTTTATATGTCAAAACAGATTAAAAAAATTCTATAACACAGTTGGAAGCAAGGAGAAAATTAATTATTTTCTTTTTGAATTGAAAAAATAGCAAAGATTTGTGAACTCTCATTTCGAGATACACGAAATATTCAAGATACTCTTGAGTTTGAACAGAAACATACAGAACCAGAAAGATATATCAAGAACAAACAGAAAAAATACTGCAAATGACCAATTAACTGTCTACGAAATGAAATTTCTCAATCTCTTCTTTCATCCCATGCATGGCTTTCTGCTACTTTCTGCATCGAACCCAACGCACACTCATAAGAATCATGAATTCAAAAACCTCCGAACAATTAACAAACAGGAAAAAAAAAAAAAACTCAAACTTCAACACTTTTCTTTTCTTTTTCTCTTTTCCTTGAGCTTTCCGGGCAACCAAACAGAGTCCAACATCAAAAATTCAAAAACCGGAAACAAAAGCCGAACCTTGGTGAAATCCAACTTTATATTTTCCCGCTCAAATCTCAGCTCTTCGAGCAGCAAAATCAAGCCAGAACCTCCTCAACTCCAATCGAAACCCTAAGGCCCATCATCCGCAAGCAGAATCGAATGGGAACAACGACAGCTTAAAAGCGACCTCTGAATCCATTTTTTAATTTCGATTTCTATATATAACACTGTTTGATTAAGAAATTAACCATTACGATATAAAACTATTACAATTATTGAATAATTCTTTTCTTTTAAATGTATGGATGTATTTGTCATTGTGTGTCATCTTGCGCTACAGAGAGTCAAAGATTTGCATTTAAGCTAAGCGTCGCGCTCTTCCTCACTCGTCATATTTCCACTACCGCTAATGTGCGCACCAGGTAGACTGCCTCGCTATCCTGCGCACCCCCCTCTTCGCTTAACCTGCGCGCGCACCCCCCCTCTCGGGGGTGGGTGTGTGTGTGTTGTGTTGCATGACGTCACAGATTACACGCGCTAATGTCTTTGTCGCGGGAAAAGAAGTGGCGGTTGCCGGTTGGGGATTCACTGCCTGGGTTCACACGCTCTTAATTGCGTGTGGAGTCGGTGTGTTCTGGATAGATTTGATTCTTCTTTAGTTTTTGTTTTATTTTATTTTATTTTATTTTATTGTTTGTGTGGGAGAGAGAGAGAGAGGAATAGTAACGGCTAATTGGATGCTCAAGTGGGCCAGTTAAAAAGATATTTTTGAATTTTGAGGGTCCATTTAAAATTTGACATTTAGATATAACCTTTGAAAGCGGAAGGCCATGAATCATTAAGGGAGGATTATTACGTGGCGGCACGAATGGCACGTAATTAGCTAATAATTCAAATAATGATTTTTATTTGACTGTCTGAATTACACGTAATTAATTAACTATTTAAATTGTATACAATTTAAACAATTAATTGACAGTTTAAAAAAATTAAAAGCAGATTAAAAAGAGACTTTTTTTTTTTTTCTTTTTTCTTTTTTTTAATGTATGAGTGGCATACCAAAGATATGCCTTATTTAGTGAGAAGATAGTGGTTAGTGGGAACAAGGGTTTTCCAACTTGTGATAAGGCAAAAGCAAGTTGCAAAAAAGCTCTTTCTATCTCCAAATGGATTTGATTAATAAAGTTGTGAAAATACCCATCATCCTAATTCTAAATCTATGATCAGTATTAAACTAGAAAGCATATGCTAGACACCAATGTCCAACTGGTTTCCCTTTGAACCTCTTTCTTCTTCTTCTTCTTTTTCTGGGACCTTAGCTAAAGCAACCACTCCTGACATATATATCCCTTTATTTTTTTTAATCTAATTGGAAGTTTGGTCATCGTACCTAATAAACTTTTGCTGCACATAATTGGCCCTTCAGATCCTCTAGGGCCAGGAGTGACCTCAGTTCACTTGCAAGTTTCAAGTTGCCGCTTATGATGTACTATAATTATACTTGTTCCCTTTTGGAATGACAATTACATTGAAAACAAAAAAAAAAAAAACAAAAATATATGTATATTTGTTTTTAGCTCATTTCAAGGGAAGTTTCATATTTGAAGAGAAATAAAGGGATATATATCAGTATAACAAATTACAAAGGGTTTGTAAATCAATCGGAAAAACTTATTAAATTATTATAGTTCTGCATGGTGGATTCAACATATGAGCCGCCATGAGATGGTAAGCTACAATTATTCCATGGTAGGATGTGAGAGGTTGGTTTATCATGGAGAGAGATTATAGGAGGCAACTTGCACCTGAGTCAACCCTCATTTTGAAACTGCATGCATGTGAAACATAGTAAAAGCATGTTTGGGACTTTGTTGGCAAATAGAGATTTTAAAGTTTAAAACAAAAATTAGAAAAAGCTTTATTTTTAAGTTTTTTTTTTAAAATGCGTTTTTGCTATTTTTAGAGTAAAAAAATACTTTTGGAGTTTTTTATCACTAAATTTCCCAAAAAACAATTTCCAAAAATTTAGTTCCTAAGTGATGTGTCACCATCCCATCCATATGTCTCTATTTACTAATACAATAAAACACATGGGATAGTGACACATTATTTTGGAACTAACTTTTTGGAAAAAAAATTTGGAAAATTTAGATTTTAACAAACATATCAGCTTTTTGTTTAGCACAACTTTTTAGCTATCAAAAGTATTTTTCAAGCTTTCTATCGCAATCTCAAACAGGCTCTAAATCATAACACAGTAATCCAATTGGTTAATAATTTTCATAAATCACTATAAGTGTGTTAGATCTTAGAAATTAGCTCTATTTGGTAATCAAAGTAAGGGTTATACACTGTTTAAAACCTAATTATTTTGGTATGAAAAGTTAGGTCTTTTTATTTAAAGTTTAGTCACCTAGACCGTCATCAACCGTTCTGACGTGAATCGTATATAAAGACTTCAGGAACCAACACGAGAGGACCATCACCTTGACTTTGTGACGTTGGCTATTCTAGAACCAATTATCCTGACGCCACGAGAAAACTTGCAATAAAAATGCTTCTTTTTTGAATGTTGCATAAAGCTTTTCTCCCATCATATAAATAGAATAGGATGCCTATTGTGTGGGTGTGAAGCATAGACGAAGCTTTAGCCTCAAAACTTCTTGAGAGATTTTCTTGCTTCACCCTTGTGAGCCAAGATTGTATTTATTGAGAGCCATTGTAACTTTACATCTCTTTGAGTTTTTGTTGTTTCAAACCACACACCATCTTAAACCTTCAACTGCTTGAAGTCTACCGGTAGATCGGTAAGGAGGTCATATATAGAATATTGGTTAGTAAGGAGTTAGAGCCTATCGGGTAGGTAGGGAGGCAAGCGGGGAGTTTATCTGCGTGCAGATTGTCTTAGTAATTTTACAAAGGGTTGTAATTTTTACTATGCATGTACATTGAATCTTTTATAGTAATTGACTTCTTGAGTTTGACTGTCAAAAAGTGGTTTTACCTTTGAGGTGCTTAAATGGTTTTTACTTTGTAACCAAAATCATTGTGTTAATTGTTGGGTGTGATTATATTTGTGATTTGTTTTTATTTTGTTTAATTAAGTATTTTATTATTTATATTATTGTTTACTGTTTTATTGTGTTTTATTGAAAACAATGTATCATGATTATTAGCTACAATATCATTACAAAACAAAGCCCCTTTTTTTAAATCTCATGCCTTCCCACACAAAAACTAATTTCGTCAAAATAGATTATCAAGTTAAGCATAAGTGAATACAAATTTAAATAGTAAAAACATGCATGAAAATGAAAGATAAAAAAAATCGTGAGAACAACTGAATAAATAAATACCATGCATGAAAAAATAAATTACAAGTTACATTTACATTTACATGTTTTAAAAGATAATTAAATTTTGTTGAATTGTTTATTTATTTCGTTAGATATATTTTTAATTAATTTTTATTCAACTCTATCTTTTAATCTTGTATCCGGTGAACCAAATTCTTAGCTCTACCACTACCATGAAGTGGTGGAAAATCTGGTCTACATCACACCACCATCCTAAACTAGAACAATAAAGCTATTTCACAAAGTTTTCCTAATAAACAATTTAGAAAGCATGATTTCACCCTCATTCTTGAAAATTTTAAACGCAAATTCGTCGTTAATGTGAAACCAAGAATAACAAAAATTCATAAATTACTTGTGAATAAGGGTGTAAGATGAGCCCAACTGCTCGTGAACTCGGTTCGGTTCGACTCGGTTAAATACGATTCGGTCTCGGTTCGAATAATAAATGAGCCGTTCGGAAACACAATAATATATTCGAATATTAAACGAGACATATTCGTATAAACTCGGCTCGGCTCGAATAAGCTCGTATAAACTCGTATAACTTCATTTTTATAATTTTTTTTAGTATGATTTTAATTTTGTAATAAGAACATCTTATGTAAAAGGAAATTCTCTTCCTAATATGATAGTTATAATTTGAATTATTGTTCATGTAATAGTTTTAGAGATTTGTGTGTACATGAGTATGTTTTGTAAGTATATATGAATATGTGTGTGTTAACGTTTGTATATGTACATAAGGAATTTATATACATATTAGAAAACATACATATAAACTCGATTGGATTATTTAAGATTTAAGTTAATTTATTTAATTAACCAAATTGATAAAATTTGAACAATAATTAATTAATTAATTATTAGTATGAATTTATGAAAATATAAACATTCATGATATTTACTTTATATAAGAAATTAATAAGTTAATTGAGCCACTCATGAACAAGCTCGAATTCGTTCGAAAAATAAATGAGTCAAGCTTGAACAGAATATCTAGTTCGGTGATATGCTCGAGCTCGACTCGTGTTCGAAATAAACTTAAATGAGCCAAGCTTTAACACTCAATACTCGGCTCGATTCAACTCGAATACACCCCTACTTGTGAAAGAAGACTTGTGAAAAAAGCACTACTCGATCAAGCTAAAGATCAGAAGTTTTGGTATGTTTGTTAATGTACCTTAGGATATTTTTTTTGTTTAAACAAAAAATGTTTTAATGTGACATAAAGGTGAAAAATAGTTATGCGTTTTTACGAGTATTTTGTGTTTTAAATTTTGAGTTATTAGTTAATATTTTTATTTTAAGGAAAAAAAAAAATCTCATGTGTCTCACAACTCAAAAACTTGTATTTCACGAAATAAAAAGCAGCAAAAGTGGTCTGAAAAAAGGTCGCAACAATGTACCTAACAAAAAAATAAATAAATGATTAACATAGTATCTTCTTCTTTTTTTTTTTCTAATTGAACATAGTATCTCTTAAAAGTTGGAAGCACCTAAATTAAAATAAAAAAAAATGGAAACGCTTTCACTACTGACATGTAAATGTTTTAAAATATCAATTAAATCATTAACACAGTATAGAGTTAAAATTTTAAATTTAAATTTTGACTCTATAATATTTTATTTTTTATTTTAATTAAATATTTTATGTGCTAAATTTTATTTATTAAATTAAAATTTAAACTTACACATAAAAAAAATTTTAAAATATCAATTAAATAATTAAATTTATTAATTTTTATCTATTTAAATTTTTGAAATAAAGGTGATTTATCGTAACAATGCTCTCATCATTCTTATTTCAATCTGAAATTTGGTTTATGAACCTCACTCGGTGGCTCCCACGTTATAAAATATGAATCTTCAATCGGACCCTTATCATTGATTTTTTAAAATCTTCTAGGGGGACCTCAAAAGAGTTAATATATATATATATATTATTTACTCTTTTTTTTTTTCTACTCCGCGTGGGGAAGGGGAAATTTATTTACTCATTTATTTGTTTGTTTGTGTGAGTATCCACGTATGTTTTGTGAATATTTAATGACAAAGGAGTCCATGAATTCGTCAACATATAGGGTAAACAGTACACTTATGACTTATCGAAAAGATTAGTCGAATTTGTGTCCCATATTAAATTCATCAAAGATAGAAAAATGGTCATCTTATTTAAAAAAGACAGCAGAATTTGGGTTGGAAAAGTTATTGAAAATGAGTTGGCTTTACTTTAGATAGACCATTTCGGATAACTAATCCAATTTCATATATTTTCTTGAGAATACTATATATTACCCTCTCACCACACCTCTATTTTATTAGACTGATATGATAATTCGTATCAATCCTTAATTTTTTTTTTTTTTTAACAGTGACTTATTTAAGGGTTGATGAATACTGTCAACCTAGTAAAAACTATCTGTCTTTATTTTGGCTGATAAACACAACCACATCAATCCTTGTTTGGGTTGATAGATAGTGTCGAATCAACTTAATAAGATGAGAGCATATACTACATGGGATAACTCTTGTTATCAATAATTGGTGTAGTTGCCTTTGCGTATCACTCTAAAACAATTCCAGCATAGAAATTCCATTACAACTCACTTTTTTCCTTTATCCATGTCAACCAAGACCGAAGAGAATGTGTAGGCCCTTACTCTCTCACATTAATGGTAATGGACAATAGGACATCTCCATGGTTTTGACTACAGGGAAAGAAAGTGAAGATACATTTTGGGATTTTTTGGTTTTGGGATGAGAATACTAAAGTTTCATTCATATTCTCTATTCAGTTTTGCAATACCTTTAGCCAACTCGGATGGTCATATTATATATGGTTACATCAATGAATAATGCATGCCACAACAGTACAAAAACAAACATTAATTAAGATAAATGGGTGGGATTAAAAGTTAAAAAAGCTAGGCCTGCAATTCTTTTATAACTTGTTAACATGTACTATCATGTAATTATAAGGTGTTAAAATTGTAGTGGCTAAGGTGGCTCCTATCACATGTTCGCCCATGTCAGCAAATTGTAAAATAGTTATAGATGTAGCGTTAAAAAATTAAGTAATGTCACTCTTGACATCTATTTATTACTCATGTTACACTTGTTGATGTGACATGTTTTAATGGCTTCTCATATTAACTACTTAAAAAAACACATGTCACATTAGTCATCAGCCGATGTGACATGAGTATGATAAATAGGTATGAACAGTAAGAGTAGCATTACTTTAAAACACTTCGAGTATTGTTACTCTTCACACTTATTTATCACACTAATTTTAAACCGGCTGGCGTAACGTGTTTTAAATGTCTTTTATTTTATTTTATTTTTTGAAGTAACTAACATAAAAATTTACTTAAAACACATCATATCAGTCGATGTAAAATGAAGTAACATTACTCAGAAACTTCAATCTAGCTGACACTGTTCAAAGGCATCATTTATTGTAGGTCACAATAAACAATTATGAAATCGTATATGGACTGTCTACTCAGAGAAAAGCAATTAAAAAAAAATAGAAGATAGGATAAGTTTAAATAATTATAAAATTAGTCATGGTGCCAATGATGTGTGTAAAGTTAATACGATGGTGGTGGGTGCCTCTCAATGTTTGGCGGATTCCGTAGTGATTTTCCCTTTCATATTCTCTGTGTATACCGTTTTATAAAGAAAAAGATACGTCACGCAAACACTCTGCTTTTTCCTATTTGTGGTGTTATTCTCAAGTGCAATCTAAAGTGGCTTGCCTGTTGCCACTAAGAATGGCCTGTGTGGCGTCACAATTTTTGGAGATTCAAGCAAAATGATGAGGGTTTGATGCCAATTTGCTTTGCCTCTTGTGTGTTTGTGATTTGGTCTCAACCAATTTTGCTCACCACTTAAAAGGAAAGTCCTCCACATGGCACAGAGCACCACATGTGCTCAACTTGCAATTGGTTAATTCCCTGTTTTTGTTTTGAATAATGCTATTTAGGAGGCTGTCATATAATTGAGATAATTTGACAGTGAAAAAAAGCCTTTGAATTTTTTTTTTTCTTTCTTTTTTATAAATGCTAATCTAAAAACTGATTTTCACTGTCATATCATTAAATTGTATGGCAATTGTACAACAATCAATTAAATAACAATACTCTTTTGTTTTTTTCTTTGAATTATTAGGGGTGGGGTTTTGGAGACAATTTTGAAGGAAGTACCCTATGCTATAACAACAAAATATCTTCTTTATTTTATTTTGGTTCTGTAAATATATATTTTAATGTTGGATCACATCATGCAGCATTTCTTGGGATTAATGGACCATGCCACTGAAATAATACAATTATTTTATCCAAAATGGCGTGCTTTAAAGCCTTAAATAGCAGTGATTAAAGAGTTACATTTTCTGAAAGAAGAATCAAAATGTAGGGCTTGGATCTGTGATTTTTGGGATCTCTAAAAGTTGAGCAAAAAGGTGGACTCTTGAGTGATTATGAGAACCCATTTCTTGTAGATTGTAACAAGAACATATTCTTCCAATACTCATTATGGCTTCCAAGAACTTCAAACATTCAACTCCCCCCATGGGCTAGGAATTCCCCCACAACAGTTAAAACAGATCCTTATTCCATATGCGTCTCTCTTTTCAATTTGATCACTTGTGACAAGTTTATTATGACTTTGATCTACAAAAACCTTAGTGAAAGGAAAATATGTACAAAAATTGAGATGGGAACATATTTGTGATATTTTAGTACATACGGTTAACGCCCTCGTACCGTTTTTTCTTTATATGCATAATGTTGTAATCTCACAAACAAATTTTACCCAGAATTTACGTGTCAACACTGTGACAAAATATAACAAAACGGATCGTCTCTCGATCCTTTTCAAGAACCATTCTCATCTATTTTTCCCCCGAGTTTATCCATTGGCTAAT